>JAJGOT010000595.1:60000-481727 GCA_022457155.1 Cladopsammia gracilis | reverse complement strand
ACAAGACCTTTCCTCCTTTCAGATTTTTCAGAGGAAAACCTAAATACGAAATGCGGGCTTCCTCCTTATACTCGGGTTTATAGAACTCGTTGTTTTCAGCATATTGGCAACTGTAAATTATTTGAAAATAACACTAATTTTCGATATTAAGATCGTTTTTCTATTTAAACCAAATTATAAGTTTAACGAAACTCAAATTTTCCAGTGGTTATAACAAAGGTATAAAAAGCTCTGTACTTGTTATAATATGAAACGTCCAAGATAAAACAGTCTGGGAGCCGGTTGCAATTCTTCAATGACAAATTAGAAGAATTAATTGTCACATTTTAGCGTAGAATAATGTTCTATCAACTAATTATGAAAAACCGTATACGAAGCTTTAAGGCCTGAATACTCTTTAGCCTTTCTTACTAACCTTTGATGTCTCCTGAGCTGTGTTGCTTGTTGTGAAACTGAAATCATGTGAAGAAATCAGTTCGTTTTCAGGTAATATATATCCTTGATGTGGAATTCTAACCTCAGTGTTAATTACCACGTGGGTAATTGTGTAAGTAGTGGTGAGAAAAGGTTAATGGAATAAGTCAAATCCCATTAAAATTAATGTTATTCCATGTTTGTGCTTTAACTGGTAGAAGAAAAGTTTTCCGTCGTTTGAAAATAACATGCCAAAATCGTTAGCTAGAAGTTTTAATACTCGAACAGTTTTGTAATATATCACAGTTAATACATCATATTTTCCTCTCAAAATATATCGACTTAAATGTCGTCCTTTTGGATGGAATTCTGACCTCATTGCTTCTTAGCGCATGGGTTAATGTGTACTTAGGCGGAATGGTTAGCTAAGGTTATGTAAGGTTGTTTATCCACTTTGTTTTTCCTTTTAAACTATACAGTTCAATAAATTACAGTTTTATGTTTAGCTGGTCTTAATACGCTTTGAATAATGGGATATAATTTTAATGGTATAAACGGCTATTGTATTAGATTATGTACTCTTAGGTTGTGCTTTTACTGGTACTATACTGAGAAGAAGATATTCCGTTTAAGAAACATGTGAACGACGCTAGCTAGAAATCAATAGAGTTCCACTCCCCTTGAACTGATTTTCCAACATTCTTTTAAGGTCTCACAATTTAGTAATAATTGCGTTTTCATTCTTAAATAACTGATGTTGTTTGCTTATTCTGTGTTTATCGTCCTATTCTTTCTTAACGCAGGGCTAATGTGTACGTAACGAAAAAAGTGAATGGAAGCTGATGACATAAACGATGATATGCCATTAAAACGTCCCTCTTATGTTTGTGCTATTACGGGTACTATCGGATTCCATACCAGCTATAGTAAAAGTTGTTTCGTCTGAGAAATCAACCGCGTTAGCTGGAGTTTTAACTGTCCTAGCATCCTTTACAGCACTTGAATATACAAGAATATTACAAGAATATTTTCAGCCTAAACTCGGCAGAAAAATAGGAATATTCAGCCTGGACCGGAAAAACAATATTCTTATAAAAAAAGTGTATCAAACTTAGAAAAAAATTATACAAATTAGATGAAGTTGCCAATCTCTGATTAACAGTTTATCAGCAAACCGGCCCTAGCGGCCGGGAGTGACAACTGTATTCGCAGGCTAAATTCAGACAAGACCTTTCCTCCTTTCAGATTTTTCAAAGGAAAACCTTAACACGAAATGCGGGCTTCCTCCTAGCATATTGGCAACTGTAAATTATTTGAAAAAAACACTAATTTTCGATATTAAGATCGTTTTTCTATTTGAACCAAATTATAAGTTTAACGAAACTCAAATTTTCCAGTGGTTATAACAAAGGTATAAAAAGCTCTGTACTTGTTATAATATGAAACGTCCAAAATAAAACAGTCTGGGAGCCGGTTGCAATTCTTCAAGGACAAATTAGAAGAATTAATTGTCACATTTTAGCGTAGAATAATGTTCTATCAACTAATTATGAAAAACCGTATACGAAGCTTTAAGGCCTGAATACTCTTTAGCCTTTCTTACTAACCTTTGATTCTCCTGAGCTGTGTTGCTTGTTGTGAAATTGAGATCATGTGAAGAAATCAGTTCGTTTTCAGGTAATATATATCCTTGATGTGGAATTCTAACCTCAGTGTTAATTACCACGTGGGTAATTGTGTAAGTAGTGGTCCGAGAAAAGGTTAATGGAATAAAGTCAAATCCCATTAAAATTAATGTTATTCCATGTTTGTGCTTTAACTGGTAGAAGAAAACGTTTTCCGTCGTTTGAAAATAACATGCCAAAATCGTTAGCTAGAAGTTTTAATACTCGAACAGTTTTGTAATATATCACAGTTAATACATCATATTTTCCTCTCAAAATATATCGACTTAAATATCGTCCTTTTGGATGGAATTCTGACCTCATTGCTTTTTGGCGCATGGGTTAATGTGTACTTAGGCGGGATGGTTAGCTAAGGTTATGTAAGGTTGTTTATCCACTTTGTTTTTCCTTTTAAACTATACAGTTCAATAAATTACAGTATTTTAGGTTTAGCTGGTCTTAATACGCTTTGAATAATGGGATATAATATAAATGGTATAAACGGCCTGGATTATGTACTCCTAGGTTGTGCTTTTACTGGTACTAGAAGAAGATATTCCGTTTAAGAAACATGTGAACGACGCTAGCTAGAAATCAATAGAGTTCCACCCCCCCTGAACTGATTCTCCAGCATGCTTTTAAGGTCTCACAATTTAGTAATAATTGCGTTTTCATTCTTAAATAACTGATGTTGTTTCCTTATTCTGTGTTTATCGTCCTATTCTTTCTTAACGCAGGGCTAATGTGCACGTAACGGAAAAAGTGAATGGAAGCTGATGACATAAACGATGATATGCCATTAAAACGTCACTCTTATGTTTGTGCTATTACGGGTACTATCGGATTCCATACCAGCTATAGTAAAAGTTGTTTCGTCTGAAAATCAACTGCGTTATAGCTGGATTTTTACCTGTCCTAGCATCATTTTAGCTTTACTGCACTTGAATATACTAGAATATTACAAGAATATTTTCAGCCTAAAATCGGCAGAAAAATAGGAATATTCAGCCTGGGCAGGAAAAACAATATTCTTATAAAAAAAGTGTATCAAACTTAGAAAAAATTATACAAATTGGATGAAGATGCCAATCTCTGATTTGCAGTTTATCAGCAAACCGGCCCTAGCGGCCGGGAGTGACAACTGTATTCACAGGCTAAATTCAGACAAGATCTTTCCTCCTTTCAGATTTTTCAGAGGAAAACCTAAATACGAAATGCGGGCTTCCTCCTTATACTCGGGTTTATAGAACTCGTTGTTTTCAGCATATTGGCAACTGTAAATTAGTTGAAAATAACACTAATTTTCGATATTAAGATCGTTTTTCTATTTAAACCAAATTATAAGTTTAACGAAACTCAAATTTTCCAGTGGTTATAACAAAGGTATAAAAAGCTCTGCACTTGTTATAATATGAAACGTCCAAGATAAAACAGTCTGGGAGCCGGTTGCAATTCTTCAATGACAAATTAGAAGAATTAATTGTCACATTTTAGCGTAGAATAATGTTCTATCAACTAATTATGAAAAACCGTATACGAAGCTTTAAGGCCTGAATACTCTTTAGCCTTTCTTACTAACCTTTGATGTCTCCTGAGCTGTGTTGCTTGTTGTGAAACTGAAATCATGTGAAGAAATCAGTTCGTTTTCAGGTAATATATATCCTTGATGTGGAATTCTAACCTCAGTGTTAATTACCACGTGGGTAATTGTGTAAGTAGTGGTCCGAGAAAAGGTTAATGGAATAAAGTCAAATCCCATTAAAATTAATGTTATTCCATGTTTGTGCTTTAACTGGTAGAAGAAAACGTTTTCCGTCGTTTGAAAATAACATGCCAAAATCGTTAGCTAGAAGTTTTAATACTCGAACAGTTTTGTAATATATCACAGTTAATACATCATATTTTCCTCTCAAAATATATCGACTTAAATATCGTCCTTTTGGATGGAATTCTGACCTCATTGCTTTTTGGCGCATGGGTTAATGTGTACTTAGGCGGAATGGTTAGCTAAGGTTATGTAAGGTTGTTTATCCACTTTCTTTTTCCTTTTAAACTATACAGTTCAATAAATTACAGTATTTTAGGTTTAGCTGGTCTTAATACGCTTTGAATAATGGGATATAATATAAATGGTATAAACGGCCTGGATTATGTACTCCTAGGTTGTGCTTTTACTGGTACTAGAAGAAGATTATTCCGTTTAAGAAACATGTGAACGACGCTAGCTAGAAATCAATAGAGTTCCACTCCCCTTGAACTGATTTTCCAGCATTCTTTTAAGGTCTCACAATTTAGTAATAATTGCGTTTTCATTCTTAAATAACTGATGTTGGTTTCTTATTCTGTGTTCATCGTCCTATTCTTTCTTAACGCAGGGCTAATGTGCACGTAACGGAAAAAGTGAATGGAAGCTGATGACATAAACGATGATATGCCATTAAATCGTCACTCTTATGTTTGTGCTATTACGGGTACTATCGGATTCCATACCAGCTATAGTAAAAGTTGTTTCGTCTGAAAAATCAACCGCGTTAGCTGGAGTTTTAACTGTCCTAGCATCCTTTACAGCACTTGAATATACAAGAATATTACAAGAATATTTTCAGCCTAAAATCGGCAGAAAAATAGGAATATTCAGCCTTGACCGGAAAAACAATATTCTTATAAAAAAAAAGTGTATCAAACTTATAAAAAAATTATACAAATTAGATGAAGATGCCAATCTCTGATTTACAGTTTATCAGCAAACCGGCCCTAGCGGCCGGGAGTGTCAACTGTATTCGCAGGCTAAATTCAGACAAGACCTTTCCTCCTTTCAGATTTTTCAGAGGAAAACCTAAACACGAAATGCGGGCTTCCTCCTAGCATATTGGCAACTGTAAATTATTTGAAAATAACACTAATTTTCGATATTAAGATCGTTTTTCTATTTGAACCAAATTATAAGTTTAACGAAACTCAAATTTTCCAGTGGTTATAACAAAGGTATAAAAAGCTCTGTACTTGTTATAATATGAAACGTCCAAAATAAAACAGTCTGGGAGCCGGTTGCAATTCTTCAAGGACAAATTAGAAGAATTAATTGTCACATTTTAGCGTAGAATAATGTTCTATCAACTAATTATGAAAAACCGTATACGAAGCTTTAAGGCCTGAATACTCTTTAGCCTTTCTTACTAACCTTTGATTCTCCTGAGCTGTGTTGCTTGTTGTGAAACTGAGATCATGTGAAGAAATCAGTTCGTTTTCAGGTAATATATATCCTTGATGTGGAATTCTAACCTCAGTGTTAATTACCACGTGGGTAATTGTGTAAGTAGTGGTCCGAGAAAAGGTTAATGGAATAAAGTCAAATCCCATTTAAATTAATGTTATTCCATGTTTGTGCTTTAACTGGTAGAAGAAAAAGTTTTAAGTCGTTTGAAAACAACATTCCAAAATCGTTTGCTAGAAGTTTTTATACTCGAACAGTTTTGTAATATATCACAGTTAATACATCATATTTTCCTCTCAAAATATATCGACTTAAATATCGTCTTTTTGGATGGAATTCTGACCTCATTGCTTCTTAGCGCATGGGTTAATGTGTACTTGGGCGGAATGATTAGCTAACGTTATGTAAGGTTGTTTATCCACTTTGTTTTTTCCTTTTAAACTATACAGTTCAATAAATTACAGTATTTTAGGTTTAGCTGGTCTTAATACGCTTTGAATAATGGGATATAATTGCTGCCGGCAGGCAGTCTACTAATCGTGTAGGCTTGTAGAATCGAGAATCTAGAATTCTGTCCTTCTGTCCTTCTGTCTGTCTCGGTTTTCCGATAGTAACAATGAAATATTGTTTGAGAACCAATCAAGAGCGGTAGAAGATCTACGAAACCGTCGGCAGTCTCGGGAGAGCTTCGGCATCCAATCAAAACAAAGTAATGACAAGCGGACTCGAGCATGCATAGGCGATGCACGACTAAGCTGTTTCTGTTTCGACGCCATATTGGACTGGTTTTCAAGCTGTTTTGCATGTCCATTCGACTTGGTAATGTCTAAAAGTACGCTGGAAATCAGTTAAACATGGACAAAGGTTCTTCTCAGGGCCAACGTAGTTGCTGGATCTCTGTTGAACAAGACGCTGTGGGAGCGTATACATGTACTTAGCTTGGGCGTCGTTGTATCATTGTTAGGCATATTGGAAAATAAGCCTACATGTCTTGGGAATCTGCTAAGGAATCTGCATGCACGTTAGTTCACGATTTGATAATAGGTAGTATTGGAATAGTGTGAGCACGCTAACAAAGAAGCGCGTTAACCTTCAAAAACAAGAAGACGGAAACGTGCGAGATCGCACGCAAATTATTAAAATAGCGTGTCCACTGTGTCAGAATCTTTCAGTTTTATATTTTGTCTGGTCCGGAACCGCGGTCAAAACAACTTTTCAAATTAAGAGTTTTGCTGGAAGTATTCCAGCCATCATTATAATAAATTTTGAATGAAACTTATAAATTTAATCAAAGTTAACGACAGAAGTGATAATTTAGGGCGAGAGAAACAAATTTAGCCCTTTCTATATTTTTTTCAGTTGAGGTAAAAATGCTTCAATTTGCATAATGTGAAAAGTAATTTGAAACCTTCCAAATAACGCAACGCATCTTGCAAAATATATCCAATTTTTAATATTCCTCCGTGTCCGAAACAAAGAAAAGAAAATTAAATGAAAAAGGTGATCACTTTGAGGTTATTTTCGCTCGAGAAACATTCACCTGATTCACTAGCGCAAGCGAAACTCGCAAGAAACGATCATTGTTTACATCCTCATCGGCGGTGAATTTTTGCACCCGAGGCTGTTTTGTTCCTCCAACTTCACGACTATAAAAATTCATGAAAGGCAAACAACCGAAAGAAGTGAAATAAATTGGGATTCCAATGACGCTTATATTTCTTCCTTCGCTGTCCAGTGTTCACTTTTTATTAAACAAACGTTATGTTTTCGTCTATAAAATCTGACGCGGATGATTCGAGAATCGGGAAAATAACCAGCACGAAATCAAGACAAATAGACTATTTACATGTGGGAAAAATCTGAGACCTTCCGGAATGCACAGAACTAAAGGATTTTTGCCAAATTCCACGGCGATGGCGTAAATTTGATTTATGCCAACCCGACGTTTTCAAGATTCTTATCCAGCTTAACCAGCATCTCGCAATGAGGCAGCACTTCACTTCCAATATGGAACTACTAGTATAAATGGTATAAACGGCCTGGATTATGTACTCCTAGGTTGTGCTTTTACTGGTACTAGAAGAAGATTATTCCGTTTAAGAAACATGTGAACGACGCTAGCTAGAAATCAATAGAGTTCCACTCCCCTTGAACTGATTTTCCAGCATTCTTTTAAGGTCTCACAATTTAGTAATAATTGCGTTTTCATTCTTAAATAACTGATGTTGTTTGCTTATTCTGTGTTTATCGTCCTATTCTTTCTTAACGCAGGGCTAATGTGTGTGTAACGGAAAAAGTGAATGGAAGCTGATGACATAAACGATGAGATCGATATGCCATTAAAACGTCACTCTTCTGTTTGTGCTATTACGGGTACTATCGGATTCCATACCAGCTATAGTAAAAGTTGTTTCGTCTGAAAAATCAACCGCGTTAGCTGGAGTTTTAACTGTCCTAGCATCCTTTTAGCTTTACTGCACTTGAATATACTAGAATATTACAAGAATATTTTCAGCCTAAAATCGGCAGAAAAATAGGAATATTCAGCCTGGGCAGGAAAAACAAAGGAATATTCTTATAAAAAAAAGTGTATCAAACTTAGAAAAAAATTATACAAATTGGATGAAAATGCCAATCTCTGATTTACAGTTTATCAGCAAACCGGCCCTAGCGGCCGGGAGTGACAACTGTATTCGCAGGCTACATTCAGACAAGACCTTTCCTCCTTTCAGATTTTTCAGAGGAAAACCTAAATACGAAATGCGGGCTTCCTCCTTGTACTCAGGTTTATAGAACTCGTTGTATTCAGCATATTGGCAACTGTAAATTATTTGAAAATAACAATAATTTTCGATATTAAGATCGTTTTTCTATTTAAACCAAATTATAAGTTTAACGAAACTCAAACTTTCCAGTGGTTATAACAAAGGCATAAAAAGCTCTGTACTTATTATAATATGAAACGTCCAAAATAAAACAGTCTTGGGAGCCGGTTGCAATTCTTCAATGACAAATTAGAAGAATTAATTGTCACATTTTAGCGTAGAATAATGTTCTATCAACTAAATATGAAAAACCGTATACGAAGCTTTAAGGCCTGAATACTCTTTAGCCTTTCTTACTAACCTTTGATGTCTCCTGAGCTGTGTTGCTTGTTGTGAAACTGAGATCATGTGAAGAAATCAGTTCGTTTTCAGGTAATATATATCCTTGATGTGGAATTCTAACCTCAGTGTTAATTACCACGTGGGTAATTGTGTAAGTAGTGGTCCGAGAAAAGGTTAATGGAAAAAAGTCAAATCCCATTAAAATTAATGTTATTCCATGTTTGTGCTTTAACTGGTAGAAGAAAAAGTTTTCCGTCGTTTGAAAATAACATGCCAAAATCGTTAGCTAGAAGTTTTAATACTCGAACAGTTTTGTAATATATATCACAATTAATACATCATATTTTCCTCTCAAAATATATCGACTTAAATATCGTCCTTTTGGATGGAATTCTGACCTCATTGCTTTTTGGCGCATGGGTTAATGTGTACTTGGGCGGAATGGTTAGCTAAGGTTATGTAAGGTTGTTTATCCACTTTGTTTTTCCTTTTAAACTATACAGTTCAATAAATTACAGTATTTTAGGTTTAGCTGGTCTTAATACGCTTTGAATAATGGGATATAATATAAATGGTATAAACGGCCTGGATTATGTACTCCTAGGTTGTGCTTTTACTGGTACTAGAAGAAGATATTCCGTTTAAGAAACATGTGACATCGCTAGCCAGAAATCAAAAGAGTTCCACTCTCCTTGAACTGATTTTCCAGCATTCTTTTAAGGTCTCACAATTAAGTAATAATTGCGTTTTCATTCTTAAATAACTGATGTTGTTTGCTTATTCTGTGTTTATCGTCCTATTCTTTCTTAACGCAGGGCTAATGTGTACGTAACGGAAAAAGTGAATGGAAGCTGATGACATAAACGATGATATGCCATTAAATCGTCACTCTTATGTTTGTGCTATTACGGGTACTATCGGATTCCATACCAGCTATAGTAAAAGTTGTTTCGTCTGAAAAATCAACCGCGTTAGCTGGAGTTTTAACTGTCCTAGCATCCTTTACAGCACTTGAATATACAAGAATATTACAAGAATATTTTCAGCCTAAAATCGGCAGAAAAATAGGAATATTCAGCCTGGGCAGGAAAGACAATATTCTTATAAAAAAAAGTGTATCAAACTTAGAAAAAAATTATACAAATTAGATGAAGATGCCAATCTCTGATTTACAGTTTATCAGCAAACCGGCCCTAGCGGCCGGGAGTGACAACTGTATTCGCAGGTTAAATTCAGACAAAACCTTTCCTCCTTTCAGATTTTTCAGAGGAAAACCTTAACACGAAATGCGGGCTTCCTCCTAGCATATTGGCAACTGTAAATTATTTGAAAATAACAATAATTTTCGATATTAAGATCGTTTTTCTATTTAAACCAAATTATAAGTTTAACGAAACTCAAATTTTCCAGTGGTTATAACAAAGGTATAAAAAGCTCTGTACTTATTATAATATGAAACGTCCAAAATAAAACAGTCTTGGGAGCCGGTTGCAATTCTTCAATGACAAATTAGAAGAATTAATTGTCACATTTTAGCGTAGAATAATGTTCTATCAACTAATTATGAAAAACCGTATACGAAGCTTTAAGGCCTGAATACTCTTTAGCCTTTCTTACTAACCTTTGATGTCTCCTGATGAGCTGTGTTGCTTGTTGTGAAACTGAGATCATGTGAAGAAATCAGTTCGTTTTCAGGTAATATATATCCTTGATGTGGAATTCTGACCTCAGTGTTAATTACCACGTGGTTAATTGTGTAAGTAGTGGTCCGAGAAAAGGTTAATGGAATAAAGTCAAATCCCATTAAAATTAATGTTATTCCACGTTTGTGCTTTAACTGGTAGAAGAAAAAGTTTTCCGTCCTTTGAAAATAACATGCCAAAATCGTTAGCTAGAAGTTTTAATACTCGAACAGTTTTGTAATATATCACAGTTAATACATTATATTTTCCTCTCAAAATATATCGACTTAAATATCGTCCTTTTGGATGGAATTCTGACCTCATTGCTTCTTAGCGCATGGGTTAATGTGTACTTGGGCGGAATGGTTAGCTAAGGTTATGTAAGGTTGTTTATCCACTTTGTTTTTCCTTTTAGCGGAGCACTGCGGGCTGAAGGCCCGCGCGAAGCCCCATAGTCATAGAACCCATACCCGTCGTTTTTCATGGTCATGGCCAGCGGAATGTTTCGCGGGCGGCGTCTGTTACATGTGTGTACGACTGTGTGTCCGTGTGTCCGAGCGTCGCTCAAGGCTACTAGCTCGCGAGCGCGTATGACGTCGCAAAACATGCGCGAATGACGCCACACAACATCCGGGAATGCCGAATGTCACGTCAGCTGTATGCGTACGACGTCATCAACATCCGGGATCTTTGAGGCTTTGTTTTTCGCGCGGCTACACAGCCGTCAGCTCGGTAAACACTTTAGTTGGATTCAGAGTTGGATTGTTGTGTTTAGCGGAGAATTAAAGTCGTTATTTCCCTGCAGTTTTTCGCGGTTTGCTACTCAAGACAGAGATACTAGTTAAGGGATACTCAGAAGCCGCTTTAGTGGAAAAAGAAGAGCTTTCAGGGATAAAATCTTGCTTCGAGGAACTTCATATTATCAATGCAGGAGCAATGCGGGGAGATGCCTTGTTTTATTACGGATTTCAGAACCTAAGAAGCGGAGTTTTAACGAATTTCCAAGCGGTCCAGTGCTTTCAAGGTAAAATAAATCACATTTTTCGGTGGGAATTTATGTTGATATCAATTTTTGATTGACTTTTTCTTTGAGTTCTCTTAAGTGTGGAGACATGTTTATGAAACGTGTTCAAATTAAGTCGTGTTGTTTTCTTGAATTTCATCGAGGACAGCTCTGCCTTGATGCGCTAGAAATAATACGTACTTTTCTAATGGAGACTGAATAAAATTTTTCGAAAGAAGATTGTGTTGTCCGTTTTTATGTCTTTGTTCATTCATTACATAGATTAAAAAGCGATTTTATGTAAAAAAAAACAAGACTTAGATTTTCTGTCTTCACTCGCGTCGCCATATGCAAATAAGCTTATGTTTGTGTATTTTTGCAATTTTAATTTCCAAATCAGTTTCTCGCGCAATTTTTGACAAACAAAAACTGTATTTTATTCGGAAAGTAGTCGTACTAGTTATTCTGGAAAGAGAAAAGTTGTTTTTGTGAACTTTTCTACGGTCTAAATGTACTGTGCAGACGGTCGGGTAATACTGTTTTTGAGAATTGCTAAAATTGAAAATAGCCCGTTCTTCAATCTTAATTCTTGTGCTTCCAACCTTTCACCTTAGTTAAGTTTCACCTTAGTTAAGCTTGTTTAAAGTGGGAAGCTGATAGGCTGGGCCTATCTATATATATTAGACTATACAGTTCAATAAATTACAGTATTTTAGGTTTAGCTGGTCTTAATACGCTTTGAATAATGGGATATAATATAAATGGTATAAACGGCCTGGATTATGTACTCCTAGGTTGTGCTTTTACTGGTACTAGAAGAAGATTATTCCGTTTAAGAAACATGTGAACGACGCTAGCTAGAAATCAATAGAGTTCCACTCCCCTTGAACTGATTTTCAAGCATTCTTTAAAGGTCTCACAATTTAGTATTAATTGCGTTTTCATTCTTAAATAACTGATGTTGTTTGCTTATTCTGTGTTTATCGTCCTATTCTTTCTTAACGCATGGGCTAATGTGTACATAACGGAAAAAGTGAATGGAAGCTGATGACATAAACGATGATATGCCACTAAAACGTCACTTTTATGTTTGTGCTATTACGGGTACTATCGGATTCCATACCAGCTATAGTAAAAGTTGTTTCGTCTGAAAAATCAACCGCGTTAGCTGGAGTTTTAACTGTCCTAGCATCCTTTACAGCACTTGAATATACAAGAATATTACAAGAATATTTTCAGCCTAAAATCGGCAGAAAAATAGGAATATTCAGCCTGGACCGGAAAAACAATATTCTTATAAAAAACAAGAGGCTCCTAGCAGCCTATACTCATGCGCATGCGTAAGTTAGTTTTATGATATATTTTAAACATGATAAGAAGATGTCCGACATGGCGAAGAGTACTCCTTTTATTCAGTCATCGCTCCTGCAAACCACGTTGTTTACTATTGATTGTTTTGGAAATGAAGGCTGTACCACAATGAAGGGAATGATTCTTCTAAATCTTATATACACCAAACATGAACATTGCTAATGTAAATAGGGATGTAGGAGAGGCTGCCGTGACACTTGAGTAACGCTCTTTTACCGGAAGTGAGAGTAGCCGGAAGTCACTAAACAGGAAGTGTAGTGGCAAAGCTATGAGCCGGAAGTGTACAATTTAAAACATGCGTGCATAAATTTGCATGGAAAATCGTGACACAAAAAATAAAAATAATAATAATAATAATAATAATAATAATAATAAAAACAAGAGGCTGCAAGCAGCCTATACTCATGCGCATGCGTACGAAAGTTTTATGATGTATTTTAAACATGATAAGATGTCCGATATGAAGAAGAGTTACTCCTTTCATTCAGTCATCGTTCCTGCAAACTGCGTTCTTTACTATTGAATGTTTTGTGAATGAAGGCTGTACCACAATGAAGCCAGTGATTGTTATACGTCTTATATATACCTAACGTGAACATTAGTAATGTAAGAAGGGTTGTAGGAGATGCTGTCGTGACACTTCAGTAACGCTGTTTTACCGGAAGTGGGAGTAGCCGGAAGTCACTAAACAGGAAGTCTATGAACCGGAAGTGCCAATTTAAAATATGCGTGCATAAATTTGCATGCAAAATCGTGACACCAAAAAACAATAATAATAAAAAAAGAAAAACAGCCCATTTTATAACTCATGCCGCTACGCGCATGAGTAATAATAACAAGAAAAACGGAGCCGAAACCTTACCTCATGCCGCTACGCGCATGAGTAAAAACGTATCGAACTTAGAAAAAATGTATACAAATTAGATGAAGATGCCAATAACTGTCTTTGCATCCTTTACAGCAACTTGTAGTAATATTAAAAGTCTTACAGTTTTGTAGTAATTTAGTGTCGTTTACCCTTTTCTTTTGTCTTTGAAATTGATATTTAGATTGTTACTGATTAACCTCAGACGTCATTTCCGTTTTTTCCGTAGATATCGCTTTTGTTTTTGTGTCGGCTTAAAACGCCCCTTTTCAAAAAATAACTCGTTGAAAATGTGTTTGTAATGAAATAACCGAGTTTATTTTTCTGAGCGGCCGCATTTCAAAAGGTTTAACTTTGAACGTGAGAAATCATGTTAGGGACTGTGCAATAATTATCGGGGAGGGGGGGGGGGTGGAAAACCAGAGGGGGAGGGGCATAAAGTAAAATCAAAGCAATGATAGATAGGGGGGGGGGCTCAAAGTAAAATAAGTCACTCAAGAGGAGGATGGGCTTATCATTTTATTTCAAGTGTTTATAGTTCTCACTGAAAGGCTTGATGATCTGTTCTATGGCTGAACTGCAATTTCAATCTGTTGAAATACGATTAACTATTCTTTAATTCTTCTCTATCTCTATAATAGAGAGACGAATATTGTGATAAAGCGTTTCTGGCTTTTTAAATTTGAATAGCCCAATTTCGATATATTAAAATTCAACTTGAAACAAAAGACATCACTGCGAGGCTTAGGGGAATGATAGTAAGGATTTATATGGTTTATTGCCTTAAGCCTCGTAGTGTTGTCTTTTGCTTCAAGTTGAATTTTAATATATCGAAATTGGGCTATTGTCAACAACATTTGAACAGTAGAATATAGTTATACACCAGTGCAAATATTTTGCCGTGGTGAAAATACTTTGCTCCAGTTCAAATATTTTGCACTGGTTCAAAATAAATTTAAACCAGTGCAGACAAAATTGCACCAAAATCATAATTTCACTTCAATGTAGATAATCGTATTGCAACAGATTGAAGATGTACCTCAACCAGCATGGTCTTAAGATCAGTGAAGGTAAAGTGGCACTGGTTGCACGAGTTCTCCAATACGCTCGTGGTGATCATTCTTGCATCCCACGAGAAACCCAAGAGAACGTTAACGAGGAAATGAGTTCCAGTGCAAGCAACTCGGATTCGCAATGAAGTGATTCAGAAGTGGAATCGGATGGCTTTGTTAAACACTGCTTCGAGATCATGTTTGTTCTAGATACGCATGTCCAACAAGTAAACATGCGGTATTGCTGTATATCCACGTCTGGAACAAACATTACCTCGTAGCAATAACAGATGGGTGTATATTAAGAAAATGCTGGGTATATAAAAGGAGTGTGAAGGGGGGGGGAGGCTGGTCATACAAAATTTCTGACTGATCAGAGGGGGGGGGGGGCAATAACTAAATTCAGTCTTTTAGAAGGGGGTATTACCTAATATTTTCCTACTTGAAGCCCATTTTCCAACCCCCTCCCCCCCCCCCCCCCCCCCCCCCCCCATCCTGATAATTATTGCACAGTCCCTTATCATTTGCTAGCGAGAGCGGCACAAAACAGCACGATTAATGACTGAAAACAATGCCTCTACACGTACATTTTACATATTGTTATTCCCTGCAAAACAACATCGCAAATGATTAAACTATAGGTTTTGTGGAGAACGTAAACACACCACGGTTTTCCTTTCCCTATTTGAAATTGAAAGTCGTCCCTACGAAGGTCTACAGATTTCTTGTTTTTTTTTTTTTGATCGAGAATACCAAGGCAAATGTCTGTGGACAGCGATTCGGCGGCCTCCATTGCCTCAGACGCAGAGAACGAGCGCTGCTATACCAGAATTTACCAGGAGTAATGAATGACCAAACACCAAACACCAATCGCCGACAGCAACCTTTTTATCTCCTGTGAATTAATGTTTAACTTACAGGAGTATATTGGAGTCTTACCTGCATTCTTTGTCGATCCATGGGTACATTTTTGGCATTTTTGTTAGCTGCATTTTTGTTAGATACTATTAATAGACTTTATGGGATCGAGAGTCGAGTAGCATATTCTTGTTAGATACTATCAATGAGGACCCAATGAGAACACAAGAGTCGAGTATTTTTTGAAAGCAGTTTTATACAGCGAGCGCACGTTTGTGGCCTGACACAGCTATAATTATATTCATAGCGGAGCTCTTGCCTGGCCGAAGGCCAGGCTGCGCAGCCCCATACTCATAGAACCAGAGAACCATAGAACCCATGGCCGTCATTTTTCATGGTCATGGCTAGCGGAATGTTTCGCGGGCGCGTTGTCACACCGCCGACGCCGCCGCCGGCGCCGTCGCTTAGGGCTAACTCGCGGGCGCGTAGACCGTCGCAAAACATGCGCGTATGACGCCACACCGGATCTTTGCAATTTTCACGTCACCTGGGAAAACACTGCTGTGTTTTAGCGGAGAAAACCGTTTTAAAAATTAAAGTCTGTCTGTGATGGACTTTTTTGTGTTCTCGCTAGCTTTCGGGAGAATTGATTATAACACTCGCTCAATTAAATTCAGTTGTTTTGATTTCTTTCATCGGAGACATCTCGGCCTCTTAATGGTTCGCGTTTTGCTTTTAAACATAAACTTATGGAGATTTGAATAAAATTTTTCGAAAGAAGATTGTGTTGTCCATTTCTATGTGTTTGTTCATTCATTACATAGGTTGAAAAGCGATTTTATGTAAACAAAACAAAACAAGACTTGGATACTTCACACGCGTGGTCTTATGCAAATATGTTTGTGTATTTTTTGCAATTTTGATTTCCAAATCAGTTTCTCGGACAATTTTTATAAGCAGCAGGTGTATTTTATTTGGAAATTAGTCGTACTAATTATTCTAGACGGAGAAAAAGTTGTTTTTGTAAACTTTCGTACGGTCTAAATGTACTGTGCAAACGGTCGCGTAAGTCTGTTTTGAGAATTGCTAAAATTAAAAGATAGGCCCGGTCGTCAATTTTATTCTTGTGCTTCCGACCTTTCACCTCAGTTAAGTTTATCATCGGCTTTCTGTGCAAAGAGCGACGCTGTTAGGCTCAGGCTATCTATATATATTATTTTCACATTTATCGTGATTTTATTATATAATTATCGGCCCATCTACGGAACAGTTTGTTGCTACCTGAAAGTTACGAAACCCCAAAAGAGAACTACGTCGTCAGCCAAAAGAAAGCAATTGTCACTCCATGTGTGACTAAGGTTTTCCCATGTCTTCTTTAATTGTTGTAGGGTCCACGTATGGACCGTCAAAAATTGCAAAGCCGACTGTATTTCAAGTCGTCTTGCGGGGTATTGGGAAAAGTTTTCAATCAGCAATAACCGCGCCTCGGATGAACCTCACTGGCTACGGTAATGCCACTGCGCAAAGCTGATTTGAACATGTTACAACGAAGAATTTGAAGCAATCTTTGACGCCATCATTGTGGGATACATTTATGTGTCTTAGTCTTACTTCAATCTCGAGAATAGCACTTTATTTAAATAATTGAAAGTGCAAGAAAGTTACACAATTTAGCAATTTAGAAATTTAAACTATCGTTGGATGAAACATTCGCGACATAAGAAAGTACGTTATCAAACAAATCGAGCAAACTACGCATGCGCACTTTGGCAGTTTCTTTGACTTTGAGTCAACTTGACAACTTGTTTAATGGTTCAGTCGTGGTTCTGCCCTGTATAGTCTTCTACGCATCCTTTATTTGGATCGCCACGCAACGGCTGCTTGGAACGAATATTATAATCCCCGTTGTACAGTCAGCCTTGCTTTGTTTGTTCCTTCGTATTTATATCAAATTGGTTGACTCGATCCACCAGGATCCGACGCTTTTGCATTGTCCAATTTGCCCTTGCAGTTATTTCCAAAGTGTTCATTGGGAAAATATGCAGGAAATTGCATGCGCTTTCATTGACTTGATTCACTTTGAAACCTGCAAAATATTAGTGTATTTGTCCAAGTAAGCGCACCGCACCCGTCTGCCTTGCGGTCCTTTTATCCCACAGTTGTTATCTCGAGATGTTTTCTAGGAAGCGTGACATCAGAGTAACGCAACACAACGTCATGGTTTGGAAGATGCTGGAAGATGGCGCCGAGCGATCATCACACCATAGAGGTACAGGATAAGCAGAAAAATTTCTTGTCTGAGGAAACAACACGATGGCGGAGACCAGGTTGAAAGGCCAACCGCTGACCACTACACCACCGCGCCACCACCGAGTCAATCTCGTCAGTCAGCAGGTCATCGCGAACCGCTGATCAAGCAACCTGAAGATTCCACTGGTTACGAGATTGCCGCCGAGTTACAAACTACGAGAAACAAACATCACCTATTACACGCAATGTAAAATTGCGTTGATGTCCATTTACTAAAAACGTCTCTTTCGTTCAGATGTAATTGTAATCAATGGCAATTGAGTGACACTGATTAACGTGTTTTACATCAGCATGCTGTTTCACCTGTATTTCAATTGCATGTACTCAAATATATCAAAGGGATCTAGCAGCCATCTCGTGAATACGAAACAACGTAAGGTTATTTTCAGTCGTTCATGATGCTTTGTAATTAAGTTTCAAGCTTTTGATAATCCTTTGAATTTGAATTTGTTCGGTTGAACTACATTCGTAGCACTACGCGGGTACTACGCACGGCAGCAATTCTTTACCACAAATCTTCAAATTAGTTTGAATTAGGGGTTTGAATACTCAACAAGACCCCTTATTCACTCAAGCCACACCAACACTCCGTAACATGTGTGGCCGTGCGTCGCGCAAGGCTAACTAGCGAGCGCGTATGACGTTGCAAAAATGCGTGTATGACGTCAAACAACTTCCGAGATCTCAGCAATTTTGAATACAAAGCGAGGCTTCGTTTTTCGCGCGGCTACACGGCCGAATGTCACGTCAGCTTGCTAAACACTTTGGTTGGATCTTTTGTTGTGTTTAGCGGAAAAAACTGTTTGCAAATTAAAGTCGTTATTTCCCTGCATTTTTTCGGGGTTTGCTACTCAAGACAGGGATACTAATTAAGGGATACTCAAAAGCTGCTATAGTGAAAAAGGAAGAGCTTTCAGGAATAAAATCTTGCTTCGAGGAACTTCATACGTTTTTATCAATGCAGGAGCAATGCGGGGAGATGTTTGTTTTTCGAATTTCAGAACCGAAAAAGCGGAGATTTAAAGAATTTCCAAGCAGTCGAGGGACTTAAAAGTAAAACAAATTACATTTTTTGATGGGAATTTATGTTGATATCAATCCGTAATTGACGTTTTCTTTGTGTTCTCGGTAGTTCTGGAGAATTGTTTATAAAACGTGCTTAAATTCAGTCGTATTGATTTCTTGAATTTCATTCGAGACAGCTCGGCCTCGATGCGCTATAAATGGTACGCGTTTTGTTACGGAGATTTGAATAAAATTTTAGGTTGAAAAGCGATTTTATGTTGACAAAACAACACTTGGATTTTGCAGTTCTATCTTCAGTCGCGTCGCCTTATGCAAATATGTTTGTGTATATTTTGCAGTTTTCATTTCCAAATCAGTTTCTCGGGCAATTTTTGATACGCACCAGGTGCATTTATTCGGAAATTAGTCAAACTAGTTATTCTAGTTTCAGTTGTTTTTGTTTTGTACGGTTTAAATGTACTGTGCAGACGGTCGCGTAATGCTGTTTTGTGAGAATTGCTATGAAAAATAGCCCGGTCGTCAATCTTAATTCTTATGCTTCCGACCTTTCACCTTAGTTAAGCTTATCATCGGCTTTCTGTTCAGAGAGCTATGTACGCTGTTAGCCGGCTCAGCCTATCTATATATATTATATTTTCATTAAGGTGTCCGACCTCCTTCTGAGCTATTCTTGGCTTTCACTTACGTCATATCAAAATTCAGAAGCATTAAAAAACAGATTTCGAATCTAAAATTTTATGGAATTGTAGAGAGTTTAAAACTTCACATCTTGGCCAAATTTTGAAGCGTAAAAGCATTTTGTTCAAGAGTTATAGGCGAACGGATATTAGATATTTTTCGTAAGAAATGTATGGAGTGGCCATCTTTGTGCCCCACTCAGGAGCACAAAGATGGCGGCCAAAAATTCAAAGTCTTAATTACACCAAAAATCACATCCAAAAATATTGTATTTGCTGTAAGCTCAATTAACTCGGCTTATAAGCACTTATAATGCAAACAATAACTTTCAGCTGATTCAATTTTGTTTATTTTCGCGGCTTATCTGAAATAGCGTGACGCATTGCGTGACACATTTAAAACTTTTGTAAATCGGAAGCAAAACATCGTTAAAACCTGAAACTTTTTGTGAAAGATTAATAATACTTGTATCCACATACCATGTTAGAAACAGCTTTGTAGGACGTTTACTTTAGATTTTGTAATTTTTATGACGTCATGTGAAAACCAAGAATAGCAAATACATAGACTCTACCCTGTCACAAGCCAGGGTACAAGCTAAGCAATCTGTAGTTGTCATACGAACTAACGCAGTGTGTGTGGGTACCCTGTGAACAGTCTGCTCAAGGTGAGCGCTGGGTAATCGTGACATTGATGTAACGCAACGCCACACGTGGCTGTTCTTGTGAAGGACTGTGGAAGTACGGCACGATGGAAGGACAAAATGAACAGCAAACCAAAGTCATTGACGAGATATTTAAAGAGCAAATACTCCACAAATTAGACGAGCTTAGAAAGGCGAACTTTCTATGCGACACAACTGTTCGAGTCGAAGGACAAGATTTCCCCGCTCACAAGAATGTGTTATCTGCTACGAGCGATTACTTCAAGGCTCTGTTTTCCAGTGAGTTACAAGTGAAAGAAAGCCAGAGTAACGTAGTGGAGCTAAACGAGATGAAGTCAAACACGATTGCTACAGTACTGCAATTTATTTACACTGGGGAAGTAAGCATGAGCTCTTCCAACGCACAAGATGTTCTCGTCGCCTCTGACTACTTGATCATTCCAAGTTTGAAAACAATAGCTGCCGAGTTCTTAGGGGAATCAATAAATGCTTCAAATTGTTTAGCGATGGAATCCTTTGCTTCTCAGTACAACTGTGACTTGCTCAGCCAAGCGGCCGTGAAATACAATTGCCAACATTTCCTTACCTTCGTGAAATCAGAGCATTTTCTATCGCTTGAGTTTGAGAAAGTGAGAGATTTGATGTGTGAAGACGAACTGAATATTTCTAAAGAAGAAGAGGTTTATGAAGCAGTGATGGCGTGGGTCAAGCATGATTTATCATCAAGAGAATGTTTTCTCCCTGATCTGTTGAAATGTTTGAGGTTGTTCTCCATGTCAAAATACAGCCTGCAGAAGATTTTAAATAAAGATGAGCTGATCATTAAGAATCCCATCTGTTCGAATATATTGTATAATGGACTCGTCTTTTTCGTCTTCCCGGATCGGTTCCTAGGCAAGTTGCTAAAACATCGCACATCCATCCAGAATGAAGAACATGTGGTAGTTATTACAGGTGGTGAGACCGACTATGGAGAATATACTGATTGTTTCGTCCTTTCTAAAAACAAATGGGCATCTCTTGGTTATATACCTGGCTCTTGCATTTTAGAAGGGTGCGTCTGGTTCGTTTCTACTGTTTGTGGTGGACTTTTGTATGGATTGGATGGTAAAACTACCAAAGTAAGTTGTTATAACCCACAAGAAAATGGATGGGGGTCAAGATACACGCAGTTTTTCAGTCACACAGGCTGTGCATTGACATCATTTAATGAAGAACTTTACTTAATGGGTGGGCTGTATGTGAATGATCAAGACCTCTCTGATGTGATGATATGTGAAGTTCATAAGTACAATCCAATGTGTAATGAATGGAAGCAGTTAGCATCAATGGAAACTTGCCGGGCTGGTCACTGTGCAGTTGTTCTAGAGGATCTTATATATGCGATTGGAGGTTCTGATGGCCATACCTCTCTGAAGAGCGTTGAAAGCTATGATCCGTCAACCAACCAGTGGAGTAAGGTTCCAGATATGGCAAATGCCCGTAAGCATGCTGCAGCAGTAAATGCTTGTGGGAAAATTTTTGTCATTGGGGGATATTGTGATGACCGTGAAACAAATGTTGCACAAACTTGTGAAATATTTGATGCACATCTTAATGAATGGAGCCTGGTATCCGGTCCTATCACTCCACGGTGTAATTGTGGAATTGTGAGTTTGGATGATATGGTATACATTTTTGGTGGAGAGGATACAGATCATGATGAGCTGGAAAGTGTGGAATGCTTTGACTTTAAAAGCAATGAATGGAAAGAAGCGGATGAACCTATGCCAACGGCTAGGACAAGGAGGGCAAGGACACAAGCTTCATTGCTGAAAGTACCAAAGAAGTTCATTTTAATGAAAAAAGCTTAACCAGCTCATTAACATCCTGAATGATGAAACATTTATTTATAGTTCTTTGTATGCCTTGGCCTTTGGAAAGGAAAAACATGAAGCAATCAAGTTGTATTGCTCCATGATATGGGTTAGTTGTGAGGGGATCATGCCAGTTATTTTTGGCAGAGCTCTGCTCTGTTCTGATCATTAGTGACTAATCTCAGGCCAAAAAAATTAAGTTTCCTTGATATAATTGAAGTGCTGGGAAATTACTTATTTGGAATACCCAAAAGACATATTTGTATAAAAAACTCTAAAAATAATGGTCCAGTTTTGTTACAAAATATTATTATTATATACTATGATTATCAGTTGAGCAAGCCACGAGCAGTGTTTGGTGACAAAGTTTTGCCGTTAAAACTATGTTGTTGTCAAGGACAACTTGCTACGTTTTTAACGGTAACTCGTCTGTGATTGGACGTTGTCAGTAACAAAACGCGTTACCATTGGAAACGTAGCAAGTTGCCCTTGACAACAACATAGTTTTAACGGCAAAACTTTGTCACCAAACATCACTCGTGGCTTGCTCAACTGGTAATCGTAGTATTAGTGCACTGAATCTATAAATGTGTTTTTAACGGTGGTTTACCAGGATGGAAATGGATTAAATTTTTCAAGTTCTTCCTCAGCCCCATGTATTTGAAAAATCAATACAAAGTTGTGTGGTTCATTCTCTCTTTTAGAATTCACTTTAAAAGGTTCAAACAAAATTTTGTGCAATAAATTGAAGTACTTATCAGTAATTTTTGCGCAGTTTTGGCCAAAACTCAGCCAAATCCGTGGACATAGCCCCTTTAATCTCATCCTGGCAATATTTTGACAAGAGAGTTCTTTTGGTGCAAAAAACACCCTTTTCAACAGTCTAGAGCCCTAACATGTTAAATACATGCAATTGCTCCACATGCCTAGAAACTGAAAGAATTGAGCTTTTCATAGGCTATTTATCAGTATCTGTTTCCCTTTGGCTTGTTTTAAGGCCTTTAAAGTATTAACAGTGACCGCAGAGCACAGTTTAGTGGTAGGGCTAATAGGATGAAATGACATTGAGAATTATTTTGCGCGCCTTGAAGGCACGAGCCTTTAGGGGAGGTCTGGGGGTATGGTTACTAATAGGCCTCTTGTTCAGTTGGATATTTTAAATATTGTCCTGTGATACACATACCAGTATGGAACAGGTTATAATGTTGTAATTTGCAGGATATTTTTTATTATACAATGCACATAAGAATTAACAATGTTACTCATAAACGTATTAGACTCGTATTGTAATTTTCAAGTATTGAAATATTCCTTTATCAGTGTTCTTGGATAAACCTGAAAAACAAACTGGGACTTCAACTCTGTAAAATATGCACAAACACGGTTTTCTTGATATTTGACTTGGTCATTTTAGATTGTGATTGTGATGCAACGACAGGGTGGACTGTTAGAGTCAGTGTTTTCTCACCTTAACCTGTGAGGACACTCTTAACCGCCAGAGCCTGAGCACAAGGACCAACATGCTCAGACTCGAGCATGTTGGTCAGGCCAACATGCTCAGGCTCCTAATTAGGCTACAGTAATTATGTTGAAGAGATGGCTGATCAGAACGGACATCCGGCGTAGCACAAGATGTTCAGGTCATACATGTATTGTGGGCCTATTCTGTTTTCACGTAATAATAAAACTAGCAGTAATCAAAGATTATGGAGACACGTTAGAAGGTTTCCGGCGGTTGTGAGCCCCCGAAAAAAGCAATAGGGGCGGCCATTTGGCAGTCCAGACACCAAAAATTTTCAAATTTTTCTGCATGCAAGGCACAGGGTAACCAACACGAAATTAGGATTGCGTTCTTTGAACGCGATAACTCAATTTTGTTTAGAAAGAGTGACTCTTAACAACGTTAACATGCAACTGAAAATCTTGTGGTCCACAGATTTGATTCCAGATCAAATTGGAAGTAATGGGCTTCGTAATGATCAGTGATTCATCAATATAGTGGCTAAAACTTCTGTAGCCTTAATTGTTTAGTCAGTGATTAAGTATTGAGTATTACTCAGTATTGTTGCAAAATAACGGAGTAAACTACTTCTCTCTTGCTCTCTTTTTGTCAACAGAGACCAAGTTTGTTCTTTTGTGCTAGTTAAAAATTCCGAGGTTTCTCGCTTTAATAATACAGACAAAATTTTCCAAAGGACAATTAAATCAGTTGAGACCATTCAACTAATTATTGCGTTTTTTAAACCAAGCTGTTTCAGTTTTGAAAAATGAATTAATTTCATTGGTCATATTTGACTAGAGCGGTTTTGTTTGAGCTATTTTGAAAAAAATAACTCATTAGCAGGCGCAAAGGTTGGTTTGTGATGTTTGTTTGTTGGTATGTTTGTATGTATGTATGTATGTATGTATGTATGTATGTCTTGGGTTATGTCACACCAATCAGATTGTCTCTAGTATGTACACCGTGTACTATGTCACCCAATCAAATTCTCGCTTCTAAAATGGTATTACTGAAGGTCAAAGAAGGGCACTTGGCATGAATTGAAAATCAGCCATCTTGGATGTTCGCGATTGTTGCTTCAAACACTAAAAGTGTAAAGGTTTGAAGAATTGTGCGGTAATCCCGACTGGCTTGCTAACATGGCAATAGGCAAGGGCATTTATTCGGAAATACTGCCTAAAATGTGCTCTATGCATGAATTGTACAATTAATGGCCTGCGAGGGATGAGACGTCCAAAAAATGTGGACTGCGGTTACGTTTATAGGTGAGCTTGTACTGAAATAAGAAAGTATAGCTTTATTGCAAAATCAAATAATGTGATGCGGAGCATGAATTGTATGTTTCAAACCCGGGTTTCAAGCGATTACTATTTGAAATTGTATCTTTTTTGTCAGTCACGTTGTCTGCCCGTGAAAATGTTGAACTTTGTCCTTATAGAAACTTGTCCGGGATGCATGGAGTTCAACAGAGAAACCTTAATGTAATTAATATACAATTTACAGTATTTAAAACGTTTATCTTTCTGTGAATTAATGTGAGCAGATGTGTAGGTTATTAATTGTATGCCCCAAGCGATTACTACAAGCGAGTAGCGACTGTATTTTGTATGAGCAGTCACGTTGTGTGCACGTGCAAATGTTGAACTTTGTCCTTATAGAAACTGGTACGTGATGGAATTCAACATGTTTTCGAGAAAACGTTAATTCTTATGGTGCGTTAAAAAACGCCTGTTCAAAAAACTATTAGTTGCAAAATTCATTTTGGATGCGCCGCTCTTGATCAAATTTGATTAAATAATTCTTTGAGATGTTCGACAGCTCTTTCCGCAGTGCACCTTCGGTTAAAATGGTTTTGGAAAAGTAGCCGTGCTTGTCCAATGATTTCGTTAGCGACATCTCAACTTGCCACTTTTTACTGATCGGAAAAACCAAACATTTTCACTATCACCGAGAAATTATGCGAAGGCGGCAAGTCGCAAAGCCTGCCAAGCGCCAACTGTAAACAACAAGCGACGTGATATCCGGTTAAATCTGATTGGCTACATTTTGACAGTTGACAGATTTCTTAATTTGGGGGCGGCAGGGGGGTCGTTAAATGTATCAGGCGTTCTTTTTTTCCCTCCCCTCTTTTCTTCCCTCCCCGCTCTCCGCCGACTTTCCCTCCGTAAAAAAAGAGCGCCTGATCGCAGGTTATGAAGGACGTTAATTTTTAAAGAAATAAATATAAAAAAACCCTCAAAATGCTACTTTTTATGAAGTCTTTTTTAATACTGTAAGTTCGATTTACAATCACACAACTCCGGGCCGAAGCCAATAGAAAAAAAATTAACAATGAACCATATTGCCCTCGCAATAGTGACAAACTACCCCAATAACTTAAAAAAAAACACAACAAACAAACAGAACAAAGTTTTTTAACCAAGTCCGAGGTCAATGAAAATATTAATTTTCCTCATAACAACGATCAAAATTAATCAGCGTCCCTTTCCTGTCGATGAACCGCTGAACTATCCGTCGCCGGTTTTCACTTGGGGATGATTGCCTTTCCCTGAGCATCATGGCTGAAAGGACAGACATGCGCGTTGAATGGGCAAGCTCCCAACTCCTTCTGCCCATCCTCAGAGACTGCAATGACATCCTTGAAAAACTTGGTGTGAGCAGCTCCGCCCTTGCAGGTATCTCGCATCTGTGTCATCTTCTCCACGAACTCCCCAACACATTTGCAGTTCTTGAAAGGGCAGCCTTCCTTAAATGCCGGGCAGTTACCGGCCACGCCTTTGTCCTTCTTTACCAGGCCAGCGTACGGACACACCCCTTTATCAAAAGCAGGACACTTAAACATAGCATCGTTCATGGTGATGCCCATTGGAGTCTAAATTGAAGAAACAAAGCAAAAAAAAAATGAAATAAATCGTACAGTGGCACTATTAAAATGAAGGCTAAAAAGCCGTACTTTCCTGTGCTGCTGATTGTTTTGCCATTCAAGGTGACTATCATTGGAGTCTAGCAAAATCTATTCAAATGTGGAAACGACAGCTCTCCAGTAATACGTTTCTATTGTGCTGTATACATGACTTTGTGTTATCGTTTTGCAAGACAGATGAAGTTTTTAGCCTGTGAATGTCATTTCAGAGCATGACCATACATGAATAGGGATTATAAAAGCTGTTTATATATGCATGCTATACAAGAAGGTAACAACTTGCGAATTTGTACTGGCGGCACCATTTGATTATTTCAATATGTTTAAATGGGCAATGTCACCTAGAAGTATGTATTTTCCGCTGGTATTCCAAGTAATTTATGCTACTTGTTTAGCTTTATCACCTGCCGCACCCTCTATTGTGCATTACACACGTCCTATTGGTCAGCTTTCCAGTACTTATAGACCTTGGCCTATTCATGAATTTCATTCACGCTTGCGGTTCCACACAGTTTACACATCTCTTTACCCCACCCCCCCCCCCCCCCCGGGTTTATGTTTCGCTTTATTTTGTAGGCCGAAGAGACGCTACTGGCGGCAACTTCCGTTGCTACAAATGCGGAAGTCTTGGGCTTTGGGCTAAGGACTGCAAACTCGTGTCTTGGCAAGGAGGTTACCGGTCCCTTAGCTGCATTACATACCCTGGACGCTAATATAACAAGCCGGTTGAAAGCGAATCATCTCATTTTCAATCAAAACGGCGAAGAGGACTTGGCGCAGGTAGAGGATGTGATGAAGAAATATGAATTCGGAAGCGGACAGGTTTGAGGTGTTAAGGGTAGTCTAAAGAAAAATCTAGGGTTTTGGAGAATCTATTGGCGCTCCGATTTTTATTTTGACAACCATTGGCAAGGGCTATAAATTACCGTTTACTAGATTCCCATTGTCTGAAAAACTAAAAACATAGTTCCGCGCTACTGCATGCTGAATTTGTGAATCAAGCCGTCATTGAGCTAGCTAATTCTGGTCAAATTCGCAGGTAGATCAGCAACCTTTAGTTGTTTATCCCTTGTCAGTATCTATACAGCCATGGGGCGAAAGAGGCTAATTCTGGATTAATGCCACGTTAATAGGTCGTTTAGTAAACACAGGGTCAAATATCAAGATTGGGAAGTCGCTATCGCTTAATTTACCAAGGATCGTGCATGTTCTTTTTCGATTTAAAAAACGGCTATCGTCATATCGATATCTCACAGGAACACCAACTCTACCTGGGATTTTCCTGGCGAGATCCTGAGTCCTATAATATATATTATATTTTACTGTTCTTCCGTTTGGGCGTTCAACAGCTCCTCAGATATTTACAAAGGTTTTTAAACCTTTAGAGAAACACTGGAGTATACAAGGGATCTACATAGCCATTTTCTTGGACGACGGTTGGCGACAGTCCAGTATACTGAAGGTGCCGCGTTAAGGCCCTGGCTGTAAAGCAGGATTTATGTAATGCGGGTTTTGAAATTTATGACGAGAAACCGGTATGGGTCCCCATTCAATATTGGACTGGTTAGGCATAACCTTGAATTCCGTATTGGGTACTTTAAATTGTAGGTAGAAGAATTACAAAGATTATTGATACCATAGTCAATAACGACCGTGTAATTCTCACTGATTAATTAATAATTAGTAATTCTCAATAATAGAACGTGTAATTCTCACTGATTTAAAGTTTAGAGAGTTAGCTTCCTTCATCGATCAAATTATTTCTACGGCATCAGCAGTGGGCAACTTTGGTAGGATAATGACCAGTCATTGCATCATGTCTATTTTTGTCGAGATAAGTGGGATTCCATATTTCTGCCTTGATGCTTACTGCAAAGAGGAATTATATTTTTGGAAGGAGAAGCTGGTTAATATCAATAGCAGATATTGCTTTGAAAGTAAAGATTCTATTTATTTTGTATATTCAGATGCCAGGGCTACTGAGGGTGGTGCATTTGTTGACCCAAACAATGCATTTGTGTGTCATAAAACGTGGACGCAGAACGAGCGTTTTCAAGTGCCGCGTGGAGGGAGTTGTTCGTTATTGAATTTTCATTGCAATCTTTTGCCTTGAGTGCTCCAAGGATCGCATGTTAAGCAGTTTACTGACAGCCAAGCGGCTGATAAAATCGTTGAAGGGGGCAGCACGACATTGGAGTTTCGCAAGATGACCCGGAGTATTTTTAACATTTGCATTCGATCGTATATCTATTTGGAGGTCCCAGGGTTCCCTCCTACTGTTAATCAGCAAGTTGGGTTATATTAGTCGGCTAATTGATATCGATGATTGGCAATTACATGAGTTTTTTCTACCTCTTGAGCATCGGTGGGGGCCTTATAGTGTCAATTCTTTTACCAATTATTACAATCACAAACTCCCTAAGTTCTTTTCACGGTGATGAAACCCATACAGTGCGGATGTCGATCTTTTCGCTCAGCATCTCCGCGGTGAGAATTGTCGGGTGTTTCCCCCTGTTGGTATTATTCCGCGGGTATTACATTATTATATGGAATGTCAGTATGCTGTTGGTACACTTGTTGTACTCGTTGGTCTTCGGCTCATTACTTCTCATTTATTATGCATATAAATATAATAGTTATCTCGTGGCCCACGGTATTCATATCGGGAAGGAGATTTTAACGCGCGGGAGAAACTCTTATTTGCTTTTAAGGTCAGATCAATTCACAGGAGATATTGTCGCCCTAAGAATGGAATTTACTGCGTAATTTATTAGTAGAATTTATATGTTGTACGGGCACGGGCTAGATAATGATTGCTCAATATATGCGGCACGGGCGCAGACTACGATCTATTGATTTGTGCGGCACTGGCCGAATATGGATTGGAGTTTACAGCGTAATTTATTATGAGCGGAATTTTATATATGGCACTGGGCACGGGCCTAGATAATGATTGCTCAATATATGCGGCACGGGCGCAGACTACGATCTATTGATTTGTGCGGCACTGGCCGAATATGGATTGGAGTTTACCGCGTAATTTTTTATGAGCGGAATTTTATATATGGCACTGGGCACGGGCCTAGATAATGATTTCTCAATATATGCGGCACGGGCCCAGACTACGATCTATTGATCTGTGCGGCATTGGCCGAATATGGATTGGAGTTTACTGCGTAATTTATTAGTGAAATTTATATATTGCACGGGCACAGGCCTAGATAATGATTTCTCAATATATGCAGCAGGGGCCCAGACTACGATCTATTGATTTGTGTGACACTGGCCGAATATGGATTGGAGTTTACAGCGTAATTTATTAGTGAAATTTATATATTGCACGGGCACGGGCCAAGATAATGATTTCTCAATATATGCGGCAGGGGCCTAGACTATGATCCATTGATTTGTGTGGCACTGGCCGAATAGAGATTCATTGCTTTATGTGGCACTGGCCTGAAACAATGCCTTATCGATTTATGTAGCAGTGACCTTTTCGGAGAGGCGGCACTTAACTTGGTTGGCAGTTTTGTGCGCTCATGATTTCGGGGCGGGGTGTTCGTGTGTTGTTTCTAGTTCGTTTGTTCGTTTTCGTTCGTATGTTGTGCTCTTGCTTTTTCAGACGTTTTCTTCAAGCAAAGGATGGAAGTGTTTTCGCAATTTTGCTTCACTGAGTGTTAATCAGGTGTTGGAGGCGATGTTGAAGTCCAGAGCAGATAGTACAGCCACATCTTATATGCCTGTTATTAAAACATTTATGAGCTGGTGTAAAATAAGACGGAAATATATAGGGAAGGGAACTACGTCTTTGTTAGTGCATCTGGTTCTAAATGCTGCCCTGTGAGTGTTTAAGAAGGTATTTGAATGTAGCCGTATTGGCGATAGTAGTACTCTCCCGTTATTAAGACCTCTCGTGTTTCACCGTAGTAACTCTAGTTATACCCTAGTAGTGGTTAGTTCTCTTACACTAGATGCAGGGAAGTTCTCAGAGATGCCTTAAGTCAGCTAGGTTATAACCCACAACAATTATGGCCTTCATAGCCAAGGATCTGGCGGTTTTACATCCGCGGTGTGTATAATGTAATTTCTGGCGTTTGAGCAACGTAGTCAACGAGTTAGACAGAATTTGATATTTCTACGGCACGGGAACAGCAGGGGCCGGGCATTCTTGTTGTAGTGCATTGTGGGTAGCATAACTTCGTTATAAGCGATGTATCGTACGCGGTTAGTCATTCTAGGCCTGCAACATTCAGCTTCAGTATTTATTTATTTATTTATTTTTTCTTACTGTGTAAGAACTTCGGCGCATTTTGTACTTATTGTGTAATACTTATATAGGGCCTCGTAGGATGGGCTACAGAGTTTGAGCCATGGATCCTACCCAGATTTCCTGCCGCATATTTTTCCCCAAAAGGGGTTTTTTGGGTGACAGGTTTTTTCTGGCCTCCGTTTAACCGCAATTTCTTTGTATGTAAGTGGTTGCTCAGCTCTGGTTCGTCATTAGCATTGTATTATTTTCATTTTATGGATTTTGAGTACACGTACCGTTAAATTGTATTGTTATACTCACATTATATTAAATATGTTCGTAAATGCCGTTGGCGTCCGGCCGAAATGCAGAAAAATCAATCTATTGGAGCGTATGATGTGCATAATCACCCCCATGGCCGAGAGGTAAGTCCGATTCCGCTAGGGACATGGATGTCGAAGGAAGCCTTAAGAGAAGGTTACAAGTAACTAAGTATTCGGGATTGTAATATTGCGGGACACATATATTTACTTTTTCCGTTAGATTAGTTAAGGTATACGAAGAATTGTAAGATATAGTAATTAGCCTATTTAGATGCATTCCCTTCTGTAACTTCATGTATGATGTAATAAAACTGTGCTGGATTCGCTTGCGTATCCTACCATACTTTGTGTCTGGTTATTAGTATTACAGGAGTTGAAGGGTAAAATGATTTACGTTCGTTTGAGCGTAGCGAATTAGAACGTAAATCACTTTTAGATAATACATTATATCAATGGAAACCTACAAATAATGGTCCAGTTTTGTTAACAAATACTCTACCAGTGCACAGAAAATCGTATTCGTTATCTTTGGCCGCGGATGGACAGGATTGCAACTTAAAAATTGGCCAGTTTTTTCAAGTTCCTCCCAAGTGTGGAAAAATCGCAGAAAAACTACTGAATTGTTCTTAGTGTTCTGAGAGCAATTTCATGTTTGAGCAAAGGTACTTTGCCAACTAAAACTAATTTCGATTTTGAGACGGCAATACTGCATTATATTGACGGCTAGTTGGGAGAAAATATATTCCGAATTGGGTGGAATCGCGAAGCGACGGAGCTCAATACGGAGAATATATTTTCTTCCAACGCCGTCAATATAATGCAGTATTGCAGTCTCAAAATCGAAATTAGTTTTGTATCACGATTTAACTGTTTTTCGGGCAAAAACAAAGCAAAACTGAGGATAACTTATGCTGATCAAAACTGAAATTCTTACTAGTCACAAGCTGACGTACACGATGTTTTGTACGCGTTATCATATTTTTGTTTAGCAAAATAAGTTTTAAAAACACGGACTTTTCACGCTATAAATTGCTCATTGAAATAGAAACAATTTGTTAGAACATCTTTTCGAAGTTTTTCAAAGTTACAAACGTCGAAAAAAATGAGTAAATAACGCAAACTTGCCGAGGTCTTAGCCCAAAACTTTTTTCAAATTAAGGGCACTTACCATTTGTCAGAACTGCCCGGCCGGACCGCTCAATTCGTAAATATTATTCCATTATTTGCCAGAACTGGTCGGCCAGACTGGTAAATTCGGAAATAGTATACACCCTTTTGATGGACCTGTAGGAACAAGTCTTCAAAAAGATGCATTATAGTGACAAACGGACTGGTCTGGCCCGCCAGTTCTGACAAATGGTAAGCACCCTAAGATGACGTGGTAGCGCGCGCACAGCATAGCTCAATGTAAACAAACCGTTCAAACGAACAAAAGCAGCTTTTAAACTCATCTTATCGTTAACTTTCGATAGAAAGGGTCGTTGCATTGAATACAGCGTTGTTCAGCTGCCAAACTTGACAAAGTAATCAACATTTTTGCCCCTCCTTTGAAGATAATTTTAAATTTTGGTTTTCTACGGAAGGAAGCCATTAAATTGCCGCGGGAAATTTTCAACCAATCACAGGCTGGTTTTTGAGACGACAATACGACTTTATATTGACGTCTCAGAAGCAGACAAAAATATCTGAGAATCGTGATACTCTGGTGTATTGACCAAATCACAGCACAATCTGCGTGACAATGCCCCTTTAACAAATCAAAACAGTAACAGCCAAATTAATAAATTATTTCAACGAAACATACCACAACGTAGTCCGGACTAACTACAGGTTTTCCACTGGTGTCTTTGGCAAACGGGCAGCCACCCTTAGTTTGGAAAAAGGGGCACGTTTTTCCCACGGCAGCCTCCTTGGTTTGGGCAGTCAAATGGAGTACCCTGAGAAACTCCACATACGCCTCATCACCTTTGCACTGGTCTCGCATCTGGCCAAGTTTAGCTTCAAACTCTCCAACGTCCTTGCACTCCTTGAAGGGGCACCCACTCTTAAATGCGGGGCAGTTGCCAGCAGCTCCCTTTTTTTCTTCTGGGAGTTTGGAAAATGGGCAAACCTTGTCCAAGAATACGGGACACTGGCGCTTAAGATCGTCAAGAGATACCGAGGCTGGATACTGAAATAAAAGGTAAACAAAGAAGAAAAAACAATTAAAAGGATGCATTTCTTTAAGTTCTTTTATAGAAGATACTTATTCGATATAAGAAACACTAAAATGTCTCGTACAGTGTAAACGGTAATGCAAGACATATTCGAAAACAGCCGTATTTTAGAGTAATTTTGGTAGATTGGAATCTTTTGCTGATAAGGCCATTTTACAGTTGTGTACTTTGTACCCTGGCTTTTAATGAAAGTGAGGCTGGAGTTGACTTTGTTTTGATACAAACCTTCCTGCTTTTTAATGGCAAACATGCTGAACATAATGTAGTTGGCAAAAGAAGAATATGATTTACATACTAGAAGCAGGAAGGTTTGTATTAAAGAATAGTCAACTACACTTCTTAGCTTCGAAGTAGCTTCCTCTAAAAACCATACCCAATTTCAGACCACAGTGCGCAAAACATACCTTATTTCAGACCAAAATGGTCAGAATCTATACCCTATTTCAGACCAAAACGGCCTGAAAACCATACCCTTGAGGGCCGCACATACCTATATAGCTTATATAAGGGAGTACCCCCCTCCGGGGGGGGCGATTGACACAATTCAGTGTCGATCTTCGACGACGGTAATTCAGTAATCTCTGAGTGCGCAATGTCACGTATTTACTAGGAATTATGCAAACTTAGCTTGTCCTGCAGTGTTACATGGTGTTAGATCGACTTTTTGAACCCTTTCAACTCTCAAGAGTGCCTAAAATCAACATTCATGAAAAATCTCAATTTTTATTTTGTAAACTGTATTGAAAATAAACAATGCTATGCTAAAGTACTGGCGAAGAGCTGGAGGTAATCTTTCATTTGTGGGATCGATCCTATCGATCACACCACAGGATTTCGTTGGTAGACTTAAAGTGAAAGGATTAACGATACGTGCGTAACCACTTCTTGGTCGTAACTAAGCTCTGCGTTATAAAAACCGCAGGCTGAGGCGAGTCAAAAGATGCGACCAAGGGTGTGGGAGTCAGGCTGGAAGGCGAAGGAGGGGGAGGGGAGAGGAAGGAAAAAGTACGCCTGCTCGTACTCATTGTTTCTCTTCGTTCACGAACGGAGTTCCTGATTGGTGCGGTAGGTTGCATATCGATTGACGCCTTTCAGTCCATGGCGTGTTTTTTCTCCATGTAGATTCGAGGATGCCCTGGCTCCGGAGTATCAAGAGTGAAATTAACCGCATAAAGCATTTGTCGCGAAAAAATAACATAGAGGTCGAACGGCGCCTCGACAACGCTTTACAAAACAAATCGGTTTTAGGTAATTTTTTACGCAAGTTGTGATAAGAGTTTAACATAAAATGATCGATATTGGGCTGTGTTGAATCGGCACCCAAAAAGACGCCACAGGCCCTAATTTATGTTATGTTTTAATAACTTTATGATTCTCCCTCGCTGATAATGTGTCAATTGATATTGGTATTTTCGATCTTTGGAACTTAACCTTCGCGGTTACGACTGTTAAAAAACTAAGATCATCTATTCACAAGCGCTTGTGTAATACAATTTTGTCAATTTTTTTCTCTACCTAGGAATGCTCCCTCTGTGAAATGTTTGTCTGGCTTTCCATGCAATTCCGCAAATAGGTTGATTAAATTACAACGGACTACAAACTTGATAAATGTCATGGCAAACCACATTTTTTTCCTTTGACAACATGGGCAACTAAAATAATTTCATAAAGAGGGAAGCAATGAAATAGAAAGCTTGAAATTAAAAAAAAAGAAAGAAATCAAACGCATAATCAAAGTGTATTTGGAAATACAGATGGTTAAAAGTATTATAAACGCGACGTTTCGGTGTCGTACTGACACCATTATCAAGCGAAAGCGAAAGATAGAAAAAAGGACGCGTTAACAAACGAAAGGAAATCTGCATACTCTATACAAAAAGCTTAGCCCTATTGTATGAAATTGTATGAAATGCTCCTGATTAAAGAGCACAAGCCATCCCTAAACAAACAGTCAGATTCCCTTAGGGCTAAGCTTTTTGTATAGAGTATGCAGATTTCCTTTCGCTTGTAAACGTGTCCTTTTTCTATCTTTCGCTTTCGCTTGATAATGGTGTCAGTACGACACCGAAACGTCGCGCTTATGATATTTTTAACCATCTGTAAATCAAACGCAGCCGTTTTATTGCGTGAAACTTGTTGTTCATTAAAGCGGTTATTTTCTGGTATTACATAGTAATTTAGAAAGGCTGGTGGCGGCTTCGCTGTAGTTTTTCCGCTTAGTCGCTTAGTCGGAAAGCCCTATTGAAACCAGCTTTGATACGCGCGCACTACGAGACTAAAAGTTTTTCTTGATAGTTCCCCGGTTCATTATAAGAAGAATTTTGTCGTTTTGCAGAGAGAAGTGCGTTTCTTAGACAGTGCGCTAAATAAAAAAAGTCCATGCGGCAGGCGGAACAGTGAAAACAAAAAATTCTGATCAAGCAGAGGTGCAAGTTAAAAAAGTAACACCTTGTCTTTTGCTTCTATAGGCTCAGTAGCTTTTTCGAAAATTCACTTTTTCCACGGAAACTAATCCTCAGGAACTGTCATGTTCTATTGTCTGGTTTTTTTCGCTAAATGTTTTTGCGATACTGCCGCGACAGACAAGTGTTGTTTACAACACTGATAAACCGATGAACGCGACAACTGAGCATGAGGCAAACGTATAGCTAAACGTCTGTCTGTTTTGCAGCCGCTACAGTAAAATCGCTCAGATTTCTACTTCATTTACAAAGAAAGACGAAAGGTAAACTAGCAATAAAAAAACTACAGCGAGGCGGCGACGATTCTTTTGCAAGGAAACAGAGAAGCGTGGTTTCGTGACTAACCGTTTGTTTGGGTTTCTTGCGGTTTCGAGTCGCTTCTGATTGGTTGCTGCACAATGGGAAATGTCAAAATCAAATCAAAGTGTTCACGGTTTTTGGATTCGCACAGTAAACTTGTTGTTCATTAAAGCGGTTATTTTCTGGTATTACATAACAATTTAGAAAAGCTGGTGGCGGCTTCGCTGTAGTTTTTCCGCTTAGTCGCTTAGTCGGAAAGCCCTATTGAAACCAGCTTTGATACGCGCGCACTACGAGACTAAAAGTTTTTCTTGATAGTTCCCCGGTTCATTTTTAGAAGAATTTTGTCGTTTTGCAGAGAGAAGTGCGTTTCTTGAACAGTGCGCTAAATAAAAAAAGTCCATGCGGCAGGCGGAACAGTGAAAAGAAAAAATTCTAATCAAGCAGAGGTGCAAGTTAAAAAAGTAACACCTTGTCGGTGAAGTGCTTCACACGAGCAAAGGACACAAGCGTTGTTGTTTAATACGCGAAGGTTTGGCTAATGTAATACGTTCCTGTGGTAGTCCGGATAGTCTACTACGTATATATACTTGTTGATCGTTCCTTTGCTTCCATTTTCAACGTTTAAGTCCTGGAAATCTTATGAATATATAAAAAAATACATGGTCGCTAATGAAAGGATAACTCGACTTTTCACGATAGTATTTACGACATACGTACGTTTCAGGTTGAAGGTAGTGCAGTAGAACTATCCTGAACTATCCCTGTTTATCGCAGTGCAACTTATTTCCCCTTAATAAACAGCACCCAGCTTACGTAACTTGATTTGTGCTACAACCTTCGAAGAGTGACAACTGAAATTCACTTACTTTTGACATGTTGGGTATGAAAACGGCGTGAAAGTTGCGCTTAGGAGTCTTGACTCTCGAGTTCGAGCTGTTGTAGTTCTCTCTGTCACTGACAAACCAACTGATTTTGCAACCACGCCGAATCGCTTTTTATAATCGATTGGTGAGTGACAGGGCATCAGCGGGATAAACACGTGAAAATCACATGGAGCTGAAATAGGTCAACACCCCACCCACGACCCCACCCCTACCCCACTACCACCCAGAGCGGCATGCTTTGTGTTGGTATCCGGGATGGGGGTAAATAAATATGTATCCTGCGCAGCGTTAATTGTTGTTACGTGAAAAAGTGTTAAGTTTAACGCTGTAAAAAGTGATAAAAATGACGGATAAAAATCCGGGATGGGGGGACTGCCCCATAGAACTAGATAGGTATGTGCGGTCCAAATGATCATGGTTTTCAAGCCGTTTTAGCCGAAAAATGGGTATAGATTTTTGCGCATTTGGTCTAAAAAATAGGTTTGATTTCATTGCCTTTTCACTGCCATTTTGGCTTCCACTGGGGCAATTTTAATGGGAGGAGGGTTCAAATAGCTATCTGTGGCTTATCCGTGCTGACATATAGCATTATGTAACGGAGCTGGAGTTTGACACGTTCATAATAATAACTGTTTTGTTGTTGTTGTTGCATGATGTCCATGGTGGTGTAATAGGTCAAAGATCGAACCTGGCACATTTGACTATCGATGGTCAATGGATGGTAACACGGTAACACGACTCCAAGGCTTTTTCTGTTTTAAGAAACCGTCGACGCAGCTTAATTATTCCACTCTGGATATTTATTAGAGAACGGACCTCTGGAGTTTGGGAGATTTGTGCCAAACATTGCATAAGTCCTTTGTCTGTGTCCAAACATTCACGCTGTGATACGATTGAGTCGCTTTACACCTAGCGATGATAGGATAGAAATCATAGAGTTTTGGTCTAGAATAGGGTATCATTTGCTGGGAAACTGATCAGTGGTGTGAAGAATTAAGGGCCAGCAGCATTGTTGACAGATGCATGGTTTTCCACTCAGTAGTGATACAGTTCTAAAAATAGCAAGTAGGGATAGGGTAGGGATTTTCGGTGTCTAGTCTAGCATAGGGTTGCATAATCAGCTGAACATAGTTTGGTATAGGGTAAGGGTTTCAGAGGCAAAGCGGCACACCCCTGCCCGAAATTATACAGAGTACCCCCCCCCCCCCCCCCCACGGGCTCCTATTCAGGGGCTTAGCCGATCACGAACTAAGAAAGGGGAAGGGAGTAGGGAAGGGGGAAGTGCCGCTCGAAATCGAAACCATTAGTTCGAGTCTATAAGGAAAGTGGTCATAACTGCATACTCAAAGGGGGACCCATCTTGTGTAGGGGGAAAAGGGAACTATGCATGATGTCACCTGGTATATGATGAGGCTAATGGACAAAAAATATAATGAGGCTCAATATTCTGCCTGTATGAAGCTTGTATTGCTAGTAAAACGACACAGGAACTGAAGGTTTTAATATTTTTCTAGCTTTTGCTCCTGATAGAGTGGGACAGCGAAATTTGAATTTCTTAATGAAAGTGATGGCTGGCGAAGTAAACTTGGTGCCAAATCACGTGCTAAATGCATGCGCTGCGAACTAAATTACAACGCCGCCGCGTGAAATCTGTGAAATGTAACCTTACAACTTAATGCGTCCTACAACAAAACAGCATTTAATGGCGTTCAACAGTATTAAAACGAACAATCGTAAAAACTACCAGACGTACTTTTTTTTTTATCTAAAACAAAATCAACAAAAGAGTCGCAAAATCACGAGCTAAGTCCGCTGGATAAACGGAACGTTACAGTAGACGCACGCACGCACGCACGGGTGGAATACACGTGACTTTATACAATCGTACCCGAATAAACGTGACATTACATAATAGCGCCGCGCACAAATACTAAACATAGGCACGCATTGCGTGCATGAGCTATTGAAAATTCCCTAAATAATATGAAATGGTGAAAGCAACAAAACAGTGGAAGAAAACTAGCACAAATAACCGCCTGCAGATATACGTTTTTCAAATCCTCCGGCCCGCCCCCTATCCCCAAAACTACCGAGATCACGAACTGCGTCCCGTTTCTCGAACGTCCTGATAACGTTTCAGGCCCGGAAAGCTATCTTATGTGCGCAATGTATTCATTAAAGATTACAATTTTGTTGATTTTGAAAGCTAAGCAATAAAATTCTAAATTGACAAAACAAGTCGAGCTGGTTTGAGGGCTAATTTGAATATGAGTTGCGGGCCCGAAAAGTTGTCGGGACTTTCGAGAAACGGGCCCTCTGGGACCAAAACTCTATTTAGATGGAAAATGCAAAGTTTGCTTTTGTTAGGGTATGAAAATAGGTGGGAAGTTTTGGCTAGCATTTTCGCGGGATTTTCGGAGTTATTTTATGACGAAACTACGGCCCCAGTGAAATGAGCAACTTGTCTCTGTAATCAGTGTATTAAATGTCAACCAGAAAAGTCCTGCACAGAAGTTTGATGCATCCAAATTGAAGGATTATTATTTTCTGAAAATTCTTGTCTTTTTTATAAAAAGTTGCTTTTATTATTTACAAAAGAAACGTGAAAATGGTTCCCTTTGGCCAGGAAGACGCAAACTAATTAAATTAAACTGTTTTTAACTCCAAACCACAAGCTAATTAAATTAGTGACAAAAATTCTTTGAACCACCTGTTTCTGTTATGTCAACCAGAAAAGTCTTTAACAGAAACTGAACGCATGTAAAATGAATATTGGTAGTCTCCTTGTAAATTGCAACTGATAGTATTCAAACAACTGTTTTTATTCTCCACAAAAAAATTGTGCAAATAGGCCGTGTTTTCACGAGCGATTTTTCAAGTCGCTGAGCGAGTGACAGTCGGAAATCTCGTGAAAACAGTTGCTTGTCCAACTCGCTTAAAGTTAAGCGAGTTGGCGAACTACAATAGAATTCTCATTAAATTTAAGCCACCAAACCAGGTCGCTTAAGCTTGTCGGCAATTAAACAACAAAGAAGGGCATTGTATTGTCGTTCTTTTGTGTTCTAATTTTCTATTGTTTTAACAAAAGAAAATATATCGCGCATGGTATAAGAAAAATGAATAAAGTTCTGTCCGTGAAAACGCATACATTTTTTAAGCTGCTTAACGCGGTCAGTAAACAAATTACCTACAGGAATGTTAAGCGAGAAAAACCACCTCGTGAAAACACAGCCATAGAAACAGAAACTAATTAGATCAAATTGTTTTCAACTCAAAACCACAACCTTGAGGTTAACATTTGGAACCAAACATCTTTTCCTGTAATGTCGACAAGAAAAGTCTTAAATTCTAAACTAAGCGCATCCAAAATGAATTTTGCAACTAATAGTTTTTTGAACAGGCGTTTTTTAACGCACCATAAGAATTAACGTTTTCTCGAAAACATGTTGAATTCCATCACGTACCAGTTTCTATAAGGACAAAGTTCAACATTTGCACGTGCACACAACGTGACTGCTCAAACAAAATGCTGTCACTACTCTCTTGTAGTAATCGCTTGGGGCATACAATTAACAAGACGCTGTGGGAGCGTATACTTGGGCGTCGTTGTATTAGGCTTATTGGACTGATAATTGTCTTGGGAATCTGCATGCACGTTATTTCACGGTTTGATGATAGGGAGTATTCGGATAGTGTGAGCAGTCTAACAAAGAAGCGCGTTAACCGTCTAAAACAAGAAGACATAGCGTGTCCACTGTGTCAAAAGACGAGTACATACTGAAAATAGAATCGATGCCTACTTTGTACTTACCGTATCAGAGTTTCCCGATCGGGTTGTTATTGGTTTTAGGTAAATCTTGTAACTAGCTGGTCTGTGTTTCCGACACTTTTGAAGTGAATGCAAATGTTCGAAGCCATGATGTAGTCCGGACCGAGGTCAAAACAACTTTTCCAATTGAAAGTTTTGCTGGAAGTATTCCCGCCGTTGTTATAATAAAGTTTGAATGAAACTTATAAATTTAATCAAAGTTAACGACAGAAGTGATAATTTAGGACGAGAGAAACAAATTTAGCCCTTTGAAATATATTTTTTCAGTTGAGGTAAAAATGTTGCAATTTGCATAATGTGAAAGTAATTTGAAACCTTTCCAGTAACGCATAACGCAGCTGTTTCATAAAACATTTCGCAATCAGACACACGAAAATATATCCAGTTTTTATTCCTCTGTATCCCAAACACAGAAAAGAAATTTAAATGAAAAAGTGATCGCTTTAAGGTTATTTTCGCCCGAGAAACATTCACTAGCGGAAGCAAAACTGGCAAGAAACGTCTCGCAAGACACCGCGTGCATTGTTTACATCTTCTCTCGGCGGTGAATTTTTGCACCCAAAGTTTCAGTTGGCTGTTGTGTTCCTTCAACTTAACGAAATAAAAATTAATGAAAGGCAAACAACCGAAAGAAGTGAATTTAATAGACCAATTTCGATATATTAAAATTCATACTTGGCTCCGAGGCTTGGGGGAATCAAACAAAAGAAATGAATAATTCAACGCTGAACCTCATTATGATTTCTTTTGTTTTATTCCCCCAAGCCTCGGAGCCAAGTATGAATTTTAATATATCGAAAATGGTCTATTGGGATTCCTACCACGCTTATATTTCTTCCTTCGCTGTCCACTGTTCACTTCTTATTAAACAAGACGCTGTGGGAGCGTATACTTGGGCGTCGTTGTATTAGGCATATTGGAGAATAATTGTCTTGGGAATCTGCATGCACGTTATTTCACACGGTTTGATGATAGGGAGTATTCGGATGGTGTGAGCAGTCTAACAAAGAAGCGCGTTTAACCGTCTAAAACAAGAAGACACAGTACACTTAGCGTGCGAGATCGCACGCAAATTATTAAAGTAGCGTGTCCATTGTGTCAAAAGACGAGTAAATACTGAAAAATACAAATCGATACCTACTTTGTACTTAACGTTGAAAAAAAGGCCGTATGTCAGATCAGCTAGAGTTTCCCGATGGTTGTTATTGGTTTTAGCTAAATCTTGTAACTAGCTGGTTTGTGTTTCCGACACTTTTGAAGTGAATGCAAATGTAGCCGCAAAGTGGCCTTTCGAAGCCATGATGTAATTGCCTGGTCCGGACCCGAGGTCAAAACAACTTTTCCAATTGAAAGTAATTTTGCTGGAAGTATTCCCGCCGTTATTATAATAAAGTTTGAATGAAACTTATAAATTTAATCAAAGTTAACGACAGAAGTGATAATTTAGGACGAGAGAAACAAATTTAGCCCTTTGAAATATATTTTTTCAGTTGAGGTAAAAATATTGCAATTTGCATAATGTGAAAGTAATTTGAAACCTTTCCAGTAACGCATAAAGGCTGGTTCTCATATAATCGTCCCGGTCGTCCCGGTCGTCCGAGTCGCTTCAAAAGTTTTTTGCAAACGACTCAGACGATCGGGACGACTCAAGCGATTTGGGTTCTCATATGATCGTCCCGGTCGTCTCGAACGTCAATAGCGCAGTCGTAAACTGTGTCCGACAACATGTTTTGGGCAATAATACTGCATTCTGGGGTAGATTTGGGTCGCTTCGAGCGCCTCAGTCGTCCCGGTCGCCTGAGAGTAGTTCTCATATGATCGTCCCCGATTTTTAACGATTGTCCCAGTCGTCCGGATAGAAGACAGTCCTATCCAAGCGACCACGATCGTCCCAGTCGTCCGGGTCGTTTGCGATCGTCCCGGGTCGTCTCAGAAGTGTTCTCATATAATCGTCCCGATCGTACGTGCACTTTTTGAAACGACTCGGACGACCGGGACGACCGGGACGATTATATGAGAACCAGCCTTAACGCAGCTGTTTCATAAAACATCTGGCAATCAGACACACGAAAATATATCCAGTTTTTATTCCTCTGTATACGAAACACAGAAAAGAAAATTAAATGAAAAAGTGATCGCTTTAATACTTTAAGGTTATTTTCGCCCGAGAATCATTCACTAGCGGAAGCAAAACTCGCAAGACACTGCGTGCATTGTTTACATCTTCTCTCGGCGGTGAATTTTTACACGCAAAGTCTGTTCCTTCAACTTCACGAAATAAAAATTAATGAAAGGCAAACCGAAAGAAGTGAAATTAATTGGGATTCCTACCACGCTTATATTTCTTCCTTCGCTGTCCACTGTTCACTTCTTATTAAATAAGCGCTATAATGTATGTATTCGTCTAAATTATCTTCTTCATGTTCGTTTAAACATGTTTTAGCGGGTTTCCGTCATGAAGGTATCGTAGAATTTAAAAATCGCGAGTGTCAAATACTTTTGCAGTGTCTTTTTGAGTAATGTCCTTACGCATATAATTGAGAATATTGAATATGAAACTGTTAGATGCAACAGAGAAAACACAACTCGCACTTTGTGACGTTCGCCTCGCATCAACAAACAACAGGTGTACTCCACTGCGGTCAAACGAGAGAAATTTGCAAAAGTTAACCAAAGTACTTCAACGTTAAGGTTGTCATTTTCACTGTTTATTAAAAGTTTCATATATTAACAATACACTGTCAACTCACTAAACGTTTTGAAAGTTTACTAAAAAAAGTTCTAAGCGTTTGATTACTATGAACCGCAGAACTGTCGGCGCCATTTGCCAACACAATTTTGCTCAGGCACGAAGCATTTTGATCAGTTTTCAACGATCGAAATTGAGCCAGAAAGATGAAAAGATAGTTACATAAACTAATTATTTTATACATCCTTGCCCACGTTTCCACTTGATACTAAATGAATCCCACCAAATAAAACGAAAAACGCCTCGGACGTGTGACCGCGGTGAAGGTTTGAACAATCCCGCCATCCCCAGAGTTGCGCAATACTGCACATTTGTGTATGACCAAACTGCATTTTAATACATGGTCGCTACGCCCAAGTAATAAGCGCTATGTATGTATTCGTCTAAATTATCTTGTTTTAGCGGGTTTCCGTCATGAAGGTATCGTAGAATTAAATCGCGAGTGTCAAATACTTTCGCAGTGTTTTCTTGAGTAATTTCCTTACGCATATTGAATATGAAAGTGTTAGATGCAACAGAGAAAACACAACTCGCATTTTGTGACGTTCGCCTCGCATCAACAAACAACAGGTGTACTCCACCGCGGTTAAACGAGAGAAATTTGCAAAAGTTAACCAAAGTACTTCAATTTTCACTGTTTATTAAAACTTTAATATATTAACAATACACTGTCAACTCACTAAACGTTTTGAAAGTTTACTAAAAAAGTTCTAAGCGTTTGAAAACTATGAACCGCAGAACTGTCGGCGCGCCATTTGCCAACACAATTTTGCTCAGGCACGAAGCGTTTTGATCAGTTTTCAACGATCGAAAAGAAGCTCGTTATTTTGAGCCGGAAAGATAAAAAGATACTTACATAAACTAATTATTTTATACATCCTTGCCCACGTTTCCACTTGATACTAAATGAATCCCACCAAATAAAACGAAAAACGCATCGGACGTGTATTAAACCGCGGTGAAGGTTTGAACAATCCCGCCATTCCCAGAGTTGCGCAATACTGCACATTTGTGTCTGACCAAACTGCATTTTAATACTTGGTCGCTACGCCCAAGTAATAACCTACACATCTGCTCACATTAAGGCTATGTCTACACTATACCGGATAGCTTATCATGTCGACATGAAAAATACTCCGGCCTGGTGTGAACAGAAACGACCCAGAACTGGCGGATATTTACTTCTTTTTCCGTGGGTTTCAATCCTCGCTCCTAGTTGTTGACTTCCACTACGGTTCGGTTCGATTGCCTGTTCACACTGCCCAGAGATTGGCACGAGAATCTATCCGATATTTGACGATTCACTTTCAAGACCGCCGCGTCGCAAGGTCGCTCCGGAACAAAAATAGTTCCGAAACCAGCGTTTCATGTGTAAACGAAAGGCCCACTATTGATCCCAGACGTCCTTTCAAATGACTTGAATTTTGCGTCGCTTCACGGACCGTTGATTTCACTCTGCGGGTTTCAAAAATACTAATCACGTGACTCAAAATTTGAGCTCGCGCGCCCGTTAAAATGAAACCCGCGGCAACGAAAAGTTAGACCGGCAGCAAACGAAAAATTGCGTCAGTTGTTTACATTTTAGACCGGCGTGGCCGTTCGCAGCAAATATAGCGACAGTGCAGATAAAGATTTTTCATGGCGAGGAGTTTGAGTTTTCGCATGTCTACTTACCAATTATGAAGACTTCGCCAGTACAGTTTTATAAGCCATCGGAGGTTTTTTCAAAGGAAAGTCGCCAAGTGATGTCAGAATGCAATATCGAGATGACGAGAACACGTTTGTTCATTTGACCTCTGACGACGACCTCATGGACGCGTGTAGAATCTTACAGCCAGTCCAGAACTGTGATGAATTGTACAGGTTGTGTCTTAGAGTACATGGACCAGCCACTCCCGTTCCTTCGCATGTTGCAGCAGAGAGAACGAATGAACCGAAGCGAAGATTCACGCTGCCGCCAAAACTGTTGAGTTACCCGGAAAGCATGGCAACCAGTTGTACAAGTGTCACAAGTAAACCTGAAACAAACAAATTCCAATCTCCCATGAATGTGTTCTTACAAGAAAAGAGGAAAGCAGTGGATTACCAAAAGAAACGAGTTTCACAACTACAAGCCGCTGTAATCGAGTCTTCATTCAGTAGCGCTGGTTCCACGCCCTACACGAGACGTACAGGAAAGCCAGTTTGTACCAGTTTTTTTCAGGCTTCTAAAACTGTGCTGGCGAAGTCCGATTGGTAAGTTTAAGCCACGTCTTAGACATGCGAAAATTTTTGCATCTGTCAAACTCCTCGCCATAAAAAATCTTTATCTGCATTCTCGCCATATTTGCTGCAAACGGCCACGCCGGTCTAAAATGTAAACAACTGACGCAATTTTTCGTTTGCCGCCGGTCTAACTTTTCGTTGCCGCGGGTTTCATTTTGGCGGGCGCGCGAGCTCAAATTTTAAGTCACGTGATTAGTATTTTTGAAACCCGCAGAGTGAAATCAACGGTCCGCGAAGCGACGCAAAATTCAAGTCATTTGAAAGGATGTCTGGGATCAATAGTATCCGGTATGGTTTTCGTGCCGGCGCAAGAGCTATCCGGTATAGTGTAGACATAGCCTAATTCACAGAAAGATAAACGTTTTAAATACTGTAAATTGTATATTAATTGCATTAAGTTTTCTCTGTTGAACTCCATGCATCCCGGACAAGTTCAACATTTTCACGGGCAGACAACGTGACTGACAAAAAAGATACAATTTCAAATAGTAATCTCTTGAAACCCAGGTTTGAAACATACAATTCATGTTCCGCATCACATTATTTGAAATCCGCTTGCCGTTTTTGCAATAAAGCTATACTTTCTTATTTCAGTACAAGCTCACCTATAAACGTAACCGCAATTCACATTTTTTGGAAGTCTCATCCCTCACAGACCATTAATTGTACAATTCATGCATAGAGCACATTTTAGGCAGTATTTCCGAATAAATGCCCTTGCCTATTGCCATGTTAGCAAGCAAGTCGGGACTACTGCACAATTCCCAACTAACAAATCTTCAAAACTTTACACTTTTAGTGTTTGAGGCAACAATCGCGAACATCCAAGATGCTGATTTTCAATTCATGCCAAGTTCCCTTCTTTGACCTTCAGTAATACCATTTTAGAAGCGAGAATTTGATTCGCTGACATAGTACACAGTGTACACACTAGAGACAATCTGATTGGTGTGACATAACCCAAGACATACATACATACATACATACATACATACAAACATACTAACAAACAAACATCACAAACCAACCTTTGCGCCTGCTTATGAGCTCTTTTTTTCAAAATAGCTCAAAAAATAGATAGACCCCCTACGTGACTCAGACAAAGTTTGCTGTCAGCTCAAAGGCTTTGTATGAGCGGGATGTGTTTTGCCGGGGTGTTTTGGATACGAAATTCGGTAAAATTAGCGGTAAACGTGATTTGAACGTTTTTGGGGCTTCAAATCTAATAAATAAAAGCAATGTTACATTCGGGAGCGAAAAACTGATTCAAGAAATGTAGATTTTGGCTTAAAATTCAATAAATTATGCGACGAGGCAATCTCTTAGCTCTTATGCGATCAGAAAACATTTCACGTCTTTCGTCCAAAATTAAGCCAAAAGTAAATTATTGTATTCTCCTTGTATGACTAAGATGTGTGCATCACTAGCTTTGATAAAGATGCGTAAATAGGTTCCAAATGATCCAGAATATGTATTTGATAGAAATACCGTTTACGACCCGAGAATACGACGGGAGCAAAGCAGAAAGGCAAAAGGTCCAGAGAATGACAACGCAAATTTGTTTTTGTGCAAAAATCCTGTCTTTGCGTATATATTCTAAGGGATACTGAATATATACTGTAACGCAAAAATCCTGTCTTTGCGTATATATTCTAAGGGATACTGAATATATACTGTAACGCTTGGAGAGTATATAGGCCGCAATTTGTAAAATTAAAGAGCTGCTTATTCGCGAGTATTCGTCCAACGAGTATAAACTTTACGTAGCTTTTCTGTTTTTAATACTACCAGGCCTACTCTGGGACATTAAGTCGCCTTAAGTCGCCTAAAGTCGCCTAAAGTCGCCTTAAGTCGCCTAAAGTCGCCTTAAGTCGCCTAAAGTCGCCTTTTGTCGCTTAAGGTCGCCTGAGGTCGCTTAAAAAAGGCCTGCACACCTTAAAATTGCCCTAAAAGGTTTCACTTTTACTATTTCTTGAATATATAATAATTTTATTGCCCCAAATCTCTTTTTTAGTTCCCATATATGATTATATACTGCAAGGGTATGGCCCCATGCAGTAAAACACCATGCTTCAATAGTCATGCACCATGCCCTAGTTGCTTCAATTATATTTGCTGAACCCTATAAAGGATGGACCATTTTATTTTTGATGGGGGGGAGGGGGCAAATACCAAGAAAAAAATTCACGCACAGATAAAGTATAGAAACGTATTCTTGCACAGCCTCAAGATGGTAAAAAAAAAATCATGCTTGCTAACACAAAATGCCCAACCCCCCACCCCTAAAAATAAAATGGTCCATCCCCAAGGAGGGTACACTCGTTCATCTTCAAAACATTGACAGCTATTTCTATAGGTTTACTTATATTTCATGGACAAAGTGTTGCTGAAAGGATGAAGTTGTGACTTATATTATAATCAACATTTAATATGAGCAACATCATAAAACACTGCTGATCAGCAGTCAATACTGATATACTGTAATGGTGCAGGCATTCCTTCACCTTCAGGGTATTATAACAACAGTGAGAGCTGCTTTGGATCACTAAGATCACAATAATTTGAAAAGTATTTTGGGGTTAAGCCCAATTATTGCTTATCACTTTTACATTGAGCAAGTAAGCTTGAAAAGATCATAAGCTTAACCAAAGGCAATGTAACTGTATATGTTGTGGTTCAAATTTTTCTTTGGTTTGAAAATTTTTAAACCAGTTTTATTTTTGTTTTCCTTTGTCTCAGAATATGATAATGAATCTGATACAAAGGAAAAATAAAATTGAACTGGTTTAAAAATTTTCAAACCAAGTAAGAATTTGAACCACAACATATACAAATGTACTTAACGTAACTTTTAAGCTTACTTACCCAACGTGAAAGAGCAACCAAAATGGGCCATTTCTGCCACATACAACCTCTAAGCTGGGTTCTAGCCATCCAACATTATTCGATTTACAACCAATCGTAACTGAACGTTTGAAAACTTGAAGCTTCTTTACAACTTGTATATGTCATCTTCTTGACAGTTTGATGAAGCAAAGAATTTAAATCAACCTATACGCTCAAGATTGCAAAATTTGCGTTGATCATGTTACTATCATGGCTCTCTGTCACAAAGGTCAAAAGGATTTCTTGTTATCAACCATTAAGCAGAATGTGCAAAGGATCTGCAGCTGCGCGCTTCCAGCAGGAAAATTTGGCTCCCTCGAGCAAACATGGCCGCCACATGTTTTGACCACGTGACTTCTTTTTGGAACATGGATGCCCACGCGCGCGGGCGCGCGTGCACTCATGTTCAGAAAATTAGCACTCAATTGATTCGGCAAACAAAGCCAAAGCTGAAGTGTTGCTGTTGCTGAAATTGAAACACATTCCCACTTTACAGTACAGCCTGACTAGGCTTCGTAGCTCCCTCTAGGCTACCACTCACGTGCTTTACCTTCGTGGCGTAGATTGTCAATCAAGCTGGCCTGGAATCTTGTAGCCATTGACTGGCTTCCTGCTTGTATTGCGAAAAGAAAACTAATTCCGACAACTCAATTCAAGGTAAGGTAGATGTAAATTTCTGAAATTTATTGGTTAAGCGTGCGTGGGAGCTAGTCGCACGCGGGAGGAAAAGAAACGAGGTTACTCCCTATACGGTGTTTCAGAAGAAGGGAAGTATGGTCACAGCTGAAAGGGTCACGGATGGAAGAATGGTCACTAGAAATACAAAGGACTTCACAAGTTGCCCACCTTCACCGAAGGAAATGACACTGGTTGAGGAACATGGTGATTCAGTGGCCTTTGACGCTAAATCGCCTTCTTCGAATTCATCAATCTTGATTTTGGCCATTCTCGTCGCCAATTGTAGTATTCTTTATTGCACACACGAGTTCTACTTATGTATTCTCGTTAGTCTCTCTCACTCAGTCCAGTTCCATGTGCTCGGTTTATATACAAGCTATACACATCACGTGACTATACATCCAAATATGGTAGGACATTACATCAATATTCTATTGGACTAAGGCAGGAGAACAACAAATTGGCTGGGAGCCTGACCAAACAGTTTTGGATGTCGTTTGTGCTATGCCGCACATGTTGGTCTGCGGTTTTTGTTGTTACTATATGCGCACGCATGCCATGTGCGCACCTTGTTGTAGAGAACCGCCATGTTGGATTAAACCTTTTGTTATGTTTGTAACCCCTGTCTGATTTACTCCGGCGATACACAACAGATTGGCGACGAGAATTCGGATTCTACACAGTGAAAAGAAAAGGTTCGAACCTCCGCCACTATGCCGATTGGAAAGATAGAAACCTTCGACGAAATTAACGACGATTGGAATGCCTACGTTGAACGAGTGGAGCAATACTTCATCACCAACGAAATTAAAGATGAGAAACAAGTGGCAGTGATGCTAAGCTTAATGGGGAACAAAACGTATGGGTTACTACGAAATCTATCCGCTCCAGCAAAGCCATCCAGCCTGTCTTTCAAAGATATCGTGGAAACGCTACAGAAACATCTATCACCGAAACCTCTACTCATAGCAGAGCGATTCCGTTTTCACAAAAGAAACCAACTCGAAGGTGAAACCGTGAGTAATTACCTTGCTGAATTAAAGAAATTGTCGCTGTATTGTGAGTTCGGAACGAACTTAAATGACGCACTAAGGGATAGACTTGTGTGTGGACTACACAATGAACTTATCCAGAAACGACTGCTCTCCGAGCAAGATTTGTCATTGGCCAAAGCGTCGGAAATTGCCTTGGCGATGGAAGCGGCAGCGAAAGACACACGAGAGTTGCAGGGTACCAAACAGAGTGAAGCAAATAAAATCAACAAGGATGGCGAAAGAGTACAAAAAGTGAAAGATGATGTCAAATCAAAACCCCATTGTTACCGATGTGGTACCAGTACACACGAATCAGCCGAGTGTTACTTCAGGAACGAAACGTGCCGAAAATGTGGAAAAATTGGTCATATACAACGAGTTTGCCGCTCGGGAAAGAGTCAGAACTTTACCCGAAGACGAAAGGATGAGAATCCCAACCTACATTCCTTTGAGATGGATGATGAGCTTAATGATGACAGCTTGATTGCATCCCTGGAAGTCAACAATGTTGACCAGGTAGAAGTTAGTGATGTTATCTGGTTGACACCAAGAGTTAATGGCCACTCCTTGAAGATGGAACTAGACACAGGTTCAGCGATATCCATACTTCCTTTGCAGAAATACAAGGAAATGTTCCCAGACACACCGCTGGTGGACACTAACGCTATTTTAAAAACCTACTCAGGAGAGAAGATAACACCGGAAGGTAAATTACTTGTTCGTGTAGAACACAACAACCAAGTCAAGAACTTAACATTGTATGTAGTGAAGACACAGGGACCTGCGTTATTTGGAAGAGATTGGCTACACCAGATACAACTCAATTGGAAACTGATCTGTGCTATTTCAAAAGAGCAACCAACACAAGACACCCAGAAGAAATTAGAGAAACTCCTGGACGAATACAGTGGAGTGTTTAAGGATGAAATCGGCACACTCAAGTCAACCAAAGCGAAACTTGTGTTGAAGGAAGGCAGTCAACCAAAGTTTTGCAAAGCAACGCCTGTCCCGTACGCCATGAAACCTAAGGTCGAGGTGGAACTGAGACGCCTAGAAAGAGAAGGCATACTACACAAGGTCAAATTCAGCGACTGGTCGACGCCTGTTGTACCAGTTGTAAAACCAAACGGCACTGTTCGAATCTGTGGCGACTTCAAAAACACGGTGAACCCCCAACTACAGACAGAGGAGTACCCACTCCCACGCATCGACGATATTTTCGCTAAGCTGGCAGGAGGACAGAAGTTCACTAAGATCGACCTCAGACAGGCCTATCATCAGATGGAGGTGGAGGAAGAGTCAAAAGAATATTTGACGATTAACACCCATCAGGGGTTGTACCGATACAACCGCCTGGTATTCGGGATCACTTCAACCCCAGCAATTTGGCAAAGATCAATGGATCAAATCTTAGAAGGAGTTAAAGGAACTAGTTGCATCCTAGACGACATGATTATCACAGGAAGTGATGACCAAGAACACCTTGACAACCTGGAGGAACTACTGAAGAGGCTGCAGGAAAATGGCCTACGAGCAAACCACGAGAAGTGTGAGTTTTTCCAGACAAAGATTACATACTGTGGACACACAGTGGATAAGCACGGATTACACAAGACTCAAGAGAAAGTGGATGCAGTCGTTAATGCCCCAAGGCCAGAGAACGTTCATCAAGTCCGTGCATTCTTAGGACTAGTGAACTACCACCACAAGTTCCTGCCAAACCTTGCCACCATCCTCAATCCTCTTAATGGACTTTTAGAACAAGGCAAACGATGGAAGTGGACCACGGAGTGCGAGGATGCCTTCATCGCAGTAAAGAAGCTCATCACATCAGATATGGTGCTTACCCACTATGATCCAGAACGACCATTGAGACTAGCATGCGACGCTTCACCAGTCGGAATTGGGGCAGTTTTATCGCATATCATGGAGGACGGCTCAGAACGACCCATAGCCTTTGCGTCACGTACCCTAACCAAAGCAGAAAGGAATTACTCCCAAATTGATAAGGAAGCCCTCGCCTTGATTTGGGGAGTCGAGAAATTCCACCTTTACTTGTTTGGCCGTCACTTCACACTCGTGACAGATCATGAGCCCCTCACCTCAATTTTTCACCCGAAGAAAGGAATCCCAGCAATGACAGTTGCTCGCCTGCAACGTTATGCCTTGTTTCTAGCAGGGTTTGAGTACAGTATTGAGTACAAGAACACTACTCAACACGGAAATGCAGACGGATTGTCACGCCTACCTTTGAAGAAATCTTGCAACAAGGAAGTAGTTGATCCAGTGGAGATTTTTCAAGTGTCACAGATAGAAGTACTGCCAGTCAATGCAATGCAGATGCAGATCAATGCAGATCCGTCAAGCAGATCCGTCAAGCAACTCAGAGAGATCCGATTTTGTCACGTGTGGTGGAATACACAAAGCAAGGGTGGCCATCGGTCGGTGAGAAGGAGCTGGAACCGTTTCACAGAAGAAAGGACGAGTTAACCATACAAGATGGTTGCCTCATGTGGGGGTCACGGGTAGTAATCCCATCCAAGTACCATGCACAGCTGTTAGTTGAAATTCACGAAGGCCACCTTGGAGTTGTCAAAATGAAAGCCTTGGCCCGGAGCTACATGTGGTGGCCGGGAATGGACAGAGAAATTGAACAAGTAGCAAAAGGTTGCACTGGCTGTCAAATCACTCAGAATAATCCGAAGATCGCCCCACTGCACTCATGGGAATGGCCAGCACGCCCCTGGCAACGCATCCACATTGACTTTGCGGGACCATTCTTAGGAACGATGTTTCTAATTATTGTAGATGCACATTCGAAATGGCCCGAAGTAGTACCGATGACCACTACAAGCGCCACCAGAACAATTGAGGAACTGAGAAGGCTGTTCGCTACACATGGCTTGCCAGAACAGCTGGTTAGCGACAACGGACCCCAATTCACAGCAGATGAATTTGGGGAATTCTTGAGAAGCAATGGTATCAAGCACATAAGGTCCGCTCCATACCACCCAGCTACAAATGGATTGGCTGAACGTTTTGTACAGACATTCAAACAAGCCCTTCGCGCGGCCCTAACGGAAAAGAAATCAATATCTTGGAAGCTAGCAAATTTCCTAATGGCCTACCGAACAACCCCGCATGCAACGACTGGGGAGACGCCAGCCATGCTCCTCATGGGAAGAAACATCAGGACAAAACTGGATGTACTAAAGCCCAATATACGGAAGAGAGTGGAAGACAAGCAGCAGGATCAAGAGTTGCGGTCAAGTCACAGCCCTACCCGAAAACTGGATGTTGGTCAAACCGTTGTTGCCCGAGACTACCGAGGCGGAAGAAAGTGGGTCCCCGGAGTCATTACGGCCAACTACGGACCCTTGTCCTACAAAGTCCGAGTCGCACCAAATACAGTATGGCGACGGCATGTCGATCAACTCAGTGAGACTGCTGTAACCCTGAACTTTGACAAGGAACAATGTACACCGCAACTAAACCCAGCAGTATTTCTAGCAACTCCGCAATCGACAAGCAGTGTTGGAGATGAAGGACTACAAACTCCTACTATGCGTGACCTTGAGCAAACATCTACCCCAGACAAGCATGCCAGCAACACTCCTGAGAACCCTCCAAGCAACCAGAGCGAGATCAGGATTAGCAGCCCAGCAACACCGCCATGTAGGCGTTATCCCCTTCGGTTGCGGAAACCGCCAGAGAAACTGAACTTGTGACTGAACTGAACTTTTGACTTATTGATTGATTGTGATTGGGGGGAGGAATGCTATGCCGCACATGTTGTTCTGCGGTTTTTGTTGTTACTATATGCGCACGCATGCCATGTGCGCACCTTGTTGTAGAGAACTGCCATGTTGGATTAAACCTTTTGTTATGTTTGTAACCCCTGTCTGATTTACTCCGGCGATACACAACAGTTTGCCAAGCTTTCGAGCCAAAATTAACTGTGCAACTGCCACAACAGTGGCAGATAAATTAACCAAATTTATGTAATATGTGAAATCGAGAAGTGATTTTTAATTAACTATTCGATGCCTTTGTTCATTGTTGTATAAATAAGTCAAGGAAAATGTATGTTAGTTTGATTCAGATCAGGTATCCATTTTTAAGTGAAAAAGTTGGATTTTTTTTCCAAGATTTTGTTTGGCAGTGTATATGATCTTTATGTTTTTGTATGATTGTTGTTTTTATTGCAATATCTTAAAAACATATAAGCCACTAACTGAATTTTTTCTCATTCTAGATAAGTAATATTGTTCCTGCCTCTTGTTTGGCTAATTAATGTTCATAATACAATTTAGCATAATTCATATTATTTATATAATGTTGTTGTTGTTATTGTAATAATTTGAATCTCAGTATAGCTAAAGGGGGCTTTAAAATCTGGAAACTGGAGATTTACGGTCACTTATGTCTATCTGAGACCAAGTGAACTGATTGGGATAATTTTGTTTATTGAAATATGAGACAAACTATCATGAATGCCAGGATTCATGTCAGGACTCAAGCTGTAGCCCTAACCCTAACTCTATGTCTAACCTGAACTGGAGTCCTTGGTCGCAAACTGACTTAAGTCCTGACTCAATCGGACCTGGCTTGAATCCTGTCTCATATTTCTCTCCAGAGACCAGTGGCTTGGTATTTAGGTATAGTGATGAAGAGACTGTCAATAACTTTTGTTTCATCACTTTTTAAAAACACTTTTGTTGCCTGAAGTTGTCTTCAGTCACCTTAAGTCGCCTTAAGTTGCCTTAAGTCGCCTTAAATCGCCTTTAGTCGCCTTAAGTCGCCTAAAGTTGCCTTAAGTCGCCTAAAGTCGCCTTAAGTAGCTTTAAGTCGCCAATATTTTAAACTAATTTTTCCTTAAGTCGCCTTAAATCGCCTTAAATCGCTTAAAGTCGCCTAAAGTTACGGCGACTTAAGGTCCCAGAGTAGGCCTACTACCGCTGCGGTCGCATAAACATTAAACCTATCCTTTCAGTGGAGCAATGGACAGATTATCATTTCTTTTCACAATTATTGAAACCTGCCTTTTATTTGCAATGGATCCCTTTTTTTGAGCTATTTTGAAAAAAATAGCTCATTAGCAGGCGCAAAGGTTGGTTTGTGATGTTTGTTTGTTAGTATGTTTGTATGTATGTATGTATGTATGTATGTATGTATGTATGTATGTATGTCTTGGGTTATGTCACAACAATCAGATTGTCTCTAGTATGTACACCGTGTACTATGTCAGCCAATCAAATTCTCGCTTCTAAAATGGTATTACTGAAGGTCAAAGAAGGGCACTTGGCATGAATTGAAAATCAGCCATCTTGGATGTTCGCGATTGTTGCCTCAAACACTAAAAGTGTAAAGGTTTGAAGAATTGTGCAGTAAATTACTTCAACTGTGAAACAGAAACTATTAGTTAGTGTCTAACACTATCTATCACTATCTATTACACTAGCGCTAGACCTTGATAGAGTGATTACAGTTAACCCGTGAAACACAATCTAACAATTAATGTGTGATAGTCCAAATTAAACGAAAGAAAACAATGGAATTATTGTCTATTAAATAGCGCGTATATTCTACTAACTATTTCACGGGTTAGGCCTAACTGTAATTAATCGCTCTAATATTTGAGGATTATAGAAACTGATACGAAGTACTACAGCGTAAAATCCTACTATCTATTTCACAGTTGAAGTAAAATCACTCCAATTTGGACTATCACACACTGGCTGCGGCCGCACTAGAGTAGCTAACCCGGTTATTTGCAATTAACTAATTAAAATTAACTGGGTTAACAAAATTCCTGATGCGGCCACGTATTTTTGGCGTTCACCGAATTTTAACCGTGTTAGCGGTTCCCATGGAAATTAATTAAAGAACAATGGATTTTTTTAACCGGGTTAGGTTTATTTAAACCACCTCGCTAGGTAGTTTAGTGCAGGTTAACATTCCCGATCTGTCAATCATCTTCGCTTACGCGGTAATTTTTGGCTTCCTGTTGAATTCGTAGACCTTCGTAGGGACGACTTTCAATTTCAAATAGAGAAAGGAAAACCGTCGCGTGTTTTTGTTCTCCACAAAACCTATAATTTGATCATTTGACGATGTTGTTTTGCAGGGAATAACAATATGTAAAATGCACGTGCAGAGGCATTGTTTTCGCTCATTAATCGTATTGTTTTGTACGGCTCTCGCTAGCAAATGATAACATGATCTCTCACGTTCAAAGTTCAATTTTCTGAAGTGCGGCCGCTCAGAAAAATAAACTCGGTTATTTCACTTTTCACCGAGTTATTTTAACCGGGTTATTTTAACCGGGTTACTAAAAAAATAACACAGTTAACTCACCAAGTGCGGCCGCAGCCACTAATTGTTAGATAGTGTTTCACAGATGAAGTAAAATCACTCAACAATAACACTAATAAAAAGTCACTCACAGATTGATATCAACATAAATTCTCATCGAAAACTGTGATCTGTTTTACCTTTAAGTCCCTCGCTTGCTTGGACTTCTGGTTCTGAAATCCGTAGAAAACAAACATCTCCCGCATTGATGAAAACGTAATACATGAAGTTCCTCGAAGCAAGATTTTATCCCTGAAAGCTCGTCTTTTTCCACTAAAGTGGCTTCTGAGTATACATAATTAGTATCCCTGTCTTGAGTAGCAAACCGCGAAAAAATGCAGGAAAATAACGAGTTCAATTCTCCGCTAAACACAACAAAACAACTAAAGTGTTCACTGAGCTCACGGCTGTGTGGCCGCACGAAAAACAAAGCCTTGCTTTCAAGAACACGGCGGGCGGGCAGAGGCGGGCGGGTGGGCAAACACGCGCCCGCGAAACATTCCGCTAGCCATGACCATGAAATAGCCCTTTTCATGGTTTACCTTTCTCATTTGCATCACAATAAAGTTCAACATGATTGCGAGGCAATTTCGGGCAAAACTACAAAATAGCCCGAAATTGCCTCGTAACAACGTTGACTTTTATTGTAATGCAAATGAGAAAGATTAACCGTGAAATTAACAAATTTACACCGGTTTTCCGTGGTGTGGACTCTTATTTACCACGATTTACGTCATGACATGGTCAAAATGTTGTGGACTCACGAGGCGCAGCCGAGTGAGTCAGCACCAAACCAGTGGAGTAAGGTTCCAGATATGGCAAATGCCCGTAAGCATGCTGCAGCAGCAAATGCTTGTGGGAAAATTTTAGTCATTGGGGGATATTGTGATGATGATGAAACAGATGTTGAACAAACTTGTGAAATTTTTGATGCACATCTTAATGAATGGAGCCTGGTATCCGGTCCTACTACTCCAAGGTGTAATTGTGGAATTGTGAGTGTGGATGCCATACCATGACATGGTATACATTTTTGGTGGAGAGGATACAGATGTGTGGCTGGAAAGTGTGGAGTGCTTTGACTTCAAAAGCAATGAATGGAAAGAAGCAAATGAACCTATGCCAAGGGCTAGGACAAGGACACAAGCTTCCTTGTTGAAAGTACCAAAGAAGTTCATTAAAAGCTTACCAGCTCATCCTGAATAATGAAACATACATGTACTTAGTTCTTTTTAAGAAAGGAAAAGCATGAAGCAATTAAGTTGTAAGGCTGCGTGATATGGGCTTGTGAGGGGATCTTGGCAGTCATTTTTAGCAGAGTTCTGCTCTGTTCTGATCAAGTGACTAATCTCAGGCGAAAAAATAGTTTCCAAATAGAAGTGGTGGGAAATTACTTATTAGATGACTTGCAGTTTTATTAAAGGGGCTCTGTCGACAAATTTAAGTAACACTTTGAATAGCCAAAAGACATATTTGTATAAAAAAAAATCTAATAATAATGGTCCAGTTTTGTTAACAAAATATTATCATTACTATATCAATGCACTGAATCTATTAATGTGTGATTTTAGCAGCGGATGACCAGGATGGAAATGAAATGCAACTTGAAAAATTTATGCAAAATTTTTCAAGTTCTTCCTCAGACCCACGTCTTCGAAAAATCGTTAAAAACATGGTGTAGTCTCTCTTTTAGAATTCATTCAAAAGGTGCAAATATAATTTTGTTCATTAAATTGAAGTACTTATCATTATTTTTTGCGCAGTTTTGGTGAAAAATCAGCCAAATCCATGGACATAGCCCCTTTAATCTTATCTTGGCGATATTTTGACAAGACAGTTCTTTTGGTGCAAAAAAAAAACGTTGTCAACAATCTAGAGCCCTAACATGTTAAAATACATGTAATAGCCCTTTTCACGGTTAACTCTGCTCATTTGCATTACAATGAAATCTAGCATGTATGTGAGGCAATTTCAGGCTATTTTGTAGTTTTAGCCCGAAATTGCCTCGCATCCACGTTGGATAACATTGTAATGCAAATGAGAAAATCAACCGTGAAAAAGGCTATTGCTCCACATGTCTAGAAAATGAAAAAATGAGCTTTTCATAGGCTATTTACCAGTATCTGTTTTCCTTTGGCTAATGTTTTAAGGCCTTTAAATTATTAACACATCTAAGAACCAGTGTTACATTACTTCAAGCAGCTAGTTGGATTAATGTTGAGGGTGATACAAGTAGCATTTAAATTGAAACCCTAAACAGGGTTTCTGTGAAAAATTTTATGAAAATATTTTTGTTAATGTTTCCAGTAATTCAAACAAGTCCCAATTGATTTGTAGTTAGAAGTTATGGGAATATGTTAAGTGAAATTTTGTGGTGATTTTTGAGGTTTAAAAGCAAAACGTGGGTGGGGGGGGGTTGGTGATGAAGGGATTGTGAAATTTGGTAGGACAATGAATGGTGAAGATTTACTGAATTTCAAGTTAAAGTTAAATGGTTCTTTAAGCCAAAATATTTTTTTCTAAAAGAAGTGGGATCTTTTGGTCTAACTGAATGTCTTTCCTTTCAAACAACATTTAGCAAGCAACATTTTATCAAGCAATATAATCTATTTCAGGCTAAGAAAAACAGAATTTGGCACAGGCAGTTATGCACCCAGCCAATCATGACACCATCAAAATAGTCAGCTATCGACTTGGAGTGCTCTTGCATGAAACTTTCCGTTTTACAAATTATTGATAATGATATTTAAATATTACTCAGTGCTATTGTCACAAGGTGAAGAATAGAGAATAACAGTCCTTGTTATATTAAGCTGGAGTTTTTCTCAATACAACGTGCGCATTGATTGGTTGATTGGTTTGTCATAACAAACAAACTGTTTCCTGCCAATTGTCCTAAGCGGCCAACAATTTTGACGTCTGAGGGTAACATATTGCACTGTTGCCCGCTAGCGCACGTGATCAGACCGTGACAAAAGGTGGCATGATTATGATGCGATTGATGTTTACCTCGAGTGCTCGGTGCATTTTTCAAACTGTGTTGTGTTGTGTTTTTTGTGTTGCTACACGTACAGTATATAACAAATCACCTCAGGAAACAGTGAATTTTGTTTCCCTCGAATCTCGATGAGACTCTCGGGAAACAAAATTCACTGTTTCCCTCCAGACCAGTTATTAAGTGTTTATTTTTAATGTTGGAGTGCAATCAGTCTTTTTTCTTCAAAGATAGTGAATGGCAAGGGTGTGACCATCAAATGGTGAAGCTGCAAGGAACAAGAGCAGAGAGTGGCCTACGCACCCTTGTTACTTACAACTTGCGAGCTACATGTACATGTTGCCCCTTGCACCATGTGCCCTCGTATTGCATGCTTCAGCTACTCCACTTTGTTTGAAGATTAAAGAGTTTGAATAACAAAGTTTTATTCCCATTTTAAATTAGTGACCAAACACCCAAAACTATACCATCAATGAAATTTTATTTTAATTTTTATGAATTATATGTAGACCGAAAGTAGTGATCCATTTAGAGAACAATATTGCTACTTTTGGTTACTAACAGGCTTCTTGTTCAGTTAATTTTTAACTGTCCTGTGATATACATACTGGTATGGAACAGGTTATAATATTGCAATTTGCAGGATATTTTTTATTAGTATATACTGAAACAGTTGATAGCATTGTTGGTGCGCTCTGATTGGCTACTGAAACTCGGAATAGCAAGTGCTATTCACCTCCCAGCAATTTCAGTATATATTCAGCAGTTTCAGTATATACTAAATGCAGGGTAGTGGTGGATATTTAGCTCGCCGCTTCATGGCTCGGTAAATATCCACCTCTACCGACCTCCACTTCGGTGAATAGTTTTTAATTACACAATGCACATGTGAATTAACAATGTTACTCATATTGTAATTTTTAAGTATTGAAATATTCCTTTATCAGTGTTCTTAGATAAATTTGAAAAACAAACAGGCCCTTCAACTCTGTAAAATATGCACAAACACAGTTTTCTTGTTATTTTACTTGGTCATTTTAGATTTGATTTGAAGAGACGGCTGATCAGAACAGACACCCAGTGCACTACAAGATGTTCAGGTCATTGTATGCACATATTATGGGCCTATTCTATTCACGAACTCAACAACGTTTTTTGACTTCCATTTAACGTCCTCCGAGGCTTAAAACAAAATTTTATATGCGAGAAAACGTAAATTCGTACTCCGGCTACAAACAGCATTAGTTCGTACTCCGGCTACAAACAGCATTAGTTCGTACTCCGGCTACAAACAGCATTAGTTCCGGTGAAATTGGAAACCTTTTCAAGTTCAAGTCGGTTAAGTCATAGGTCATGAATGAGATGACACAGTGACACAGGTCTACTCGAAAGGTAATAATGTTTTAGCGATCTTTCCAAACCGTTTTTCAATCCGATCACGGGAAAACATTTTTTCTTTCGACCGTTCTTTTCGCATTATTGTGACTGGTCACAGAGGAATTTTTGAGTCTCTGGCGTTACTTTCGCTGGCTATCTTTTGGAACTTCAGAAACATGCAAAATTTAATGGCGGCCGTGCAGATGGGAAAAGTACGATCGAAAAAAAATGTTTTCCCTTGATCGAATTGTAAAACGGTTTGGGCAGATTACTGAATACATTGTTTCCTTTTGAAATTTAAAGCTACTACAGTTTGATCTTATTCCCTTTTTTAGCTGAATATTTCAGGGGCAGAAAATGTAGGGAATAGAATCTGTAGTATCCCGCAAAATTCGTAGTTGCTTTCTCCTTTCCCAAAATCCTAACAAAACGACATTTTTATCCGTCCGAAAACAAATTGATCACAGTACAGTATGATGTGCCCAATAATGCGGGGCTCAAAGGTAAAACTAGAACGGGGCTTTTCCAGGGCTCCGGGTTCCAGGATCCAGGGCTACGGCCTGCAAAGAAAAACAATCACGACTCCACACCGCAACCAAATTTGGGACCTGTTCTCTGCACACATTTACAATTTGCGGGATTCTGATAATAAGCTTGCAATACCATTGCCACGTACTACCTATTACAAAAATAGCTTTGCCTATAGTGGTGCAGTCCTCTGGAACAGTCTACCCTCAGCTGCTAGGCAGGCAACATCTCTGACTAATTTCCGACGATTCTTAATTAATTCCAACACGGCATTCATGTAAAACAGACTTTATTTTAGTTTACTTTTCTTTAATGGTTAGCTATATTTTTAAATTATAGAAGATTAATTCATACATAGTTTCGTATTAAGTTGTAGTTTATATTAAATTGTTAATGCCTGATGTATTTACCGTGTTTTTAAATAAAGATGATGATGATGACGATGATGATGATGATGATGATGATGATGATGATGATGATGATGACATTGCGGGCCTAACAAATCTGTTGTGTTTTAAAAATACCACCCTCTCCCCCTCCCCCCCCCCCCCCCCGAAAAAACTTTGAAAGAGCGACTATTTTCCCTAAAAAGGGGTGGCGAATGGTACCTTCAAAAGCGTGGGTCTCGGAAAATTTTGGTCCAGTCTCGAAATCTCGGCAGTTTTTGTTACGTTTCAAGTCTCAAAGTCTCGTTTGGCTGGTGCTTTTTCTGTCTCGGAGTCTCGGATTTTTTTCCTCGAGGTCTCGGAGTCTCGGATACTGTTGTCAAGCATTCTCATTCTTTATCCTTGTTTGTTGTTTGATAGGTGAATCGGATATTTTTTAGCACTGAGTCTCGGGCTCGGTTTTTTCCCGCATTGGGTCTCGTGCTCGGATTTTGTAACGTAGCTGCGGTCTCGGTCTCGGATTTTGAAACAAGGGTCTCGGCGAGTCTCGGATTTACCATTCACCACCCCTCTAAAAGGCTAAAACTCCTTTCAAATCTGGCTTAGAATTCTACTGCTGACTACTGAGTTAAAATATCCAATTTTGTGGTCGTATTAACCTTTGTTCAGGAACGATCTTTGTATGGAGTGTGTATGTATTTTGGTGTTAATATTTTCACATTTAAATGTCGTGATTTTATTCAGGGCCGTAGCATTGGAAGGGGCCGGAGGGGGGTGAGGGCTGGGCCCCCAATAATTTTGAAAGTTGTCTTTTCTGTCGGAGTCAACTCATACATCCAGTCAGTAGGTTCGTTGTAGGTTCATTTATCCATACATCATACAACGTGATACAACACTGACAAGTTGCATAATTTGTGCAAATCTGTACAGTGAATGAGTACAGTTATGGTTAAATAACATTTCTGATCCATGGTTTTTCCTTTAGTGTAAAGTTGAACACTAGATCTTTTTTAAATAGTTGTTTTTCTTTTTCGCGGGATATTTCCAGCTTCCACTTTCATTTCAGTCATGTTATGAAATTATTTAAGCATGAATGATTCGAGGACGTTCACGGTACTGTGTGAAAGTACAACTTAAACTTATTAACCGATAACGTGTAATACAAGGAAGTTTGATTAAATGTAATTTTGTTGTTGTTGTTCCAGATTTTTATCTAAGCTATCTATAATTGTTGGTAAATCATTGAAGTGCTAGCTCAACTGAAAGAAACAGTGTTTTAATTACACATACGCAAAAACTTGTCTTTCACTTCATAAATATAACCATTGAGGTATAAAAGCTTTTATTAACTATAACCTGGTCCGATTAGGCCACAAGATGTTTTTTTGGTCAGTTCAAAGCCATTTAAACTTGCTGGAAACTACTCTCAGAAGGCTAAAAGTGCTATTGTACACTGAACAAAGAAGGAAACAAATAAACCATATTCGCTTGGAGAATGAGGCTTGCTCCAAGTTCCAGGCAAACACTTTAATAATCTTACCTTTGAATGAAGAAAAACAATATTTATTGTATAGCTTTCACATTTTTACGTCATTTAGCGTTTATTTATTGGTTTTGATTAATTTTGAGTCAATTCGGACGGTCTTTAAGAGGTTTTGAAAAATTTCAGAAATCCATGATGGCTGATCCAAGATGGCGGCCGTATAACTAATAGGCCATTTCCGAGTTGCCTTTACCCTCTCTATCAAAGCGAGGCTAGGTGCGAAACCTTTCATATGAAAATGAGTTTTCATTCACATGCAAATACGTTTTATTTGCATGTGAATGGAAACTCATTTTCATATGAAAGGTTTCGCACTTAGCCTCGCTTTGATAGAGAGGCTAAAGGCAACTCGGAAATGGCCTATTACCTAATAACTACATCATATGACCGGACCGCAAAGGAGACAGTTTTGGGCGTATTATATACCCTCTAGGTTTCATTGTCGTAGCCTTAATAGTGAGAATATTCGACTTTTATCAGACGCAATTGACATGTACGACAAGAAAGACCTCCCTGACCTGCTTTCGTTTATAGATTTTGAAAATGCTTTTAACTCCCTTGAGTGGAGCTATATGTTTAAATCTCATGAGGTAATGTTTCAAAAATGGATTCACACTTTTCATTACAATATCAGCAGCTGTGTCACCAATAACGGTTACGCTACTAGCTTTTTCTCTCTTCAAAGAGGTGTCAGACAAGGTCGTATTTACCTTGTTCACGAACGATCTTGGTATGGAGTGTGTATGTATTTTAATGTTAATATTTTCACATTTGTCGCGATTTTATTTTATAATTATCGGCCGATCTACGGAACAGTTTGTTGCTAACTGAAAGTTTTTTTTTATGTTTAAGGCGAGTGGCTGGCCCCCAGTAGGGTGAGTGCAATGCCGCCAAACAAATACAAAGAAACACTAGACAAACACAGTCACAAACAGTACAGCCTTCGGATGGGAGAACCCTCTCACCAACTTCGCCAGGGACTCGAACCCCGCCACCCGTAAGGATCGCGCAGTGCAATGCGATCTAATGCAAAAATTCAGGACAAAAAAATTCACACAACAAAAACAAACAAACACAAAGGTAAAGGAACCCCGCAGAGTACAACCAACTAAGGCGACCCTTTTGGAGACCCTTACCCAATCAAAAATTACGGAGCAGGAACAAGAGGCACGCCACCACCAAAGGTGATACGCCCTCCCGTGATGAGGTCTGCAACCTTCCGTTTCTGCTTGGATGTGAGGACAGTGCCCTCCCGACAAAGGCAGAAATCCCCACTACAGGACCGAAGTTTGGAAGCCTCAGCTTTCGTCAGGCGAACGCCACGAAACCAGCCCCAAACAAAGGGGGGATACAAAGGACCCGGGGGGGAGTCGATGGCCACAGAGGCCACGACAGAACCACCGGAAGATACACTAGAAGGGAGGGGAGTACCACCAGGCACAGGAGTGCACTGGGTCACAGGACTAGCCTGGGAAGCAGCAGCACCCTGAGACCCGGAGGCCTCCGGGACAAGCGGGACAGTAGAAATAGGAGGGGGGGTAGACCCAGAGGGCGCCAAAGTGGAAGATGGCTCCTGTGAGGCAACATCCCCTACGGACGACAGCTTCATGGAACGGATCTCCTCCCATTGAAGCTGGTCCTCCCAAACCTCACGATGAGAATGGAGGAGAAGAGCGTCAGGCCCCTCCGGAGAGAGGGCTATCGACTCAGGAGGAGAATCACCCTGACCAGGAGTGGGAGCACTGTGCTGCTCTCCCACAACCTGGTCTTCCCTATCCTCCGGGGGAGGGGGGGCCCGGGGTTTCCTCTTGGGGCGACGGGCCTTGGGCTTGCCCGAAGACCGCGTACGACGAGGGCCACCAAGACCCGGTTCAGCATGGCAGATCACGGCCATGTCACCAGACATGAGGGAGGCTTCGCTCTCGGAGCAGGAGTCCATCTCAACCAGAACGGGCACTTACGGCGGATCAGCAGCCACGACAGCAGACTGAGAAGCCGAAATGGACGTAGAGCCGGCAGTAGCAGTCGGACCCGAAGAAACCGCCGAAGCGGCCCCCCAGGCCCTCCTACACTGACGCGCGACGTGGCCGGGCTGATGGCAGCGACGGCATTTCCCATGGTCGGGACACTGCTTGACGCGGTGACCAGGCTTCCGGCAGATAGGACAGACGGTAGGCTGGCCAGGATACCACACACGGCAGTCAAAGCCCGCCACTCGAAGGATAGTTGGAATGTCCTTGGTGACTGACATTGAGACTCGCCGGGTGCCAGATGAGATACGTGGAAACCCGTTATGAGGCACCTGGACCACTTTACGAACAGTCCCATAAGGGGCCAACAACTCCCTCACGGAAGCGTCAGACACCTCGCTGGGACAGTCGCGCAGATAGACCAGGCGCGAACGGGGGTCAGCAGACTGGACTGGAAGGGTGGCTCCGTTGAACTGGAGGCCGCGCTCGAACATCGCAGGGACAGAATCCGCGCTCCCGAGGGTAAGACGGACCTTCCCTGATGCACTGGACGTCATCCGGAAGATAATGGGCTAGACCGGGAACGATGTCGTCGACGCCGGTGGTCTTGTAGACGTCAGGCGGGAACACTACGACACAGCTACGCGAACAGTCTAGCTCACCAGACATGATGGAAGCGAAAAACGGCAAAACTCCGAAAAGTTAAGCCGAGTTCCGCGCGGACAAGAAATGGATGGGTGACCAAAATGGCCGCCCAAAATTGCAGTGATAAAATCACCGAAGAACTTCAGGAAACTTCTCACCGAAGCTCACAAACCGTGCAATGAACGCCTTGGAACTCTAGTAAAAAAATACTAGAGCCTTCGGCAGAACACGCGTCAGGTAAGTCCTAACTGAAAGTTACGAAACCCCTAAAGAGAACTACGTCGTCAGCCAAAAGAAAGCAAATGTCACTCCATGTGTGACTAAGGTTTTCCGATGTCTTCTTTAATTATTGGAGGGTCCACGTATGGACCGTCAAAAATTGCAAAGCCGACTGTATTTCAAGTCGTCTTGCGGGGTATTGGGAAAAGTTTTCAATCAGCAATAACCGCGCCTCGGATAAACCTCACTGGCTACCGTAATGCCACTGCGCAAAGCTAATTTGAAAACGTTACAACGAACAGTTTGAAGTAATCTTTGACGCTATCATTGTGGGAGGCATTTGTGTGTCTTAGTCTTACTTCAATCTCGAGAACAGCACTTTATTGAAATAATTGAAAGTGCAAGAAAGTCATACAATTTAGCAATTTAGAAATTTAAACTAGCGTTAGATTAAACATTCGCGCATAAGAAAGTACGTTATCAAACAAATCGAGCAAACTACGCATGCGCACTTTGGCAGTTTCTTGTTTAATGTTTCAGTCGTGGTTCTGCCCTGTATAGTCTTAGTTCTACGCATCCTTTATTTGGTTCGTTACGCAACGGCTGCTTGGAACGAATATTATAATCCCCGTTGTACAGTCAGCCTTGCTTTATTAGTTCCTTCGTATTTGTATCAAATTTGCTGACTAGATCCACCAGGATACATACATACATACATACGTTTATTGACCACTTCCCCAAAGGGGCTTTTCAGTGCCAAATACAAAGAAAAAAATAAAAAATAAAAACATATACAAATTATTTAAAGTTACAATTACAAATCATTAGGATATAGGATCCGACGATTAGGATCCGACGCTTTTGCATTGTCCGTTGGCCCTTGCAGTTATTTCCAAAGTGTTCATTGGGAAAATATGCAGGAAATTGCATGCGCTTTCATTGACTTGATTCACTTTGAAACCTGCAAAATATTAGTGCATTTGTCCAAGTAAGCGCACCGCACCCGTCTGCCTTGCGGACCTGTTATCCCACAGTTGTTATCTCGAGATGTTTTCTGGGAAGCGTGACATCAGAGGAACGCAACACAACCACATGGTTCGGAAGATGCTGGAAGATGGCGCCGAGCGATCATCACCTCATCTAGTTGTGGCTGCTTTGAAATAATTTTATGGCGCCAGTATCGGGGTTTCCGGCGAACGACAGAAATTTCTTGGCCTCATTCAAGAAGAGAGCGAATCTATTGCTTCGTGGGAAACAAGAGTCCGCAACCAGGGCGCACAATGCGAATACGAGAATTTCGCTGATGAGCTCATGAGAGACCAGTTCATCGCTGGTTTAGCGTCCGAAACGATTCGCGTCAAACTGATCGGTAAAGGTCATAGGCATCGAGACGTTGCACAAACAAAAGTCACCTTGAAAGAAGTGGTCGAAGTTGCGAAATGCTTCGAAGCCACTACCTACGCAAATCAATTGATGAGGACCGCTAGAGGCAATCAAGAACATGTGAACTACACAAGTAAGCCGAAAACTGGAAAGGAAGTTGTACACCGGCCATCCACACCTTGTTATTGGTGTAATGGTAGCCATCAACAACCTCGCCAACAGCATTGCCCCGCGTACGGCAAGAGATGTAATAAATGTGGAGTCATGGGCCATTTTTCTCGTGCTTGTAAAAGCAGAGCAAGTCATCTGAGACCGCCGCATCAACAGTCTAACTTCGTCGAAAGCGAACCGAGCGAAGAGGCTTTTGCGATGGATGCCGAGAAGACAGCGTGGTCTGACAAGAGCCTTGGAAGAAAATTCTTCGCTCATCTTCACTTGGTACACGGTGACAAAACAAAAGTTGTACAAGCGCAGATTGATTCCGCATCTACATGCAAGACCATGCCTCAAAGTTTGTTACGAAAGCTGTTCCCCGGCGCCAAGATTACGAAGAAAAAGGCCACAATCAGCACGTATGGAGACCAGACTTTGCGTCCAATGGGTCAGGTGACACTATGCTGCGAAAGAAAAGGGAAACTACACATCTTAGAGTTCCTAGTAGTTGACGTCCCACAAGGAAAGCCACCACTTCTCAGTGGTCGAGATGCACAGGCTCTACACTATTTAAGGATCTACGCAGACGAAATTCACGTGGTTGACGGAGAGGGCGCCGACAATAAGACAGCAACACCCTGTTTACCTCTCCAGCCGGGAGTGATTACAAAGGAAGATGTCCTAGAACACTACAGCAGCGTGTTCAAACCAGGCCGGGGAAAGCCCCTTGGCAGCCCCTTACATATCGAAATGGACCCTGATGTCACCCCCGTCCACGCCCCAAGGCGTCGTGTTCCAGTGGCCAAACTTGACAGAGTCGATGACGAACTAAAGAGGCTCTGTGACGACGGAATCATCAGGCCGGTTACGGAACCCACAGAATGGCTCTCCAATATACTGGTCAAAGAGAAACCTAATGGAAAGCTCAGGATATGCATAGACCCAAGCCAGACGATCAATAGGGCGATCAGGAGACCGATATACAATATCCCGACAATCGAAGAGAAGCTACCACTGTTGACAAAGGCCAAAGTATTTACTATTGTGGACGTATCGGAAGCCTTTCACACCGTCGTATTGGACGACGATTCATCATTGCTCACCACATTCCTGGGACCAAACGGACGTTACTGTTACAGACGTATGCCATTTGGTATCTCTTCGGGACCAGAAGAATATCAACGTCGACAGCACGAGTTTCTGGATGGCCTTCAGGGTATCATTAACATTGCTGATGATATCTGCATATTTGGGCGTGGTGACACCAAAGAAGAAGCGGATATTGACCATGACCGAAATCTGATCGCTCTGATGGACAAATGCAGGGACCATGATCTACGACTTTCCGCGAAGAAGCTCCAATTCAAGGCCAGCTCGGTCACCTTCATGGGACACAAACTCACTGACAAGGGTGTGGAGCCTGATCCGTCTAAAGTGGCGGCCATTAAAGAAATGCCAAGACCAACAGACAAAGCTGCTGTTCAACGTTTTCTGGGCATGTGTCAGTACCTCAGCAAATTTTGCCCTAACCTGTCTGAAACTGCCCTGCCCCTCAGGGGTTTAACCAAGCAAGACGCAGTGTTTGTATGGTCTAACACGCATGAAAACTCGTTCAACGCAGCAAAGGAGCTCATCGCCTCAGCAACCGTCCTGCGATACTATGATTCGTCTTCTCCTGTAACGCTCCAAGTTGACGCATCAGAGAACGCCATTGGAGGAGTACTTTTGCAGGACAACCAACCAGTGTGCTTTACTTCGCACACTCTTGACGCCACGGAAAGAAACTATGCCCAAATTGAGAAAGAATTTCTCGCAATAGTCACCTGCATGAACAAGTGGCATCAATATCTCTACGGCAAGAGTAACATTACAGTTCACACGGATCATCAACCTTTGGAGGCGATTTTCAAGAAGCCTCTGAGCCGGGCCCCACGCAGGTTACAAAGGATGATGTTGAAGCTCCAACAGTACCAATTCACAGTCAGCTATAAGAAAGGAAAAGAACTATACGTAGCAGACACCCTGTCGCGCGCTGCCGTAAACGACCCCACTTCAATCGACACTCAGCAAGCCGATGTGTTTCGCCTTGAGCTAGCAGAGGTGGATCTCAAACCAGATCAGGTTACAGCTGACACGCTACAACGCATTAGAAGCGAGACCAGCAAGGACCCCGCCCTGGCAGCTTTGTACGAAACAGTAATGAATGGTTGGCCTGATGAAAGGAAAGAACTTCCTGAGCCACTTAAGTTGTATTGGAGCTACAGGGACGAAATTTCAGCATACGACGGTGTCCTGTTCAAATCACATCAAGTAATCGTGCCTACTTCGTTGAGACCCGAGATGCTAAAAAAGATCCACAAGGCACATCAGGGCCCTGATAGCAGTATACGACGGGCCCGCGAATCTCTCTTCTGGCCTGGGATGCAAGTTGCAATTCGAGAAACGTGCTTAGCCTGTGGAACTTGTGCTCAGTATCTGGCTGAACGGCCAGTCGAACCCATGTTCTCGCATGATGTACCCACACGGCCCTGGTCGAAGATAAGCGTGGACCTGTTCCAGCTCGATGGAACGCACTATCTTGTGATGGTAGATCATTACAGCGACTATTTCGAACTGGAATCTCTAAGGAGTACCACAGCCAGCGCCGTCATACAAGCCATGAAACGAAATTTTGCCCGTCATGGCATCCCAGATGAGTGCATTAGCGACAATGGGCCGCAATTTGATAGCCACGAGTGGTAATGGTGGTAATGGTAAAGTGGAATCCGCTGTAAAAATTGCCAAGAATATCTTGAAAAAATCTCGTCATGAAGACCCGTATCTCGCCCTACTGGCCTATAGAAACACTCCTCAGCAAGGACACGTGTATTCACCTGCTCAGAGACTGATGTCCCGAAGGTTACGTGACCTCATTCCTGTGGCTGCAAGTCAACTTCGACCGCAAACAGCCTCGCCAAGCTTGGTGGTACAGAATAGTGTAGGAAGGAGACAGCGATCGAAAATACAGTATGACAAGAAGGCAGTTCTCTTGTCAGTATGACAAGAGGGAGTTCTCACCAGGAGAGAGAGTATTTGTGAAACCTAACCCCAAGAACAAGCACAAACCATGGATTCACGGCGAAGTAATTGGAAACCCTGCTCCAAGGGCTTGCCTGGTAAACACCCCGTTGGGGCCGATTCGTCGAAACCACAGTCAGATCAGGAAGGCCCGCACGGAGCCTGCGCACCGCTACTATCAGACGGGGTCAGTCGACTTGGAAACAGCATCTTTACCTGGGGCAGGCGACATGCCAGCGGAACAAAACCAACAGTCGGACCAACCAATCGCAGAAGAAAACCAACAGTCGGACCAACCAATCGCAGAAGAAAACCAGCAGTCGGACCAACCAGTCGAAGAGCAAAACCAACAGGCGGATCAAGCAAAACCGGATAAACCAGATCCAGGACCCACACAATCGAGTGTCACACAACCGCGGAGATCGACAAGGCGTAGAAACATGCCTTCTAGGTTTAAGGACTATGTTATGAACATTGTACACTCTCTTAGACCAGTTTAATGAACATTGACATTGACCGAAATTTGATCGAACATTGACATTGACCAAACATCTCGCCATTACTTTATTTTGCTGTTGTTAGTTTTGTTTCTCTGTCAAAAGGGGAAGGGTGTTGCACATGTATAATATGTATATCTAATCAGATGCACGCCACATTCCTTCACAATGGCACGCACTATCACTTGCACTGTACACACTTAAATAGGTTAGTTTCTTGCATAATAAATCACTTGATCAATTGCACAGAGATGTGTAACACTCCTCGTGTCCTGTACTATTTTCGAAAGAGCTAAAGAACCTTACGAGACAAGTTACCAAATTTATGTTACACTCTGCAACTAATATTAAATTTGCGAAATTTCTCTCCGCCCGCTCCTTGCGCGTGTCCTCGCAGTAGGCGAATGTCGCGCACGTTCGCGTGTCCGCTTGCTCGCTCGACTATCACTGAGAAAAAAGAGAGACTTCTCGAAGTCCACTGTACTCCTGCTATTTTATATCCCTTGTGTCTTACTCTATCCCATTGTCAAACTTGGAAAGCACAGGGAATGTTTGCAATGACGATGGTGACCTGCGCTGCAAAAGCTAAAGAATTTCTGTTGAATGTACGATATGATAAAATTAGGCACACTTGGGTTGAACAAGTGAGAACAAATTCGCTTTGGCGGTCCCAAATTCAGTTAAACGCATCTTTTTCGTTTTCATTCTCAGGATCTTGGCTTAAACACCGCTTGGGATGACGAATTAAGTTACATCCTTACCCCAGCGCTGGCTGCGTATGAGTTAGAGCACTGTACAGGAGTTTCCACCGGAAATGAAGAGTTCCAGCATGCCATTAGGCGCGCTATCCCGGATGGACATACATTTAAAGGATTTCCTATACAGTTCGTGCATCGCAATGCACGACGGGCTTTTGCCACGTGTCTCAGGTGAGTTCAGTAATGCTTACAATGGCTGAGACACGAGGATTGGGCTGATTTTTGGTCAAACCTCTGCTAACATCACTGATAACAACATTCAGTCATGCAAAAAGTTTGTTTGAACCTAAAAATGAAGATATCAAGTGTATTCCTGATCTGTTATGGAAAATCGTTTTCGGTTTGTTTGGTAATGGTGAATCGATCTTTTTTGTTAACCGGATCAACGCTCGACGAAGGTGTTGCCTTTGCTGTGATACCTGCAGATGGTTAGACCTTCACGTGAATCGGATTACCACATAGAAATTACGGTGCTGTGACCACTCTCAGTGTTATACATTGTTCATGGATGGTTTGAGGGAGATAAAATCAACAATGGATCGATTACGTTTACATCTTTGCAACTTTACAGTGCGAATAAACGTTGTTGTTGTTGTTGTTATTGTTGTAGTGGTTGCCTGGAGCGCCTTCATGAGCTGACGTCCGATCAAAGCGCCACAAGACATGTCATATTTGCGATAACATCAGTATAAGCCATTCCTTCATTCATTCATTATAATATGACTCTTCATTCAATATCAGTTGACTTCAAAACAGGTGTCCCCGATAGTACACGACCTTATCATCTTAAATCCTCTATGGTTTCATTATTTTGTATGTATGACCACGCTCGGCGCTGAAAAGAAGCCGAAAGTTCAGTTATTTAAGTACCTTTTGATCCCTAGGTCCCCAGTATGCGAGGAGATCATTTGTTGCCGTGGAGATCACGTGAGATTGGCAGTCCGGGTTCGAGTGTTCACCTACCCTGAGAGCGCATGTGCGGTGTGGATCATGTTTGCTGTCAGATATCGATCAATTTTATAGACAAAAAATATATATTGGACATAAATTCACTGCACAAACAGGATGAGTCCTGAAACATGAACTTAGCTATTATGTTTTGTTGTCCTTTGTTATCTGGCACGTTATAAACTGATTATGATCTAGAGTGCAAATATGACACGTTGTTACAAAGAGTGTTTTCACTGACGTCATATCAAAATTCAGAAGCAGTTTTCGATTCTAAAATGTTTATGGAATTGTAGAGGGTTAAAAACTACACATCTGGGCCAAAGTTTGAAGCGCAAGAGCATTTCATTCAAGAGTTATAGGCGAATGAGTATAGACATTTTTAGTAAGAAATGTATGGAGCGGCCATGTTGGTGTCCCACTTAAGCCAGGTTTCCATATAATCGCAGCGATCGTTACGATCGACGATCGCTGCGATTCTTGCGACCCTTGCGACCGTTGCGATTGCGATTGCAGAGATAGAAAAATTTCTATCTCTGCGATCGCAATCGCAAGGATTGCAACGTTTTGGTTTCCATATGATCGCAAGGGACGTACAACACCTTTTTCTGCGATCGCTGTGATCGTTGCGATTATATGGAAACCAGGCTTTAGGGACACCAACATGGCGGCCAAACATTTAAAGACTTTAAAGTCTTAATAACATCGAAAATCTTATCACAAAATATTGTATTCACTATAAGAGGCATGAAATCGGCTTATAAGCATCTATAATTCATTATCAACTTTCAACTAGTTCAATTTTGTTTATTTTCATGGCTTATCTGAAATAGCGTGATGAATTGCGTGACACATTTACAACCTGAGCATCTTTATAAATCGAAAACGAAACATCGTTAAAACCTGAAACTTTTTGTGAAAGAGATTATAACACTGGTATCCACATACCATGTTAGAAACAGCTTTGTATGATATATACTTTAGATTTTTCAATTTTTGTGACGTCATATGAAAACACTCTATAGTTAACAATTAGTTCACGCGTCAGCGTGCGTATGTCGAGATATTGAGCACGCGGGAAGTTTGGAGAGCACGAAAGAGGCGTAAGAGTTGCACGAGGCGATAGCCGAGTGCAACTCTAGCCTCTTGAGTGCTCTCCAAACTTCCCAAGGCTCAATATCTCGACATACGCACAGCTGCAGCATGAACTAATTGTTTTATAACATTATCAACGCGGTGTTTCTCGAGGTGTTAGTTTGTTGACGTCAGTAGCGTTCTCAATAAGAATATGAAGCACGCTCGCGCTATTAAATTTGATTACGTGAAAATTCTAGCTATGTTATAACTGAAGTTTTTCTCAATACAACGTGTGCGTTCATCGGTTGATTCATGGTCACATGACATCTAACAAACAAACTGTTTCCCGCCAAACGTCCACTGATGAGTGGGCAACATTTGCGAAAGCGGGCAACATTTTTGACGTCAGATGGTAACAGTGCACTGTTGCCCGCGAGCGCACGTGATCAGACCGAAAAAAACAAAAATCCAAAAAAACTCCAGCTACTCACAAATCACTTAATGACTGATCTTTCGGGAAACAGTGGAAACAGTGAATTTTGTTTCCCATCGAGATTCTCAGAAAACAAAATTCACTGTTCCCCTCTGGACTAGCCTGCAGTGTTGGCGTTTTGTTTTTGGGGGGTGGGCGAGTGCTGAATTTAGTGTTTGGTCGCCATTTTGGTTCTGCACAACGTGGGGGGGGGGGGAGGGGGGCGGGGGGGCTGGAAGGAGGTTGTGCCTAAATAATACCGTCCAGAAGGACGTCGGACACCTTATTGAGACTTATATAACGTAATGTCGACACTTCGATTTATTTTCATGAAATTTTTAAGTGTAAAAAAGAAAATCTAAGATCCCCACTCAGGATTGAACCTGTTACCTCAGCTAGGCTTAGGCTTACATAGCCTACCGTACCACTGTACCACTTAGCTTCTCGGGTTGCTTTGTCCTAAATTTAACTATATAAACTGCTACCCCTAACCCCCACCGCGGTCAAACGTCCGAGGTGTTTTCGTTTTATTTAGTGGGATTTTATTTAATATTAAATGGAAATATGAGCAACGATGAATAAAAAAAATAGTTGACGTTACTATGTTTTAATTTTTCTCAAAATGATGAGCTTTTTTCCGTTAAAAAATGACCAAAAGTCTTTGCGCCAGATCAAAATTATGTTGGCAAATGGCGCCGACATTCTGCAGTTCACAGTTTTTAAACGCTTGGAATTTTTTTCGTAAACTTTCAAAACGTTTGGTAAATTGACAGTGTATTGGCAATATATTAAACTTTAAACAGTGAAAATAACAACCCTAACTTTTAAGTACTTTTCTTAACTTTTGCAAATTTATCTCGTTTGACCGCGGTTAACCTCTAACCACAACTGAAAGCTAACTAGTTACTCCGTTATATAAGTCTCAATAAGGTGTCCGTCGTCCTTCTGGACGGTATGATTTGGGCTTGAACCTGCATGGGAGGAGTGGGGAGGCTTGATCGCGTCTTTTGACTCGCATCAGTCCGCGGTTTTTAAAACGCAGCGCTCGTTCGACCCCCAAATAGGCCTGCTTTACAGGCTACCTCTGGACCAGTAATTGAGTGTTTATTATAACACCCTTCTTAGTTCTGGCCGCGCGCTTGAAAAAAATAACACTTTCAAAAGTATCTGAGAATCGTGATACAAAATTAATGTACAGTATGTATATAGAGGAAGAGGTTAAATGGCGTGGGTGGATCGTGGGTCTTTTCAGAAAGGGTTGATAAGAAAATGTGTATAGCAGATGACAAGAACTTTAATTTATATTTTTGCATTTCTAGATAATGTCTTATCCTATACTCTCGACTTGCTGTTTGAAGATATAACAAGATCAAGGTCAATCCGGCTCTATTAAAATATCAACGTCACACCACTGTCGCCGTAAATAAACTTATTCTATATTCTAAATGTCTTCTGAAAAAGAAATATACTAAATAATTAAGCAGACTCTGCTTAAGTGGTACGACAGTGTAAATGTTACTGAACTTGACGTGGCTTCCATCCAATTAGTAGCGTGGTAATGCTCAATTAATTATTTTGGTTATGGCAAAAATACTTAGAATAAGGCACTAAACATGAATAAACCATTTGAGTTTCATTTTTCGTTCAACAAATCTTTCAGCTGATGCCTACGCGTATGTACCTGTTAAAAATGAGATAGACAGAGTATGCTCTGTAAGAGGCCCAACTCAACCACGCACATGATATGGTCAAGTAAATCGTTCAATCATTTTAATTTTATATCAACTAAAATATTTTGAACCACAAGAACAACGATAATGTTGACGGAACACCGTCACTGAAATAAACTACTTTGAATGAAAGCAAAAGGCCTTTGAAATCGTATTCACTGCTTAATATATTGCGACGATTTCAAATCCGATTATTGCAACGAATTCAAATTTCGATTTCGAGGAAGTATACACGCTAGAAATCTCCGCGGACAAAAAGTGCCTTTGTCGATATCGTATTAGGATACACGACCGACTCACGCCATTTCGTTAATCTCGTGTAGAAATCTGAGAACTGTAAATAAAAGTAGAGATTTAAAAGTGGAGGCTTATGTGGGTAGTTGAAAGTTTCCTTTTTTTTTCTTGTTTGATGTTTACGTCTTTTTCGTAACCACTTTTGAAGAAATTCATCGACAGTGTGATTACGTTAAGGCTAGTATTTTTATAGCCATGCATTGAATTTAGCGCTTTAGAAAATTTCATTTCTAGGGTCAACTTCATTCAAAGATTTTCTGAAATATCAGCGATCGAAAAACGCCCGGCGTTTATGAGGAAACTATAGTTTCGTTCTGGTGTGGCTGCTTTATTAATAGGGAGGTAGGGGGTCGTTACGTGGTCGTTACTTTTGAAACCTGTCGTTAGACATAAGCCATTGTTGATTAAATATATGGCTCATTCAGTTATCCAGAAAACGGCGTCAAACTGATCCCAAGCCGCAATCGGAAGATTAATAATTGTCACTTCATTCTCGCTTCACTCAACAAAAGGCGCGTGGTGGTCTCTGTTATCATTTATCAGTGTCAGTCAATTTCTAGTTATCCCCATCAATTCCCGCTATTTGAGTAGCGATAACGGCCATGAATAATGCATCATTCCTTTTCTCACTGCTAACAACCAAAGTTTATCATCCCTCCAGACTTCTAGCCTACCTTATTCAAACAAAATATTTGTTCAAGAGAAGTTGCGGTTGTTCTGTGCGACATTTTCTTAAAACGCAGGTGTAGAAAGTAAACTTACCCCACGGGAAGCATCGGTTATTTCTCCACAGTAAATTTGGAAATAATCTGGAACAGGTTCTCTCAGTTTATAATTATCTCTTTTACTAAAAAAAAGGACGAAGAATAATTTAATCGATACTTTTTAATCTATTCTCAAATTCAATATTAAACCCCATTCTGAACTGTGACAAAAAGGATTAGAATTTTCATTAGTCTTGAAAAATTTTTGTTTTTTTTTTCTCAGTTGACATATGCACACACGTGATTAATTATACCATTCTCTTTTTAATTCTCTTTCTCTCTATTTAGTCTCGTGTATATAATATTCATTCCGGTTAATTTCATTCATATAAATCCAGAATTATCTTCTCAACACATCACACAGATGGCAACATTGACACCGATACATAATTAGGCTAGAAATGCTGCTAACGACTGAGGAAGGATGCGTTTTCGCTACAATTCTTTCGTTTATTTTCATCTTTGGTTTTGTGGGGAACACTTTGGTTTGTTTAGCGATTTACTTCGACAAGGATCTCCGCCAACAACAGTCAAATTATTTCCTTTTTAACCTTGCTGTCACCGATCTATTCACGGGAACATTTGTGATACCATTTTGCATTGTTGCGTTAATAGATGGCCACTGGATTTTTGGCGATGCCTGGTGCCAAGCAACAGCGTTTATCTATTACAGTTTAGCAATCGTTGGGCTTGAAACCCTAGCTTTTATAAGCTGGGATCGATATTATGCGATTTTTTACCCTCTAAAGTACAGATCGAACGTGACAACGAAAAGAGTTTTCACGGCGATAGCTTTCTGCTGGGTGTGGGCGGTAGTGTTTACAATACCTTGTACCGCGTTAGGTTGGTTCCGATATGGCGAATATGAATCAATGTGTACGTACAATTTCAGTGGAACGGGTGATACGTGGAAAGCGCGAGTCATAACTTACAGCATTTTTACAATCGTGTTATGCGTGTTGGTCCCATCGACCGTGATAATTTTCTGCTACCTTCGCATCATCACAGTTGTACGGCAACAAGGAAGGCGAATAAACACAATCACTTCGAGAGAAGCAAATAACTCCATTTCAGGACGTTACGCTTGGAGAAACTATAGATTTAAGGGTTTTCGAACAATAACCTTTGTTGTTGTTTTATTCATTCTCTCGTGGACGCCTTTCAGCGTAGTGCGCCTTATCAAAACGGTAACATGGAATCACGAAATCGTTCCAGCAGCAGCGGACACGTTCGCTAGCGTTATGTCATTATTCAGCACTGCTACTAACCCGATAGCCTATAGCTTGTTTCGAAGAGACTTCAGACGAGCCTTTCAAAGACTTTTTCGAAAAGTTTGTTGTAAATAAAGCCAAACGTATTATTTCCCTCCTCGTTGACTTGAATCAAGTAAAGTAGTTTTTATGTCTTAGTCGGCTCAAAAACTGATGAAATCAGTTATTATAAGGTTTGCGTGGTGGATTGACGATCCTTCCGTGTTGTTTTTCAATGTTTTCAAGTGGAAATGTCAGGAAAATTTCAATTAATTCGAGTCATCAATGGGAAAAGGCATATGAACAAGAAATTATCTGCACTTATATAAGTCGTAAAATTATCACGTTTTCCAAATCTCAGTCAGGGCTTTTAAAATGGAATTTAGTTATTCACAGTCAATAAATACCATAAAAAATTTAGCTTTGTGTTGAATTTAAATTACTTTTTCAATGAGAATGAATATGAACCGTTGCTTTTCTCAGTGTACATAATATGCTTATACCAACGAGCAATTTTGCAAATATATCATTTGAAATGCACAAAAAAAAATTATGCCATGGCGCCAAGAAGCTTGCTACCCAGAAGCAACGAAGCAATTATACTTTCAAGAAAACATTAACAGCACCTTTAACTGGCGATAAGTTTTTCACAGTTATTTTATTTTTTTAATATCAGTTGGAGGACAGTTTTTCTTATATGTTTTCCATGCTTCAATTAGGGTAGCCTGTAGACTAAGAAATGTCACCAATATTTTTTGAAAAGAATCTGAAACTCTTACTTTTATGGTTGAATCTGATGTAAAAAACATGCATGCAAACTTCAATATTGCTACTGTTTTAATTTGTTATTTTTCATGTTCTTTTTTTACGCAGCGATAAAGTGTCAGTCGCCCCCTCTGAATGTATTGTGGTTTTGGATAATCAACTTTTAAACATGTTGATTTGGCTTTCCTTTAATAAAAAACAATTTCCAAAAAGACAACCTGAACTTAGGCGCTCTTTCCAGACAAGCAGGTGTTTAAATTGACTTTCCAGTCTGACTAACAAAATCCTTGGAAGTTAAGAGGTTCTCCTTTCATAAACTCTTGCCGTCATTTCACAACGTGACGTGAACATTTTTAATAGCTGTTCCATCAAGATAATTAAAAGAAAAAAAATACATATGAAAAGAATTTTTAATTTGTAGTGTGAACTGTGAAAAGAGTGGGTTACAGACAAAAACATGGGTGATATCATGAATTTTATTATTTTGTTTTCGAATAACCTACAATGGAGTTTGAGGTGTTCGAAGCCTGTGCAAATTATTTGTTTTACAGTTTTCATTATTTACATTTAATTTGTCATAGCATGACCTTGGAAACCTGCTTTACAACTGCAAATAAATTGATGAAAATGAAAAGAGTTTTACGTTATAAACCGGTATCAGGCTATTAAAGCCATAAGTGTAGATGGGGAGTTCAGCCAAAGAATTGTTCATTTTGCATTTTTTTTAACCATTTTCAGCATATCTAAGGACCGATTTACACACTAAAAGTACAATTTTGTCGTATGCGACACGCTTAAAACATGCTTACGACATGCTTACAACACGAATCACTCCGTTTAAATCAGCTCAAGTCATGTCGTAAGCATGCCGTAAGCATGTCGCATGCAACAAAGTTGTACCGTGTAAATCGGCCCTAAAGCTTTTTATTCTTGGAATTTTTAAGAACGCTCCACATAAGAACTACAGTAAAGTTCATTGTTCTGCGGCATTGGCTCTTTCTCACATGAGAATGTCTTTGATTTCAAGAATAGGGGAGGAGCTAATGGTTTATAATTACATTTCAGTATAAAAATAAAAAATATCCATTTGCGTCAGATAAATTTTAGGCAATGTTCGTGCTTAACCAATCAAAATAGCAGAAGGCAATAGCTAATAATTTTGCTTCTTTGATGAAGTTCCTCAAATACAATTTCTTTAAAAATTTGCATGTTTTGCGATTGGGTCTTAAATTACATGAAACCTCTAAAAAAATCAAACAAAATGCACCTTGAAACCTAACTTTTTAGCGGTCTTTGAGTCTAGGCCTATGAGATCACTAGTTGTAACAATGAAAAAAGTTGACATTCCATCGTGCATTGCCGTTAGCACTTTACCTCTTATGCGGATCATTACTTAAAATCATCTGTCGTAAGCGTAAATGTCAGTATTCCCCAGTACTTCAACTCTTTTTCATAATAGACGAGTCTAGCCTCAGTGGTTTCTCAGACTGTCCCAGGTCGATCGCTCGCATTCACTCCCTCCTCTCCTCGTCTGATGTCCTTTGTTTGAGGGATTGTTATTGACGTCATCTGACTGCTGGATATTACCACCAATCAGGGTAAGCTCAATCCATTCTTGAAATCAGTTCCTGATGGAAAATACGACTAATAACCGATAACCACTCCTGATTGGTGGACTCGGTCAGATGTCAAGAACAATCCCTCAAACAAAGGACATCAGAGATAGAGATAGACAGATAGATAATGTTTATTTAGTCATACTGTTACAAATGAAAAGCTGAATTGGGTAAAAACTTTCCAACGAGAGGAGGGAGTGAGTGCGAGCGACCTCAAACCATCTGACAAACCCCTGAGGCCACACTCGTCTATTATCGACAAGAGTTGAAGTACAAAAAAAATAATCCCACAATGATTTTTGTATCCAAAGCATATCAGAAAAATGTAAATATAGTTTAACATATGGTAAAAAATGCGTCTTTCTTTCTCTATTCATTAATTAACCATCTGTCACAAGCCAAGGTACAAGCTTAGCAAGCTGTAGTTGTCATATTCACTGACGCAAAAACCTTCAAATCGCTAAATTCAGCAACGTAGATTGTTATCTCAATTAACCTTGTTCTATAAGATACAGCAGCGTTTGATAGGTATCTCATTCCCTCCTGAGGTCTGTCCGCTACATAGAGCTTCTCGCCTTCCAAATGTCTCCCCTTATCGCAATATCCAAGCTAATTGTAATATATACAAATTTTCATTCTATCCAAGGTCGATTGTGATATGGAATCAACTGCCTATACATAATTTGCCTTTGCAAAGTAATCTAAATTTTAAATCAATAATTATGCCAACCATTAGATCTATGGTATAATTCTACCAATTTGTTTATTTATTAATATATTTATTCATTTGTATTTTAGGCTTCTTAATATAGTTAACTTAGATTAGCAATTTTATGTAAACTTAGATCTCCTAGTATAGTTTTTACTGATTTAGGAGTATTTTATTAAAGCATTAAAGCACAGTTTGTGTGGGCCCCCTGTGAACAGTTTGCTCAAGGTGAATGCTGGGTAACCGATAATCGTTACATTTGATTCTTGTAACGCAAAACACGCGGATGTTCTTTTGGAAGGGTCATGGAAGGTCAAAATGAACAGCTGCAAACCAAAGTCACTGACGAGATATTTAAAGAACAAATACTCCATAAATTAGACGAGCTTAGAAAGGCGAACTTTCTATGCGACACAACTGTTCGAGTCGAAGGACATGATTTCCCCGCTCACAAGAATGTGTTATCTGCTACGAGCGATTACTTCAAGGCTCTGTTTTCCAGTGAGTTACAAGTGCAAGAAAACCAGAGTAATTTAGTGGAGCTAAACGACATGAAGTCAAACACGATTGCTACAGTACTGCAATTCATTTACACTGGGGAAGCAAGCATGAGCTCTTCCAACGCACAAGATCTTGTCGTCGCCTCTGACTACTTGGTCATTCCAAGTTTGAAAACAAAAGCTGCACAGTTCTTAGGGGAATCAATAAATGCTTCCAATTGTTTAGCGATGGAATCTTTTGCTTCTCAGTACAACTGTGACTTGCTCAGCCAAGCGGCCGTGAAATACAAATGCCAACATTTCGTTTCCTTCGTGAAATCAGAGCATTTTCTATCGCTTGAGTTTGAGAAAGTGCGAGGTTTGATGTGTGAAGACGAACTGAATATTTCCAAAGAAGAAGAGGTTTATGAAGCAGTGATGGCGTGGGTCAAGCATGATTTATCATCAAGAGAATGTTTTCTTCCTGATCTGTTGAAATGTTTGAGGTTGTTCTTCCATGTCAAAATACAGCCTGCAGAAGATTTTAAATAAAGATGAGCTGATCATAAAGAATCCCATCTGTTCGAATATATTGTATAGTGGACTGGACTTTTTCGTCTTTCCGGATCGGTTCCTAGGCAAGTTGCTAAAACATCGCACATCCATCCAGAATGAAGAACATGTGGTAATTATTACATGTGGAGACCCCGACTTTGGAGAGGTTTTAGATACTGGTTGTTTCGTCCTTTCTAATAAGAAATGGGCATCTCTTGCTCCCATACCTCGTTCTTGCATTTCAAAAGAGTGCATTTGGTTCGTTTCTACTGTTTGTGGAGGACTTTTGTATGGATTGGATAGTCAAACTACCAACGTTAGTTGTTATAACCCACAAGAAAATGCATGGAGGTCAAGAAAAACACTTCTTTGCAGTCACACAGGCTGTGCATTGACATCATTCAATGAAGAACTTTATTTAATGGGTGGGATGTATGTGAATGATCAAGACCTCTTTGACGTGATATGTGAAGTTCATAAGTACAATCCAATGTGTAATGAATGGAAGCAGTTAGCATCAATGGAAACCTGCCGGAATGGCCACTGTGCAGTTGTTCTAGAGGATCTTATATATGCGATTGGAGGTTCTGATGGCCATACCTCTCTGAAGAGTGTTGAAAGCTATGATCCATCAATCAACCAGTGGAGTAAGGTTCCAGATATGGCAAATGCCCGTAAGCATGCTGCAGCAGTAAATGCTTGTGGGAAAATTTTAGTCATTGGGGGATATTGTGATAACGGTGAAACAGCTGTTGAACAAACTTGTGAAATATTTGATGCACATCTTAATGAATGGAGCCTGGTATCCGGTCCTATCACTCCACGGTGTAATTGTGGAATTGTGAGTGTGGATAACGTGGTATACATTTTTGGTGGAGAGGATACAGATCTGTGCCTGGAAAGTGTGGAATGCTTTGACTTTAAAAGCAATGAATGGAAAGAAGCAGATGAACCTATGCCAGGCGCTGGGACAAGGGCGCAAGCTTCCTTGTTGAAAGTACCAAAGAAGTTCATTAAAAGCTTACTATGAATGATGAAACATTTATTCATAGTTCTTTTTATGCCTTGGCCTTAAGAAAGGAAAAGCATGAAGCAATTAAGTTGTAAGGCTGCATGATATGGGCTTGTGAGGGGATCTTGGCGGTCATTTTTTCTGATCAAGTGACTGATCTTGGACCAAAAAAATAAGTTTCTTTATATAAAAGAAGTGGTGGAAAATTACTTATTAGATGACTTGCAGTTATGTTAAGGGACTATGTCACCAGATTTAAGTAACACTTTGAATAGCCAAAAGACGGTCATATTTGTACAGAAAAAATTGAAAAATAATGGCTAGTTTTGTTAACAATAATATTATTATTACTATATCAATGCACTGAATCTATTAATGTGTGATTTTAACAGCTGATGACCTGGATGGAAATGAAAAAAATGATGCGAAATTTTTCAAGTTCTTCCTCAGCCCCATGTCTTTGAAAAATCGATAAAACATGGTGTGGTTCATTTCTCTCTGTTAGAATTCACTTCAAATAAAATTTGTGCATTAAATTGAATTCATTGAAGTACTTATCAGTAATTTTTTGCGCAGTTTTGGTGAAAAATCAGCCAAATCCATGGACATAGCCCCTTTAATCTTATCTTGGCAATATTTTAACAAGATACTTCTTTTGGTGCAAAAGAAAAATACCTTGTCAACAGTCTAGAGCTGTAACATTGCTTCACATGTCTAGAAACTGAAAAAATTGAGCTTTTCATAGCTTATTTACCAGTATCTGTTTTCCTTTGGCTTGTTTTAAGGCCTACTCATGTACAATGTAAGAACCAGTGTTACATTATTCCAAGTTTGGATTAATGTAGAGCATGATACAAATAGCATTTAAATTGAAACCCTTAACAGGGTTTCTCTAGGAATTTTTTTTTTGTTATTGTTGCCAGCAATTCAAACAAGTCCCAATTAATTTGCAGTTAGAAGTTATGAGAATGTTTTGTTAATTGAGATTCTTGAAAAGGAAAAAGTAGGGAGGTGATGAAGGGATTGTGAAATTAGGCAGAATAATGAATGGTGAAGATTTAATCAATTTCAAGTTAACGTTAAATGATTCTTTAAGCCAAAATATTTTTATAAAGAAGTGGGACTTTTTGGTCTAATTGAATGTCTTTTTTTTTTCAAACAACATTTAACAAGTAACATTTTACTAAGACTACGTTTACACTAGAGGAGATTTTTCCGGATTCATAAATGTTTCCGGATTTATTAAATTTACGGTATTCGGATTTGCAGGCGTTTATACTAAAGGGTATTCGGATTCCCAACCGTATACACACATCGATAAATCCGATGACATTCATGCGGGAACGATTACCAAGCAGGCGAAAAAGTATCCGGATTCATTGGAACAACTGTTTACACTACAAAACATTGCGGATTTACAGTAATCGGATACAAAGTATTCACTTTAGATTTCGGATTCAAAATCTCCGGAGACGCGACCAAACCGGGACGTTTTTATTCCGGATTCTGCGTGTAAACGGCAAAACGAATCTGGTACCAAAATGTTCCGGATTCGTCACGAATCCGGAAAAATCTCCTCTAGTGTAAACGTAGTCTAAGTAATATAATGTTTCAGGCTAAGAAAATGAAAACACAATTTGTAAATGAAAAAGTTTCAATTGGACACAGGCAGATATTCAACAAAAATAGTCAGCTATTGACCAGGAGGGCTCTTGCATGAGTATTATAAAACTTTCAGTTGTACAAATTATCGACAATGATATTTAACTCAGGGCCATACTGGTATGGAACGGGTTATTTGCAGGATATTTTTTGATAATACAATGTTCATGTGAATTAACTTTGTTATACTCATAAACGTATTGTTATGTTGAAATATTTCTTTATCAGTGTTCTTGAATAAACTTGACAAACAAACAGGGACTTCAACTCTGTAAAATGTGCACAAGCACGGTTTTGTTGTTATTTAACTTGGTCATTTTAGATTGTGATTGTGATGCACTGACAGGGTAGTCTGTTAGAATCAGCGTTTTCTCACCTTAACCCGTGAGGACAGAGGTCTCTCTCGCGCCTGTGCCCATTCTCGTCCCCAGAGCCGCTTGGCCCTCTTAACCGTCAGAGTCTGAGTACGAGGACCAACGTCTTCAGTCTCCGACGGTTGAGACGGCCAAGCGGTTCTGGGGACGGTAATTATTACAGCCATGCTCCGTCACGCGTGACCAGTATTTTTGAAAATTTGAATGGAGTTTTCAAGTTTACGCATCGGTTTCGTAAACTCATTCCGAGATTCGGAATTCCCGTGAGAAACCAAATCATTGCGATCCCTGTGATTGCGATCGCAGAGATAGAAAAATTTCTATCTCTGCGATCGCAATCGCAACATTTTGGTTTTGGTTTCCATATGATCGCAAGGGTCGCAAAAATCGCAGCGATCGTTACGATCGTTGCGATTATAGCCTGGTTTCCATATAATCGCAGCGATCGTTACTATCGCCGATCGCTGCGATTCTTGCGACCCTTGCGATCATATGGAAACGAAAACGTTGCGATCCTTGCGATTGCGATCGCAGAGATAAAAATTTTTTTGGTTTCCATATGATCGCAAGGGTCGCAAGAATCGCAGCGATCGTCGATCGCTGCGATCGTTGCGATTATATGGAACCCAGGCTTTACGAGTATTGAATGCGCGCACAGCTGTAGTGTTTTTGAATGGCTAAGCTTGAGAATAAGACTACAACCTTTTTTCTCAACATGGAATTTTTTAATCCTAAGTCGGATTGAAATACACCTTCCAATACAACAGCTAAAGTAAAACTTGAGATCCTGCTTGAGAGTCTTTTTGAAGTCGCCCATGACTCTAGAATCGTCAACCAAAAGGCGGAGAGCTCGTTCCCTGTGGAATTCAAAGTTGTGCGTCCACGTGTTTTTAGCTTCACGGCTGTATTGTCATTGGTCAAGTGCGCTCCCAAGTAAGGGGTAGATTTTACTTTGAAGTGCACTTGCAGGTGGCGCACTTGTTTTACGCATATCGCCAGGGCAACCAAGAAACCAAAATGTGCGGTCATTAAAAATTTCACACTCCAAGTACGCGAGCTACACCTGGGTGATTCCGCACAAACCAACAGCACGTGCCATTCAAAAAGACGTTTTTGATCAATTATTGCAACTTATTTAGCTTTTTAATTGCATTCAGCTGATGTTAATTTTTACCTCTTTGATACATTTTACAAAGAAAATTAAACGTGTAAATAAATCAGATGAATGCTTCTATTGAAACGTAAGTCAGACTTAGAAAACGCTCTCAGAAAGGAGTTCACACTACAAGTACGTACCATACACAAGTGCAATCAAGTGCAATCAGGCCCTAGTGAGAACAGGAATATTATTTCCTTTTGAAAAGTGCACTAAAACGAAATTTAAAAATTTGATCGAACTGGCCCTTTAAAGTAAACTATCTAAATTTAAAGCTAATGCAGTTTGATTTATTCCCTTTTTTTAGCTGAATATTTCAGGGCAGAAAATGTACGGAATAGGATTTTTAATATCCCGCAAATTTAGTAGTTGCTTTCCCCTTTCGGAAAATACTAAAAAACGATATTTTTATCCGTCGGAAAACAAACTGGTCACAGTACAATATGATGTGCCTAAAAATGCGGGGCTCCAAGGCAAAACTAGAACGGGACTTTTCCAGGGCTCCGGGTTCCAAAATAAAAACTTGGCTCCGGGCCTGCAAAGAAAAACAATCAGGAATATAGAGACCTCAATAAAATTTGGTACCTGTTCTCTGCACACATTGCGGGCCCAACAAACCTATTGTGTTTTAAAAATACCACCCTTCCCCTCCCCCCGGAAAAACTTTGAAAGACCGACTATTTTCCCTAAAAGGCAAACTCCTTATAAAACTGGCTTAGAATTCTACTGCTGACCACCGTTGTACGGTACTTTATTTCCTTTCAAATTTTGAGTTAAAATATTCAATTTTATGGTCGTATTTACCATGTTCAGGAACGATCTTGGTATGGAGTGTGTATGTATTTTTGTGTTAATATTTTCACATTTGTAGCGATTTTATTATAGAATTATCGGCCCATCTACGGTACAGTTTATTGCTACCTGAAAGTTACGAAACCCCAAAAGAGAACTAAGTCGTCAGCCAACAGAAAGCAATTGTCACTCCATGTGTGACTAAGGTTTTCCCACGTCTTCTTTAATTGTTGTAGGGTCCACGTATGGACCGTCAAAAATTGCAAAGCTGACTGTATTTCAAGTCGTCTTGCGGGGTATTGGGAAAAGTTTTCAATCAGCAATAACCGCGCCTCGGATGAACCTCACTGGCTACGGTAATGCCACTGCGCAAAGCTGATTGGAACACGTTACAACGAGCAATTTGAAGCAATATTTGACGCCACCATTGTGGGATGCATTTATGTGTCTTAGTCTTACTTCAATCTCGAGAACAGCACTTTATTTAAATAATTGAAAGTGCAAGAAAGTTACTCAATTTAGCAATTTAGAAATTTAAACTAGCGTTGGATGAAACATTCGCGTCATAAGAAAGTGCGTTATCAAACAAATCGAGCAAACTACGCATGCGCACTTTGGCAGTTTCTTTGACTTTGAGTCAACTTGACAACTTGTTTAATAGTTCAGTCGTGGTTCTGCCCTGTATAGTCTTCTACGCATCCTTTATTTGGATCGCCACGCAACGGCTGCTTGGAACGAATATTATAATGCGCGTTGTACAGTCAGCCTTGCTTTATTAGTTCCTTCGTATTTATATCAAATTTGTTGACTCGATCCACTAGGATCCGACGCTTTTGCATTGTCCGTTGGCCCTTGCAGTTATTTCCAAAGTGTTCATTGGGAAAATATGCAGGAAATTGCATTCGCTTTCATTGACTTGATTCACTTTGAAACCTACAAAATATTAGTGCATTTGTCCAAGTAAGCGCACCGCACCCGTCTGCCTTGCGGACCGGTTATCCCACAGTTGTTATCTCGAGATGTTTTCTAGGAAGCGTGACATCAGAGTAACGCAACACAACGACATGGTTCGGAAGATGCTGGAAGATGGCGCCGACCGATCATCGCACCATAGAGGTACAGGATAAACAGCAAAGTTTCTTGTCTGAGGAAACAACACGATGGCAAAGACCAGGCCTTGAACCGCTGTCCTTCAGGTTGAAAGGCCAACCGCTGACCACTACACCACCGCGCCACCACCGAGTCAATCTCGTCAGTCAGGGTTAAGCCTAAAGAATACCGTTCAGAAGGACGTCGGACACCTTATTGAAACTTATATAACGGAGTAACTGGTTAGCTTTCAGTTGATGTTATGGGTAGCAGTTTATATAGTTAAATTTATGCCTGAACAACCCGAGAAGCTAGGTGGTACAGTGATACAGTGGTACGGTAGGCTATCTAAGCATAAGCCTAGCTGAGATCACAGGTTCAATCCTGAGTGGGGGATTTTAGATTTTCTTTTTTACACTTAAAAATTTATTGAAAATAAAATTCTAAGTGTCGACATTACGTTATATAAGTCTTAATAAGGTGTCCGACGTCCCTCTAAACGGTATTCTTTAGGCACAACCGTCAGTCAGCAGGTCATCGCGACCCGCTGATCAAGCAACCTGAGGGCTCCACTGGTTACGAGATTGCCGCCGAGTTACAAACTACAAGAAGCAAACCTCACCTATTACACGCAATGTAAAATTGCGTTGATGTACCTTTACTAAAAACGTCTCTTTCGTTCAGATGTAATTGTAATCAATGGCAATTGAGTGACACTGATTAACGTGTTTTACATCAGCATGCTGTTTCACCTGTATTTCAATTGCATTTTCTCAAATATATCAAAGGGATCTAGCAGCCATCTCGTGAATATGAACAACGTAAGGTTAATTTCAGTCGTTCATGATGTTTTCAAATTAAGTTTCAAGCTTTTGATAATCCTTTGAATTTGAATTTGTTCGGTTGTACTACATTCGTAGCACTACGCGGGCACCACGCACGGCAACAATAGGCCATTTGCACGATGACGTCATTTGACTACTACTACCAGAATCCTTCAGTTTTTTGTTTTGTAGTGCAAATTAGGGCTATTGTTATTTAAACCGCACTGGGATGAATTCTGGTAGTAGTAGTCAAATGACGTCATCGTGCAAATGGCCTATTCTTTACCACATATTTCACATTAGTTTGAATACTCAACAAAACCCTTTCTTTACTCAAGCCACCCCAACACTCCGTAACATGTGTGTCCGTGCGTCGCGCAAGGCTAGCTCGCGGGCGCGTATGACGTCGCTAAACATGCGTGTTTGACGCCACACATCCGAGATCTTAGCAATTTTGAAACCAAAGCGAGGCTTCGTTTTTCGCGCGGCTTCACAGCCGAATGTTACATCAGCTCGGTAAACACTTTGGTTGGATCTTTTGTTGTGTTTAGCGGAAAAAACTGTTTGCAAATTAAAGTTGTTATTTTCCTGCATTTTTTCGCGGTTTGCTACTCAAGACAGGGATACTAATTAAGGGATACTCGGAAGCCGCTATAGTGAAAAAAGAAGAGCTTTCAGGAATAAAATCTTGCTTCGAGGAACTTCATACGTTTTTATCAATACAGGAACAGTGCGGGGAGATGTTTGTTTTTCAGCATCGGAACCGAGGAAGCGGAGATTTAAAGAATTTCCAAGCAGTCGAGGGACACAAATTACATTTTTCGATGGGAATTTATGTTGATATCAACATAATGATTGACTTTTTCTTTGTGTTCTCGTTAGTTTTGGAGAATTGTTTATAAAACGTGCTTAAATTCAGTCGTATTGATTTCTTGAATTTCATCGGAGACAGCTCGGCCTCGATGCGCTATAAATGGTACGCGTTTTGCTTTTAAGCATAAACTTATGGAGATTTGAATAAAATTTTAGGTTGAAAAGCGATTTTATGTTGACAAAACAAGACTTGGCTTTTATAGTTCTATCTTCACTCGCGTTGCCTTATGCAAATATGTTTATGTATTTTTTGCAATCATAAAGTCTTTTGTTCTTGGGCCATCGTAGCTTGATGAGAAATAGAACACAAACCGCGGTGATAAACATATTGAACTTATTCATTTTTGATAAAACTTGACGTTTCGTATGCTACTACATACATTTTCAAAAGTGACCGTTAGTGTTATTCAAAGGGCCCTTAAAGCCATCTCGTTAATGTGAGAGAACGTAACGTTAATAAAAAACAACAACAAGAATTGGAAACGTTGGGCGCCTTTGATAGGTAAATGTAGTAAAGACGTGATAGGTAATATGTGTAAAGCTGCTTAATGGTCTATTGAAGTTGAAAGATTGAAAATACCTGTAGGTCTAATCTTAGAGTTAGACATTGCAGTCATAGAGGACTTAAGGGCTCTTTTAGGAGCCACTAAATCAATAAAAGTCGTGAGCAACAAAAGAATCACGAGTGTGAATGTAAATAATTTTCATGTTAATCTAGCGTATTTGTTCAAAATAGTCTTCATTTTACTGAGGGGAAACTTCAACTTGATTATATTAAGCGAATGAAGGGGCGAATTTGGTTGCTACGGGGAAATTGTGAGGAGGGATAGGGGGTGGCAAAACTACTTATATTCAATCTGTCTTGACTAGAGAGCCCTTTTACTTAGTTAATTTTTCTATTTTTTGTATTCACAGTATTTTAGTAGCAATGCCTTGTATAGCATTACAATAGCGATTTTCTTATCAATCGAAATCTGGGAAAAATGTACGAAGGTTAAAAATATTTACTATTTTTATTTATTGATATTTAAACAGAAGTAAAATATATTGCAACGATTTTCATTTGGGATTAAAATTGATTTACTGGCAATGTTTTTAAACAGCCAATTTATATGTGCAGTGTATATGTGGATGTAAAGTATGAGAAACAACAAGAGTTTTGTGCATGTCAATAAGTTCAGTAAAAAGGTAGACTATTGCAAAAAGGCAAATGAAAATATTTTGTCGCTTTTTCCGTTGACTCAAAAATTGTGTACCTTCGGGCAGAATGGTGTCTCTTGTAGGAATAGAGCTAGTGATTAGGTTTCGTTTCCTTTTAAAGCTAATTGAAAATGCGAAGCTTTTTCAAAACATCTCGGCTTACGTTTAGTAGCCCGAAAGAACATGGAAATTTCCATGTTCCTTTGCATTCTGTAGCGCGAAGGAACACCATGATGGAAATTTCCATGTTCCTTTGCATTCTGTAAAGCGAAGGAACATGGAAATTTCCATGTTCCTTTACATTTCTGAGTCATTGAAAAGGAAAGGACATCAGCATGTTCTAAGGAAAAGAATATGGAAATTTTCATGTTCCTTGTGAGAACTGTAAAAGTAAAGGAAAATGGAAATTATTTTAATAAGAAAAAGACTGCAAGGTGACCATGTTAATAAATATGTTATTTTTAGTAATTGTCTTTGAACTGAGTAATTTGCTATTGAATGATGACCTTAACACCACAATGTACCTCAACTGCTGATAAATGCTGATAAAAGAAGCTTTCTAAATATCAAATTTGCACCATCATCTGGTGCCTTTAAAAACAGAGTAACTCTAACTTTTGTTTAATTTTCTCGATGATATGTTTGAATAGCACTGATATATATAAAAAGGTGCGTTTTTTGAAACATTAAAAGAATCATTAACAACATTAACAACACTAAGATGTTTTCAACCTCTCTGGCAAAACAAATATTGCAGTTACTATATTTCTGTACTTCTACTACTGTCCGTCGAATTGACCTATGCTTATCATCGTCGCTTTCGGCAATTAAGCAATGAAATTCTCTTGTTCCCGCCCAAGCAGTTGCAGAACAACCTGGGAAAGCAAATAAATAAATAAATAAATAAAAATAACATGTAATAATTCTCATAATTGTTAATTATACAGAAATTAGACATATTGTATCATCCTTATATCGCATTCATTCTAAAGCAAGTTAAAAAAGAAAGTAAAATCTTTAGTCACATGTTAACAAGTTAAGCCTAAATATTGTTTACAACGGAATACTGTAGGACCCTGTAGCTGAAGGCTTAGGGACCTTAGGGGAATAAAAGAATAGCCGGAAATCAATTATCCATCCGTGAACCTCGACGTCATTACTTTTCTTTTATTCCACTAAACCTGAAAGCCAGGTAGGTATTTTAATATATCGAAATAGGTCTATTGAGAACATTTTGAGATCGAAGTGTAAAACATAACCTTTTTGGCGGGCTTTTTCGTTACAAATAGTAAACATTTATTACAATATGTCTTACGTCACTTGATAAGATTACTAATGCATTTAAATTTCGGCCCTCATATTATTTCTCCTTCCACACAAATGATGAATCTTATCAATAACTGTTATAACTTTAATTCAGTTTTCCACACATTGCAGGTCCAGCTGGCTTTGAACAAACAGACGTTATTCTGGCCGAAGAAGTGTTAGATTATGCGTCTTGTTTTCCCCTCACGGCACCAAAGCAAAAGATCACAAGTGACCGCAAAAGAATTCCGCATGTAACAAGTATCCAAATATCGAAATTATATCTGTCTGTTTTCATACAATGAGTTAGGTGTACATAATTCACTCGGACAAAATTGGAAAGGTTTAGCCCATACCGATGCATTTATCTTTAGATGATCATGCGGTTCTCCTGATTGTTGCGAAAAGATCGATAAGAGCTATAATCGCGTGAGAAGTTCGACCAACGTTCTTATTTTACCTTACAATTATCTCTTTTGTACTGGCATGTCAGAAGAAAAGATAAGACGCTTCCGACACTTCTTAATTCGGTCTGCATACGTGTGTTTGTTCATGGAACTATTTCCTTTTTCCAAAGATTCCGAAAAGGAAAAATTGAAATGCACGTTGAACTTCCCTTTTGAGATAAACTGAATGTGGGTTGATTTCCATACCTATCACACGGTTGCCTTACAGATGCCATACAAATAAATCGGAGCCCACCAGATTAGGAGTCTTTTGTCAGTTCCATACCCATAGCCTTTCCCGAATTTTTCGAAGGTAGCAACCTTACCAATATATAATCAATATATAGACAGAAAAACTCTGTAAGGCACTATTTTCGCACATTGCATGCACTTTTAAAATAAAATACAGCGGATCAGATTACCTTCTCAAAATTTATCCGTATTCCTGTACTTCGGATGATTGCAGCCGTGGCCCTGATCTTTCCTTCCGTAACAAAATGCCACTTGATATCGGCACGAGGACCGGTCGTCCGACGCATGATTTTCTTCTTGTAGCCTCGACGATTCTGTAATCTGTTTAATGAACGTTCCGTCTTCTATCTACTGAAATAGATATGCACGTTTTTGCGTGCTTGTATAAGTGCATCATTCAAAAAAGTTGATTGACATATGTTTCATGTGTGCCGCGATCACGAATTGTTTTCGGTAGTCACGAGATGTTGTAGCTATGTTGTGGACTGTTGTATCTGTGCTATTGGCTGCGGATTTCTGGGCGCTGCAACGACCTCAGAGCTAGAGGTTGACTTGTATATATATTTATGGCAACAAAGGGGATTTCAAGCGATACAATTTTAGATGAAATTGTTGAAAAATCGAAACGGGTTCTTACAATGTCTTATGTAGTAAACAGTCCTGTCACAAGTGCCCTCACGAACCAGATGAGACCGCGAATCTGAAATAGCCAGCAGTGACCTGTTTGAACCAAGTAGCAAGGGCGATGGCGATAATCCTGATAAAACCATCACCGCAAGCTCAATTTCTAGCGAACTTTATAAGCCCCTGGAATCGAGCGAAGATGAATGTAGCCTGGCTTTTTCAGCTGCAAGTAGAAGGTAAGTCTTCTAAAAACCTATTAAGAAAAAATTAATACAGTGCACCAAGCATATAGATAAGTACAGTTTTAAGGGGTTGCAACGGTTAAATTCCTCTTCATAAATATTTCAATACTATTTATCTTTTGAATTAAGAGTAAACTAAATAGGTATTGAGTCCATCCATTTGAATTAATGATTTCAACTGATTTTTAAAGGCCTTAATTATTATATTGTCTACGAACTTCTCATTGCGCGAAAACCACACGGTTATTATTACAAGTGCACGACTTATCGTCGTACATTTTTATCCAGTTGAATTCCGGTTATGCAAAAATTGATTAAACTCGAACTCTTCGTAGAACTCGAAGTTTACGCTAACTGTAACAAAAATCGATTACACTGAAATGGCATTATTTGGCAAGAGAATAGACCAAAATCTTGTAAAATTTTAAATTTTCCCGGAAATTTCTTTCAGTGTGGCGCGTATAAGCAACTGATCTTGAAAATCCACCGGCATAAAACCATCCGAGCCAAATGAACAAGCATTTGAGAATGCAATGAAATTCATCGGAACTTGAATATAAAATTTGAACTCATTTGAGTCAGAGCAGCGAATTGATAATAATTATGTTTCGTTTCTTGATAGATCATGGCAGGTAGGTTCATACTTGCGTGAGAGCTCTAGAATAATTCAGGAAATAACGATTTTCCACTTATGCTGATAAGCGTTCATGTTTAAAATTCTAAGCCGCCACCCGCGTATTGTGATCAGTTTAATTTTTATCTGCAACGACAGTGAGCTTTACTGCCACTGTAATCACTTTGTGGTTGTCGAAAAATTGCAAATAGAACCAGAAATTTTAGCTGTCTCCGCGACCCGCAAAAATTTCCTCCCGCAAAACAAATTCAGTCGGACAATCCGCAAAATTTCCTTGTGCACGGTAGCTAAATCAACAAAACTATGACGTCTTTCCCATACTATTGCATAATCAAACCGTAATAGCAATGTTTCAAAAATAGAACAAACGCAAATTTCATGCTATTTTGCTCTGCCATATCGCTCATATTAAAAGACAAACTTTCCCGTCCCATTTAACTTTCTTAAAACGTCGCCATTCGTAAAACTACACCGTTAAATTCTCAAACTGCGTTTGCCAAAAAACGCATTTGACCTATTTTTACCCTTCTAAAGCAGCTTTAATGGCTTTACGACAAATGATTGAAGCTGATAGGTAACGTGAGATATCGAAACTTAAGAAGAACTTAATGCCTTTGCGGTAACGTAATGTGAGATATGACAAGTTCATGACAGGTTCTGACATCCCAATACCCTAGGGAAAATAACAATAGGTCCAGGGGTGCTCCCCAAAAATTTTAGGTGCAGTATGTGACGCCCTTCTTGAAATCCTAACCGGTTTAACCAACCATATCTTCAATGCCCTAATATAGCTTCTATAAAGAAGAAGGAAGAACCCCCCCCCCCCCCGGACAAAAGTCCACAAAATTTTGTTAACAACTTTTGTCCCTTTTTTCGCGACTGATTCCGAAATCTCGTTTAATGCGCATGCGCATTAATGAGATAAAAACTATACTTATATAGTAGTAAAAAGGGACTGGGACCGAGATCAAGAACAAAACTTAACATCGTATTATTTGTTGACAGCTGGTTTATTTCAGAACTTTCTCTTTTGTCTACATTCTACATATTTGTACGCTTTTGAAACAACACGTTTGCCATGCCTCGCTGCTGCCAAAACGATCGTGAAAATTCTTTTGATAGCACAATAGCAATTAACATAAGGCTGCGGCCACGCACGTGCAACACGAAAATTGTGGGTTTGTGTTGAAGGAATGGCAAACTTCTTTATTCAAAAGCGCACAAATATGTGGAATGTAGACAAAAGAGAACGGTTCTGAAATAAACCAGCTGTCAGCAAATAACACGGCAATGAAACTTTGGAAGACGAATGAAAAAGACCCTTATACCTTTAATTTTATTTCGCGCCCTTAAAATGATTCAACGCAATTGAAATTTACAGAAAGAGTGCATTATATGTTAAACTTTACATCAAAAGATTTTAAAAAAATTTCATCGACTAGTTTTTAAATAAACGCTTCCCTAACAAAAGTTCTACTTCTGTGAGTAGAATGAGCATATTAAAGACTTTGCTTCTGATCACTTTAACTGAAATCTAGTAAAGCAAACAGAATGACACCTTCAAGGAATGTAGTTAGTAAGACACATGAATAATATATGGTGAAAATTTTGTTTCAATTTGTCAGGAAAACGCTGGCATCGACGAATTAACAGAAAGTAATTCAAATCTTTAAATTTGTTATGAAAATTTTCAACCCGGCCAATTTTATTCGAAAACGCCCTCATAGAATTCTTTTCAACTTTGCAGTCTTGAAAACCGACATCTAGACTTTAAAGGCTCATTTCCATCCGGGATGCATTGCGCGCTGCGATCGCTTATCTTGAATGTCGTGTATCACGAAATTATGATTCTTCGAAAGCCCTTTATCATCGCCTTTTTCCAAAGCAACCCTGTAAATATTTTCAATTCTCTTCTTCTAAATACATTCCCTGTTTATCTTTTCATATTTTTCTAAAAGTGGTTTGAATATATTCTGGCTGTATTTGTAAATTTTGCTGTTTGAGGACGACGAGTGTCTGACCTATAGACCTTGTCACGGTTTTCCCAAATTTTTGTATTGGCCTGATAGCAAAAATCCATCAACATTGCTGGAAAAAGTATCTCAGACGTTTGTATCGCGCGGCCAAGTTTTTACTGGTAGGCAAGAAATTTGGCCGCGCGATACAAACGTCTGTAAATTTTTCCGACTTTGCGGCGCTATATCTCCACTATTTTAAAAGATATCGCTTTTAAACTCGGCCACTTTACTAATGTTGAGATGGTTTTCCCAGCAGTGTTGATGGATTTTTGCTATCAGGCTAATATAAAAATTTGGAAAAACTGTGACAATGTCTAATTGTCGTCGTGATGGAAGGCCAAAGTTACCTGGCTCTTTGGAGTTGATTCGCCTGAGAAAATCTGTCTTTGACCTCTTGAGAACAGGAAAACAAGCTCTTGGATTTGAAAAAACTACGGACAACGAGTTTGCGGAATTCCTGTTGCACCGAATGGTTGGAAACAAACGCAACTCGCCCCGTTTTTACATTTCGAGTGAATGCTGCGGCAACCAGACGAGCAATTTTTGTTTGCCGCTTTACAAAGACAGGCACCTCGACCATTCTTCCGGGCACAAGCTCTTTTACAAGAACAAGTCACCACCACCTAAATGAACATAAAGGATAGGGGAAAATAAAAAAGTAAATCTTTACGCGAACAAATGAAGCTGACTGATCCGACATTGAATGTTTGCGCGTGGATTTGTCATCTACGTGTTCATCTTCCTAATTCTCGTCTTCCTTATTCTCCGGATTGACGATTTACTCTTACTGGCGATTCAGCATTGCCGAGTGATTCGTCTGTTTCCATAGATAAATGAGATACTTTCTAGACGAATAGCGAGTGAATAGCGCAAAAACACCGCTCGATGAATTTGTCGCCAGCATACAGTCCTTTGATTAAACGTTGTCACTGATCGGTCTTAACCCTACGCGACCAGACCGAAAGGGAGTATGGGTAAATTAAAATGCATGATTAATTATTCTCTATCGCGTTTACATGGAGAACAAATCGCGTGTTACGCAAAGACAACAACAGTCGCTTACATATTCCGTTAAGGACGTTCTGTATTTTGATAATGTGCAGTTGTTGAATGTGAATTGATTTCTCTCCATAATCCTTTTCGGTCTGGTCGCGTAGGGATGAGACCGATCAATGAAAAGGCTGTATGTCTTGTGTTTGAGAAAAGCCGGATAAAAAAAGTTGACCAATCAGATTACGCCATTTAACAATACCGCGATTTGAAAACAAAAACAAACGGCCGCATTGCATCCCGGAAGGAAATAGGCAAAAAAACATGACGTCATCAGATCGTTGTTATGGTGACACCGATGTCAATCAAATCTAATTTTTTGGAAAATTCATTTCATCTCTAGTATATGTGTGAAGCTGCTTGCCTGACCGAGCTCAGACGGTGAAGTATCAGCAGTTCAAAGTTGGGATGTTGTGCTGTCAAAAAACCCAGTCGGGCCACCTTAAATTGTGATTGTGTTGCAACGACGGAAATCTGTTAGAATCAGCGTTTTCTCACCTTAACCCGTGAGGACACAGGTCTCTCACGCCTCTCTCTGCCCATTCTCGTCCCCAGAGCCGCTTGGCCCTCGTAACCGTCAGAGCCTGAGTAAGAGGACCAACGTGTTCAGTTTCCGACGGTTGAGAAGGCCAAGCGGCTCTTGGGACGATAATTATTAACTGCTTACAGTAATTATGTTGAAGAGACGGCTGATCAGAACAGACACCCAGTGTACCACAAGATGTTCAGGTCATTACATACACATATTGTGGGCCTATTCTGTTCTCACATAATAATAATAAAATAACTTAATTTTGTTCGGAAAGAGTGGCTCTTAACAACATGCAACTGAAAATCCTGTGGTCCACAGTTTCAATTCAAGATCAAATTGGAAGTTACGCCGAGAATCAAGCCCAGGTCACCAGGTTGGAGGTGAACACTCTAATAGTCGCCCAATGGACTTCGTAATGTTGTTAAGATTGACTTTTACTGTTGCATGCAAACAAATATGCGTTTGTTACAGAAATTCTCAACGCACAAATGACATGCTAAAACTACAGCAACTAACGCCTGCCTGGCGATGCTAATGCCGAGTCATCGAAACATGTCAGCTTAGATAATAAATTTTTTGCAAAAGTCCCGGAGATTGGTGGGCCGGTATTGCCTAGTAAACGTACAAAATCAATGCGGGAACTTTCCGCTCTACCCAGGTCTGAATAGGGTTGATAGTGTCGAATATTGAGCATTTATGTTTGCAACGCCCAAGTTATGGAATGCCCTTACCTTGGACATTCGATCTGCCAATAGTTTGTCTGCTTTTTAAACTCAAGTCAAGAGTTTTGGTTTAGGAAAACTTTTTATTGAACTTAATTCTTTTAATTTAAAGCGAATTCAAACGTCAGGGTATGGTAAGCGCTCTATTTTAAATTATTTGTTATTATTTATCATTATTGGTGCACTCTGCATTGAAAGTGGAATACAATCTTGGAGCAGATTGTGAAGCTTGATATGCGAATGTTCTTTGTGATGTTTGTTAACGAAGTTGGGGATTAATCCTCCAGAAGGGAGTCATAGTTAAAAAACACAACATACTTCCTAATATTTCTTTTTGAAAAAAAGGCTGATAAAAATAGAAAAGTAACGGGAGCACTACACTTCCAGTTCGTTACTGTTCGAACTGGGAAATAAGGATCTTCGCACGTTCTTCGCAACACGTAGCGTTACGTGATTAAAGATACTGCTAGTACTACTATGGCATTTTAAGTTCGATATTGCTGTACATCGTGCATGAGCACCACTGAGCCTTGTAACTGTCAACTGTTAAGATTACAGTGTTATCGCCCCGAACGTATAGTTTCTTTTCTTTTATTTCATGTAAGAACAATACTTAATATTTGAACACTATACGAAACCTAGTATGTGGCCTTAGAGCATCCGATAAGCTAAACTTGTGGGGAAATAGGTGAGGCTTACGTTTGTGCACATAACCCGATTGAATGACCTACCATAGGGCTGTATAACCCCACCCCCCTCCTATTACGCCAAATTGCTATTGTTTACTTGCGTCTCAACATGGTGCCGGTTTGCATGGTTACGTTATTAAAAGTCCAAATAGTAATATAAAACACCATGAAATGAAAATTAAACTCGTTTTAAAGTTTTCCAAACCAAAAGTTAAACCCCAACATAACGATAGTATTGCTTCATTCCGTGCTTAGTTGTTTTCAAAAATAGCTCAAGAGTCCGAAATCAGAGAGCGCTTACAATAACTGTCATAAAAAAACTCAAGTTTTCTTTGACTTTTTTTTTATTTCATCTTGCGATTATGTTTTGCCAAGCTGACCAAGTATCTTTACTTCTTAAACTTCTGTCTACATAAACTACACGAAACAACAAAAAGTAATTTATTTTTCAGACTTTATTCAGTACCATTTAACATAGCTTAGCTCTGGAACAGAGCATGCGTTTCGGCAGTTTAACAGCCCCTTAATAAAATCTAACACCTTTATTTGCAAGCAAGTCCGAAAGTTATCCAAGTTAAGCAACTGGGGGCTCTACTTCTTCAATAATGATCCTGCTGGCCTGATTCCAACTAGTAAAAGCGTTGGCAGCGGCAAGGTGTCCTCCACACTTACCAACACTAAATCCAACTCGTACGTTCCCTGCAGGAATGCCACCACAATAACCCTCTATGTTGGTAGGTCTGTGGACGTTAAGGTCGCGATAGGTTGGGCCATGGTACAAGGCGCCGTCAATAGGTGCTGGATGTTGGCACTCTGTACTGTTGAAGGTGAAGTACCATCTGCTGCAGCAGTGCACACAGCCTGCAATGCGAATATTCCCCATGTACACAACACGCAGATAGGAATAAGCTTTAGACTTTCGGAAGTCGCATTCCTAGAACCATCAAAAATAGATCATGGATAAGTGCTCAGATATGTCTGACACACCTTCCACATAAAAAGACCAAAAGAAATTAAAAGAGAAAAAACATTCTTACGAAAACTAAATAAAAATTTCTTATGATTTTTTTTTTCAATGAATATCAATCCTACAAGTTTGTTCGTGTTCTCCCCCTTGCAAATCTAGGACACTTATGAACTTATTAATGTTCTCTTAAACATGGTTTTAATTTTTGGACTTAAGGTTCAGGACAAGTGCTCTTTACTTTTCGTCAGGCTTCTTATTTACTCCACTTCAAGAAATTGATGTGCTTTTATCTTGATTCCTTCCTTTTTTATTTTTATTAATATTCTTACATGAATTTGACCAATGTCTCTGCCATCCCTTGTCAAATCATATGTCCAAGTGCACTGTTTCCATCGTCGTCGAATCTGTGACATTAGGAAAAAACATTGTTAAAACAATTAGAGACCATATAAAATAGTAAAATAGTATCATATGCTACTACAGAATACTACAAGAACTACACTAAAATAACCGGAAAAATGAAAATCAATATATATTTCTTTTCAACAACCCACTTGTGGCTATGCTGTTTTCACTTAAACACGGTTCAGTATATTTTGTTCCTTTTTATTGCGAAAGCCGGCATCTGCTTTAAGGTAGCCCGCAGCTATTTAATGGCGCGGAGGCTCCCTTTTATAAATCGAATTTTCGGTATGTAAGGGCTAATCGATTTCTGTAAGTTTTTGTAGGGTAATAAAGGAGTCTTTAAGTTTAAGTGCAAATGAGATAAGCGATTAAGAGTTACAAGCGTTTTTAGAAAACTCCGCTTTTAAGAAATCGGAATATTTTCATTTAAACGACGACAGATTTTTTCTAATTGAGGTCAATAAGTTACAAGACTTTAAGCTTTACTGTGAGCAAATTACCACAAAATCGGCTGTACAGTCTACTGCTGAATTTAAGTACGAATAACAATACTAGCAGTGTTCCTTGTCATATAAGTCCAGAAATTAACGTTTTCTTATCTTCTCCGCTTGTAAAATTGCATGTGAATAAAGAGCGGCTTTCAGTCGAGTATAGCAAAACGTAAACCAAAGTAATTACTCTAATCAATCACAACAGACACAGACAATCTAATAAACCAATAAGAAATAGAAGCAAATACATTTAACCGGCACCAGGCTTAAAACACGCGTGCGAGCAAGTCACAATTTTCGTTCGTTTTACTTCTGACTGGTTGAGAAAGTGGCGCGAGATCTTTTAGCCAATAATAAAGCGTAGCAATGCGAAAGACCAAAGCATTCGCGAAGGATATACTAGAAGAACTGCAGGTTACCCGTCATGATGATATGACTGAAGGATATACTAGACGGACTGCAGGTTACCCGTCATGAAGATATGATTGAAGGATATACAACAGGGACTGCAGGTTACCCGTCATGATGATATGACCGATGGATACACTAGAGGGACTGCAGGTTACCCGTCAGAATCATATGAGTGAAGGATATGCTAGTGGAACTGCAGGTTACCCGTCATGGTGAGTAGATAAGAAATGTAGGTTCTGGCTCACAACACAAATACGCCCAAAAAATTACCCACCCATTCAACTCATTCTCACTCACCCTCACTCATTCCAACTTTCCCCAATCAATGCACATTATTCGCCAGCATAAATACGTTAAAACAAATTCCCCACTAACTCAACACATTCCCACTCTCTCCAATCAATGCACATTATTCACCAGCAGAAATACGTTAAAACAAATTCCTCACTAACTCTCCCCAATCAATGCACATTATTCACCAGCAGAAATCTCCCACTAACTTAATCAGGTAGAAATACGTTCATAAGCTTGCATATCTAGTATAACCTTTCACATAAACTTTCACATTCATCTCATTTCTCAGAACATCTTCTTCTAGATGAAACTTTCTTTTCATAATTCCTAGTTCAACATGTTCTACTCCTTCTCTATGTTTTATGAAGTTGTAAATTTTCTTTAGTTTCTTCTCAAGCCCTTCTGCTTTTATCTCTTCCTTACTTCGCTCTGCTCCACTTCTTTGGTTCATTTTTTGAATCACTTCTTTATTTTCTTCACTCACTTCACTTTGCTCCGTTTCCCCCAGTCTCCAATGGCCCCAAGCCAATGTGCTAATTCCATCTTCTCTCACATATCGTTTGTCGTCATCAGCACTCAAAGCCGTCTTGTTAATTCTCTGGGTGAATATCTGATGCTTTTCACTTCTGAAGCAATTCATAACCCTCATTTGTGGGTTCTTCGTTTCCAAGCAGTCAACATAGTCTTCATGAGTGATCCGTTTCTTCACAACTCGTTTCTTTACGCCTTTGCATTTCTTTGTTCCACCTCCCCTATGCACTTTGAAGGAATAACATTTTGCTCTCAGTCCCACAAACTCTTCAATTACTCCCCCACAAGCTTCATCTTTCATCAAACCCAATACTTTCTTGTTCATTCGCTTTATCGTTCCATCAATAACTCTGGGATGAGTTTCAGCAAACTCTGACGTGTCAAAGTGCTTTGGCACATCTTCAGCAATATCCACAAACAAATCATCCGTCTCAATCTCATATAGCAACGAATCCGTATCGGTGAAACACAATTGAGCCTTTTCCCATTTTTTCTTCACATATCCATAATGGAAGTCATACATCAAACTCTTCGAGACATCCAATATCGCCTGCCCTACATATACTGGTTTGTCAAATGTCATCTTGGTCCGTTTCATATGAACTCCCACAAGATTTTTATCAAAGATGGTGAAATGCTCAAAGTTTGGTTTTGCGACTAACTTGCAGAATTTCTTTCCCTGACACACCAGTCGCACATCCTTTCTTTTCCTGATGTTCTCCATAGTTTTCCCAAAGACTGCATTGTTCATCAATTTGAAGAAATCCTTTTCAAATGCATTCTTGGACTGCTGCCGCAGGATTATATTCTTGTCAATAAATGATTTCAACCAGCATTCTTCCCTGACCTTCACTCCCCTTCTAACTTTCTTCAACTCACATCCCAACTCCAAAGCTTGCTTCAGCAGTCGTCGATGTACAATCATTTTCCTCTTGTTCCTCAGGTTGGGAATCAGCTTCTCCGTCTTTCCCATCATCAGTCGTTCCGGAAGCGGTGGAAAGTCATTGAAATGGTCATGTAACTCTTTGGGAATGCCCACATCCACTTCCAAGACGCAACTTTCATCGCTCCATCTTTCCAACTCTTCTTCACTCATCCATTGGAAGTTCCCAACCGGCAATGGATTTGACATGGCACAAAAATACAAACCATTCGCGTCCCAATAAGCGAGAAACTTTAATTGACGGCTGGTTTTCATCCAAGTCATCGCCCATGAACTTGTTGTTTGCTTTTGCTTTCCTGTGGAAGATAGTTGAAACGCACCTCCACGAATTCCTCTCTCGAAAAACAAAAGCATATCTGGGTCGGTCAACAGTTCCAATTCCACCCCACTTTCCTTCAATGCTGCATCCCATGCCAACCCGGGTGAAGTGAAGAACCAAGCTGGATCCAAGTTATAATGAGTCCGGCACACTTTCCTGAATTCCTGAAACACATCCGCTAACAGAGTGACATCTGCCATTAAATATGCATCGTGGAAATTTCCCATGTTTTTCATTTTCATCTCATTCCAAACTTTGTTTGCATGTTCCAAGTCTTCATCACTCACCCCTTCATCATTCAACGTTGAATAGAAAGCATCTTTTTCAGGGAGTTCCATCACGTTGAATTTATCAACTGAATCCAACCACTCATAGGGGAAAATTCCTTTCCGTTTGAACAACTCCCATTTTGACCCAAACACCTTTTTCGTTTCAATGAAGTCCTCATCCCTTAGATTCTTCACTAGGTTTCCCAAAGGCGCTGCCATGAATGCAGCTGAATCCAGAAACCTCAATTCATGCCAAATTGTTTTAGGTTCATCAAACCCCCATGGTTCTGTTTCCCCAATTTTTATCTTCTTTGAGAAGGAAATGAACTTCTCTTCATTATTTGGGAGGCAACTGATATCCCCTTCACTCAATCCCAAACTTTTCACAATGAGATGCGCGTCATATCCTTTCAAGTTGTGGAAAACCACTGGGGTGAATTTAGGTTTTCTGAAATTCAAGTTGCAAGATTCATGAGCTGCGCCTCGGAACTTCCCAGTGAAGTGGCAGTGGTCCCGAACCCGTTCATCATCTGCTTCAAATTCTTTTTCACATATCCAACAATACGTTGCTTCCTCAAACTGTTTTGGTTCTTTTCTCCCAAATTCCATCCTCTTAGGGAATTGCACTTCTTCTTGGATATCTATCACAAACTGGCTTAATTTCTCAATAAACTTCTTTCCCACCTCCTCTTCATCACTTTTTGCCCGAAATAAGACACGATTTCTTTTCATAAACTTTGACACTAAATGAAATGCAAATGAACAAGCTATATGTTTCTGGAACTTTTCAGTGAAGGAGTTCTCCGTTGGTGGCTGAACAGATGAAATTGGCAGTTGTCTAGCTTCGAAATCTGCAAAGATAACAAATGGAAATTCCATCTTCCTGTTAAAGTTTTTGAACTGCACAACACTCCCTTCTGCTGGCATGCTAATCTTTACAGCTTCGACTTGAGAGCACGATTCTTCATGCTGTTTTAACTTCTCATCATCGGGAAAATGGTTCAAGCACCTTCGGCAAAACACAACTGATTCCTCATGCTTTGAAACTTGACTTCTTAAAAGCCGACTGAGGTTCTTTATCCAGCAGAAATGTGTTTTCTCCTTACCATCCTCATCAAGCTGTTTCAACCATAACAAGTCAATGTTTTGGCCTTTTTGCTTAGAGATTCTCAGGGGAACGACATTTCCATCGTCATATCCAAACACATTCACTGCCAATCCAGAGTTCCTTCGTTCACACTTCCCAATATCACTCAGAGGAGTTGGGAAAGCCAAACTGTTCCAATCCAACTCTCTGCTTTGCTCCCTTAATTCCACTGAGATTCTTTCTGCATTTTTATCAACTGGATTGATAGCTCGTGTCACACACCACTTGAAACACATTTCATCTTCATTCTTCATGTTCACCACAGCTTTCTTATTCTTTAATCCTTCTGGAAGTTTCATCCATGAACTTCCACGCAGAGGTTGAAAGGTTGCGAAGGGAATGACTAACTCTATCACTCTCACAAACACCCAGTTAGAGCCTCTCATTTGGAAAGCTGCCATGTTCTCCATTATCCGGTCAGTCATCGTGTCAACAGCTTCCAATTTGTCAGTTCCTTCAAGGTTGGTTAGTAATTCATCAGGCAATTCATAATTAGTTTGACTTTGGTCATTGTATTCTGGTAAATAAGTGCTCCTACCTGAGGCCTCACTCTTTCGAGGAATGCTCTGGGAAGTTCTCCCGGTCGCCCTGGTATTACCATCTCTCTTGCAAACCCCTTGACGGCAGAAGCTCTTTCTATAGTTCGTAAACTTTTAAGTCGTCGTTTGAACTCTTCCATTGCTGGATATACCTGTCTTGTCGGCATCTCAGCCGTTTCCAACCAATTCAACCAATCGGAAATTGTTTCTTTTTGTTCTTCAATGACCGCTGGCATTTCTCTGACAGGAAACTCTCGTCTTTCTGGCACCAACACGGGAACACGATTTTTTTGCCGTTTAATATTCAGTGGATTGCGCCGGGTATTTTTCCAGGCTGAAGAAGGGAGTGAAGGACGTGAACGGACAAAGCCCTTTAGTTTAGGCCCTTCTGGTTGTGATTCTTGCCATTCTTCTTCCAATTCCTCTTTCGTCATCCGACTGGCTCCACGGATGCCCTCTTCTTGGGCCCATCTTCTTAAGTCTCGAAGCGTTTTCATTTTTATTAGAAAAGAAAAAATCCTAATAAAATGAAGTTTTTGATCCAAGAAGAGGGAGGTGAAAAGAAATTCTTTTTCACTTTCCGAAAGGCTACTAAACAAACAGGAATTCCAGAACTCACTATTGCAAGAATATTGAAGTCTGACAAAGATTATTTCCTGAGAAGATCTGACAAGAAAATCATCTTTATCCGAGATGAAAACGATGGGCCATTCATTCAGATTGATGGGGAAGATTTCTCAACCCCAGAAGAGATCTTAGAGAGATTCGGTCTGCGACAATCTATCTTTTACAATCGTCTTCTTAAGCAAGGTGAAAATTTTTCCTGGACAGCAATAATGAATTGCATCAGATTACATGGCAGTCACCTGCATTTGAAAAAGCTATTGACGAGGAGAGAGAAGCAGCAATCCATGCACAGATTTATGAATTAGAAAAACGGAGAAAGAAGTGATTTCCATTTCATTGAAATAGAAGTCAATTAACTGTCACTCGATGGATAACGCAACTTATAGCTTCACAATCTCCACAAAAGATCCGTTTGATTTGAAGGATTACTTGGCCCGTCAATCTTTCCCCAACATGTTCATGTGCGTTGGGCAACTTATCCATCTCCAACCTCCCCCAAACTTTTTCCATTTCACTTCGGTCAGTTTTAATCAACTTAAAATCAGTCGCGGAAAAGTTCCCAAGACGATTCCCACTCATCCTTGCGATTTTTGCTTGGTTCATCATTGCAAGTTTTCTCAGTCTAGTTTCAATAGCCTTGAATTTTTTCTTGACTTCTGGGGGTGATTGGTCCAGGTTGATGCCCAATGAAACACCGTAGTGGCTTTTCAAGATTTTGAAGACACATTTTTGAATGGCCACAAGAACGGTTTTCCCATTCTGATGGAGAGGAATTTTTACGAACAGGTTCCCTTTTACATGTTTCATTTCTGGGTCTTTGCTTTGAATTGTTTCAGGATTCATTTGATTCTTTTTTTATGAAAATATTAAAAAATAATGATGGTTAGTTTCTTTTTCATTGGAAAAGAAATTACCATTCTTCATCTTCGTCCACTTCCACTTCAGAATTATCCTCTTCCAAGTCATCAAACAGGGACTCTTGCACTTCAACTTTTCTTACAAGAACCTCTTGGGCAATGCATGTGATGGCTTTGTGTTTGCCGAGAAAGATCTGCTTGAAGACTATGAACACATCTCCGATCAAAGTGTCATCCAGGTGTTTCATTGGGTCAATCTCTCGTTTCCCTTTCTTTCCATTCGATTTGGTTGTTTCTTTCCAGAACCGGGTTGAGATTTTATCATTCTTTGAATACAGTTTTCCCCAGAGTTCAGCTTTCTCATCATCTTTCCGGATCAGTTTGAAATCGCCCTCAGAATACTTCGCACATTTCTTATTCAGAGACTCGATTTTGGGTTGGCATTCCATTGCCAACTTGTTGAACTCAGTTTCCAAATATTTCACAAACTTAACTTCACTCTTTCCCGTTTCCGGGTCAACCAAATTCACTCTCAAAGCGAAAGTGGTGTCTTTTTTGAAGACCTTGTCCCAGATTCGGAATTTCATGTTGTTGAATCTCACCTTGCAATCCGTCAGAGGAATGATGCAACCGTGAGTGATTTCGGCTGGCTCACCAGCTTCTCTTTTGATTCTCTTTTCCATTTTCTAGATGGATACAAAATTTTGAAAAAAATTAAAAATCAGGTTTGGAAGATTAAACATAAATAAATCCAAGTGGCATTATCAATTTGAAGTTGTTTCTGAGGTGAGAAATTCATGGGAGTCATTTCATCAATTTCCACTCCATCTCCCAAGTTATATTTAAAAGCGGGTTTCCCAGCCTGTCCCGCCCAAGTTTGGCTCCATGGCCTCCCATTAATGTTCATTGACAAGGTCAAATCTAATCTCGTTTTTCCGCAACGGGTTTGACCCGCTATGAGCATTCTGAAATCTTCATCAAGGAAATTACAATATTTTCTGTTCGCAGTTCGATTTATGTGTCGGTCATAGTTTGCAATCTTCATTTTAAGTGGCAAGATAAATGATATTATGGCACTTAAAATGGATCTTGAAAGAGTGAGAAAGTACATTAACATGGAAAAAACTGGCTATGAGATTGCGAAATCAGACACAGATTTAAAGAATGAGCTGGAAGACTTTAAACGGGGACGTGATATCGTTATGAGTGATTATTTCAAAACTTTGAGAGAACCTTTGCTTGAGCAACAAAAGAAGACAGATGCGAAACAAGATGCAGTGCTTGAACAACTCAAACAAAATCAACTTGCTTTGACTGAAGGCATTCAAGAAATTGCACAAATAGAGGGTGTTGAAGGGGAAAAGGGAGCAACCGCTTCCATCACAACCAAAACACCATTACGCGTGGATGCCTATAAAGGCATTTCTGAGGAAGAAAAGGAGGTCTTTCAGAAATATAATTTACCGAGGTTAGATGCCCTTTTATGGTTACCAAGCGACCAGATTGAAAAGGTCAAAAAACTTATAGCGAGATTAGGAAAAATAAGTTAGGTAACAAATTATATTCATTGAGGCAGGAAGAAAACAAAAAAGGTTTGACACCTCAAGAGCAGAATAGGTTGGAAACATTAGAAGCTGAAGCCAACAGCTTCGACAAATATAGAGATAAACTGAATCTTATACTCAAGGGGAAAAAAGAAGTAATGGTTACCCCAAAAAAGGGAGAGGGACTCAGGAGATACAAACAACCAAAACGAAATGCCTTCAAGATTCAAAACAATCACTATGGTGGGCTTCTCATTGATGTCCCCAAACTTTTCAATGAAATGAAATTAGATGCCTTCAAAGGTGGGAAACTAGTTTATCAAGCAGATACAGATAAGTCATTCATCGATCTGGTCACAAAAAGATACAACCCGAAAAAGAACTATTTATTAAATGCTGTGAAGATTTTCAACGATTTGAATACACTGGCAAATATGCCACCGCATAAATCCTCAGGGAAGTAAAAAATGGTTGGATCCAGCGTCATATATTACCAAAAACCAGAAGAGTTGGCGGATCGAATGAAGATCCTGATTGGTTCAATGGCTGCTGGAAACAACTCCCCAGTTTTGAAAAACGACCTATCCCACCTGAATGATGAGTTCTTGAGAATTGGTGCAATTGACCAGCCCTTGCATCGAAAATTCTATGAAAAGTATTTAAAATGAGCCCAAATCGAGTACTCGTGTTCAAATCAATTGATGCACGGAACCAAAATCAACAAAATAAACCAGGAAATTTCACAACGACGTTTACACCTGAATTGATGCTGGAGGAGAATTCCAACCACTATTCAGCTCTAGATCATCTGTCCATGACAGCTAGTTGGTACAATATTCGCCCTGAATATAATAACCATCAAGTGGTGATTTCCAAGGACAATGGAAACACTTGGCAAAGAATCACCTTTCCTGCTGGAGTTTATGATTATGAAGATATCAACAACTACATTCACAACGTCATTGGAAAACCCGTAGTTTGGGATTATGGGATAAACATCTTCTTCAATCTGTCCACATTTAAAGTCTTTATCTCCCTGAATGCAACGTATCAAATTGATTTCAGTGTCAGTGGAACTTTTTGCGATCTTCTGGGATTTGATCCTGTGAAATGGGCCGCTAGTGCTTATGGTGCACGAGAACCAAATATTTCAAATAGATAGATAACGTTTATATTCGCTGCAGCCTCTTGAGTAATTCTGTTATCTCCGGTGTCCGATCTAACGTATTATACTTATTCTCTACAAGCACAAAGTCAAGAGCGTTGCCATTTGAGTTGACGCGAACAGATTACCTGTGGAATAGGGTGAATACCAAGCATATTTCTGAAGTGACTTTCTGGATAACAGATGATAAAGATCGAGAAGTGGATTTGAATGGACAAGATATCTCTTTGACGGTCGTAATCAAGAAAGTAGATTGAAAATGGATGAAAGAAGAGAAAGAGATCCTGATACAGGTGAGATGAGTTGGAGCGGAGCTGGGTTTTTCTCAAAACTAGCAGCGAAAGTAACCGGCAAAACAGCCTCAAAACTGGCTTCCAAAGCAGCTGAGAAAGCAGCTGAAAAAATTGGAGAAAAAACTGGACAGTTAGTGGGTAAAAAAAGTTATGATAAATTCACAGCGAAGCCGAAAGTTAGCGAACGAAGTGAGCCGCGCGAAGCGAAGGTGAGTGAGACCAAAGGAAAAGACATTGGAGAAATTTTGAGAAAAGCTGACAAGCATCAATATGTTCAAGATGTTTACAATGATCTCATCTAGGCTCAAAAAAGAATGACCGGCTCTAAAATGACTAACTTTAGAAACCCAGGGTTTGTGAAAAGATATGAATATACATATTACGATCTCGAAACACCCTTGAATGCTGTTGTTGGCAATAACAATCGGCAAATCAAAGACCATTACACTTTCAACGTGGATAATTCCTCCGAAGCTAATCCGATGGATTGGTACAATGCTTATCTGGAAGTTAACTTTCAGCTTGTGACAACAGCAGACAGTACAGCGGGGATAACAGCAGGAACAGATAATAACAATAAATTCTGTACAACAACAAATGGCCTGACATTTATCAAAGAAATCCAAGTCCAATGTAATGGGGAAAGCATTTATAACAACTCAAGAGCAAATGCATCGGCAAATGCGTTGGCACTCTTGAAATACACAAAAAGTTATGCTGAGACAGTTGGATCAGATCAATTCTTCTATCCCGATACAAACACTGGAGCAGCAGAACCCAGGGCAGATGAAGCACTTTATAATGAGGGTTTTCACAGACGAAAACTTCTAGCTGATGCTGCTAATGTCAACAAAATATCAATTCCTCTGAACCTCTACAGCTATTTCGCAGCTTTCAAAAATAATCTTCACCCAAATATAAAGATAGCCATTTTGTTGACACTGAAAAATGACAACAACTTGATTTTCAGACATGCTAATGCAGCAGATTGTAAAGTCATTCTCACTAAACTCAGGTTGTGGTGCCCTAAAATCATTTTCAACGGAAAAGGTTTGAAGCAATATCTGGAGGATTATCTGAAACCGAAAAAGTGGACGTATTTGCGAGAGCACCACGAACTAGCACAAACAGCAGCTGTGAATAGCTACTTTCGGGTTTCCACTGGAATTCGGAGACCGAGACATGTGTTGATTTGGGTTGTTCCGGCAGCAGCTTATGGTAGCCAGACACATGATATCTTCACATTCAAAACATTCAACATTGGAGCAAACAACAGATATTTCAGTCGAGCACAGTTGGAGTTGAACAACAGTATTTATTACCCCCAGTTAGAAATGACCACAGATGAAGAAACAAGGCTTTACCGAGCGTTGATGTCATTCAATTCCGCTTATAATGACACCTTGAGTGGCCCATTGATAGACCGAAAAAATTTCAGGAATATCTTCGGTATGATCTACTTCGATCTTCGAAACCAACAAGAGTGAAAGATGGGACTGTATCTCTGACTTTCCGATATGAGTTGAATGGTGCCAACCCAACTCAGTACACATTGAACGCCTTGGTGCTGCATGAAAAAGAAATTGAACTGTATACAGCATCAAACAAACTTCTGATCAAGGCCTGAAAACTTATTTCGAGATTGAAAATATCGAAATGACTTCTTATATCCCATATGGTGTTACATTATCTGATAGGCAAAAAAGAAAACTAGCACGAGCTGTGGCAAATTCCTCTCAAATCAGATTGAGACTGGCCAGCAACGCATTGAAAGGACCAGATGAGTTGTTGTTAACAAAAACCCAGTTAAACCGAGTGCAGAAAGCAATACAAGCCAGACGGGGAGTTGATTTGACCATCTCAAAGACACAAATAAAGAGCGGAGGAAGCCTTTGGGCTTTTCTGATGAAATTGCTCCCATTAGCAACAAAAGGAGTTTCTATAGTCGCCCCACATCTTGCGACTGGAGCATTGAGCGCTTTGGGAAGTTTGGGGATAGATAAAATATTTGGGAAAGGAATTGCTGTGCCATTCCAGTTACTTCCACAAGTGGCAAAGGTTCGAGAGTTGACCAAAAGCCAACTTGAATCTGTCAAGAAAGGGTTAAAAATGGGTCGTGGCGTGAATTTCAAGCCCACCCAACGGCAGATAAATGGCGGACTTCTGGGGACACTTGCAGCAATCGGAATCCCCATAGCCATCGAGCTGGCATCGAAACTGTTCGGAAAAGGTTTGCAAGTACCAAAGAAAGCTGCTGCTGGATTGACTGTACCACCAAAGCCGGGTGGCCTCTATCCGATCCATTTCTACCGCCACCTCCATTCATTGGAAGAGGAAAAAAATCAACGGAAAGGAGCTGACCTACTGTTAGGCGACAACAGTCCATTCAACAGCATCACAGTGTTAGGGGCAATTCTGTGAAGCCTCCCCGGAAAGATATCCCCTTGTCCAATTTTGATCTTCTGGACTGGGTGAAGTTTCTGAAAATTCCAGCGTTCAAAGGAATCTTTTCAAGAGATTCAACGGATCATATTCATCGAACAGGCTGCTGCATCATCAATCTGGATGATTCCATTGGGAACGGGACACATTGGGTTGCAACATTTGTGCAGAAAGATCTGATTTACTGTTTCGATTCATTTTGCCTGCCACCCCCTATTGAGTTTGTGGAATATGCCCGAAAATTGAATTCAATGGAGGGCATCCCATTCAAGCTTTGGAGTCAGTCAGATGCGGTTATTATTGTCTGTATTTCTTAAATGAGATTCACAAAAGATCTTTCTATGATTGCCTTGCTGTATTTGATTTGAAAGACCCCATAAAAAATGAAACGTTCATAAAAGAATATTTCGAATGAAAATGGAATCATACTGTGTGAAAGAGAAACGCGTGACAGGGTGCGTGGAACCGTCTGGGTATTTCACTGCCAAAAATGGAAGAAAGATGTTTTTCTGCCACTGCGCTTCCTGTGGAATTAAAAAGACAAAATTTGTGAAAGCGAAGCAACCGGGAAACTGAGCCGGCCCTCACAAGGTGGGGGCATTGGTGACCTGGCTTTGTACGCTCTTCCCTGGCTGGGAAAGAAAACAGTTGAAATGGGAAGATTTGGAGCAAGTGAATTGCTGCGAAATAAAAAACACAGAAAAATATACTGGATTATAGTTTGCAAAAGTTGACGCAAGTGATACAAGATGTAGGGTCAAAAGCACTAGACCAAATATCAACGCAAATCAGGCCAAAGAAAAACTATAAGACAAATCGAAAAGACTTGGATGGTGGAGCTGTGGATATTCACGCATTGATAGGGAAACTACCAAGACCAAAAACTGGTTTCACTCCAGGCAAGTACAAATATATGGGACCGTATAATCCTTTGCAGGATCAACTGAAATATGATCCTGAAACAGGAGAAGTTTTACAATGGATTGATAAACCATATAACAAAGTAGATGAAATTTCTGCTTATCACGACATTTGTTACGATCGAACAAAAAGTGGAAAAACAAACAAAGGTGATTGTGATAGGCAAATGGTTGCAGCATTGGACCGGATTCCCTATGGTGAAATGCCTAAATGGGGCCAAACAGCAAGATTTCTGATCAACACGAAACAAAAACTTGGGTTAGGCATGGCAAAAAACGGGAAGAGATTTTGAGTGACGACTGGGCTCAAAATCTTGCCAATGAGTTGCATAAGCCAGCCAGAAGAAAGTTTCCAAAGCGAAGAGTGTTTGTGAAAGGGATCGATGAAATATGGGCAGCAGATTTGGTTGAAATGGGGAAATTGTCAGAATGGAATGAAGGGATTAAATACCTCTTGATGGCGATAGATATCTTCTCCAAATATGGATGGATCCGCCCTTTGATGAATAAACGAGGAGATTCAGTTGATGAAGCGTTTGAGAGCATCTTCAAAGATCGAAAACCGCAGAAAATATGGGTGGATAAAGGGAAAGAGTTTTGGAACAAAACTGTGCAATCACTGATGAGTGAAAATGGAGTAGAACTTTATTCAACAGAAAATGAGGAAAAATCATCTGTAGTTGAACGTTGGAATAGAACAATCAAAGACCGAATCTGGAAAATGTTTAGTGCTAGGAATAACATGATTTATTTTGACCAGCTAGAAAAGATAGTGGATAAATATAACAAAACAAAACATCGAAACATAGGTATGACGCCAATGGAAGCTAGTTTGAAAAAGAATGAGCAGCAAGTTTTCGCAAATCTTTATGAAGACTTGCTTTATGCCAAACGAGGTATGGCCAAATTCAAAGTTGGGGATAGAGTTAGAATCACAAAGTACAAGAAACAAGTTTTCGATAAAGGATTCACTCCAAATTGGACTGAAGAGATATTCACAGTTGATAAAGTGATTCATACGAACCCAATCACATATAAATTAGTTGATTTGCTGGGAGAAAAAATAACAGGTTCCTTCTACGCACAAGAACTGCAACATACCAAGCAAGAGGTTTTCAGAATTGAAGAAGTGTTAGAACGAGATGAAGAGAATGAAGAAGCTCTCGTGAAATGGAAAGGGTATGATGACAGATTCAATTCGTGGGTTCCATTGAGTGATGTTGAAGATATTTAAATTTCAATGTAAAGGCATTGAAATTCACTTCACTTTGCTCCTATCAATTTTTGATAGATTTCCCAAAGAAGGACATTTTGTTTTTCAAGAGCCTTTGTGAAAATCCTTTGTTCCTCTTCAAGATTGACAAATGACTCAAAGAGTATTTCAATTTGATCTTCCATCTCAGAATCAGAAACAATGAATTCCTCGTCAGAAGTTGTTGGAGATTCATCTTCACTCCTTTCCTCTGAAAAAGTGATGTCCTCTTCGCTTAGCTCTGCTTCATGTTGTTTGTTGTTTGTTTTCATGACATATAGCAAGTATGCATTGATTGTGAGGGCTTTCTACTGTTGAAGTTAGTGAGGAATTTGTTTTAACGTATTTCTGCTGGTGAATAATGTGCATTCATTGGAGAGAGTGGGAATGTGTTGAGTTAGTGGGGAATTTGTTTTAACGTATTTATGCTGGCGAATAATGTGCATTGATTGGGGAAAGTTGGAATGAGTGAGGGTGAGTGAGAATGTGTTGAATGGGTGGGTAATTTTATGGGCGTATTTGTGTTGTGAGCCAGAACCTACATTTCTTATCTACTATGGTGATATTACTGAAGGATATACTAAAGGGACTGCAGGTTACCCGTCATGGTGATATGACTGAAGGATATACTAGAGGGACTGCAGGTTACCCGTCATGGTGATATTACTGAAGAATATACTAGAGGGACTGCAGGTTACCCGTCATGGTGATATTACTGAAGGATATACTAGAGGGACTGCAGGTTACCCGTCATGGTGATATGACTGAAGGATACACTAGTGGAACTGCAGGTTACCCGTCATGATGATATGCTGAAGGATATACTAGAGGGACTGCAGGTTACCCGTCATGGTGATATGACTGAAGGATATACTAGAGGGACTGCAGGTTACCCGTCATGGTGATATTACTGAAGGATATACTAGAGGTACTGCAGGTTACCCGTCATGGTGATATTACTGAAGGATATACTAGAGGGACTGCAGGTTACCCGTCATGGTGATATTACTGAAGGATATACTAGGGGGACTGGAGGTTACCCGTCATGGTGATATTACTGAAGGATATACTAGAGGGACTGCAGGTTACCCGTCATGGTGATATGACTGAAGGATATACTAGGGGGACTGGAGGTTACCCGACATGGTGATATTACTGAAGGATATACTAGAGGGACTGGAGGTTACCCGTCATGGTGATATTACTGAAGGATATACTAGAGGGACTGCAGGTTACCCGTCATGGTGATATGACTGAAGGATACACTAGTGGAACTGCAGGTTACCCGTCATGGTGATATTACTGAAGGATATACTAGTGGAACTGCAGGTTACCCGTCATGGTGATATTACTGAAGGATACACTAGTGGAACTGCAGGTTACCCGACATGGTGATATTACTGAAGGATATACTAGAGGGACTGCAGGTTACCCGTCATGGTGGTATTACTGAAGGATATGCTAGTGGAACTGCAGGTTACCCGTCATGATGATATGATTGAAGAATATACTAGAGGGACTGCAGGTTACCCGTCATGGTGATATAACTGAAGGATATACTAGGGGGACTGGAGGCTACCCGTCATGGTGATATAACTAAAGGATATACTAGAGGGACTGCATAATGATATGACTGAAAAACTAATAACTAATAGAACGTATGCATGGCGGCCATATTGGTGTTTAGAACAATGAAATTTCCATTCTTTGGTATTTAAACTCTAATTTATACAATCATTTTCTATTGGTTCTGAACACTAGCATGGCCACCGCGCATGCGCTCTATTCTTATACCTGTCTCCCGTGGCTTTCACAGTTGACGGCCAAAAGTAGCAATGCATTAAATAACAAATATAGTTTCATGTTAGGTTCTGTTGAAAGAAAAAATTGTCAGCGTCACTCACCGATGTACAAACCGGCGCAAGTTCGCCAAAATTCACTGAAACACACACGCTTGATGCAATTACTACTTGCCAGAACGTGTTTAGAGTGATTTTCCTCAGACCGTGAAATAGTTAGCACACTAATAGAAGTTAGTAGATCTTATTTCCATTGTTTTCTCTGTGTCTATTTGACTATTATACACTAACTACTAGAAGCTGTGTCACGGTCTGAGGAAAATCACTCTATTAATTTTAGAGTACATGTAATACATTTTGATAATCACTGAAAATAAACTTACTACTGAAGCAACATAGCTTAAATAAGTAAGACTTTATTTAGATTATTAAGCATTATGGAAGCTGGCAAACACTCTTTTCTGTTTTAGGAAGATTGCAGATGGTTCTCAGGAACACCCGGTTTAGGAAAAAGCATGGAATGGCTTTATACTGCTTTTTCATATCCCTTTAAAGTGCTTAAAAGTGCCATTTTCGAAAGAAAATAAAGTATTTAGTAATCTTTTCAAACCGTTTTTTCAATCCGATGAAAGAAAAATGTTTATTTTATTTTTCGACCGCACTCGTCGCATTTGCACGGCCCTATTCTCTAAAAGCGTTCCAGTCAATCTCGGAGTCAGAAATAGTTTTGTTTCATATCATTGCCATCAATACTACTATCTATCCTTACTACTATAATGCAGTTACTACTATAATGCAGTTACTACTATAATGCAGTTACTACTATGATGCAGTTACTACTATGATGCAGTTACTACTATAATGCAGTTACTACTATAATGCAGTTACTACTATAATGCAGTTACTACTATGATGCAGTTACTACTATGATGCAGTTACTACTATAATGCAGTTACTACTATAATGCAGTTACTACTATAATGCAGTTACTACTATAATGCAGTTACTACTATGATGCAGTTACTACTATGATGCAGTTGTAATGGGCAGAAAGTTTATTTTACTCCAGTTTCCAGCATTTCGATGCTAGTGTATGTACCGTAAGCGACGAAAATATGCTAATCTTGAGTGCCGACATACAGGGTTTTTTGATGATCGTTTAAAAATACTTCGGGCCACCAACACCTAAAACTTTGAACTTATTCGGTAGCTTATTGCCTACTTTTCCCGCTTTTGTTTAATTTAGGTATTTTCTGATCTTAATCGCTAAGAACTGCAAATGTTCAATTTACTAATTAAACTAAAGCACATGAACTGCACGAAATAGCGACCAAACTTCCCAAAATTCTCACATGTGGCACATAGGCAAGACCTAAATACTCATTCTAGGCAAAGACTAAAAACTGTTTTGTAGAATTATCCAATAAAACTTGGAATAAAGTCAAATTTCATTAAAATTAATGTTATTCCATGTTTGTGCTTTAACTGGTAGAAGAAAAAGTTTTCCGTCGTTTGAAAATAACATGCCAAAATCGTTAGCTAGAAGTTTTAATACTCGAACAGTTTTGTAATATATCACAGTTAATACATCATATTTTCCTCTCAAAATATATCGACTTAAATATCGTCCTTTTGGATGGAATTCTGACCTCATTGCTTCTTAGCGCATGGGTTAATGTGTACTTAGGCGGAATGGTTAGCTAAGGTTATGTAAGGTTGTTTATCCACTTTGTTTTTCCTTTTAAACTATACAGTTCAATAAATTACAGTATTTTGGGTTTAGCTGGTCTTAATACGCTTTGAATAATGGGATATAATATAAATGGTATAAACGGCCTGGATTATGTACTCCTAGGTTGTGCTTTTACTGGTACTAGAAGAAGATTATTCCGCTTAAGAAACATGTGAACGACGCTAGCTAGAAATCAATAGAGTTCCACTCCCCTTGAACTGATTTTCCAGCATTCTTTTAAGGTCTCACAATTTAGTAATAATTGTGTTTTCCTTCTTAAATAACTGATGTTGTTTGCTTATTCTGTGTTTATCGTCCTAGCGGAGCTCTGCGGGCCGAAGGCCCGCGCGAAGCCCCATAGTCATAGAACCCATGCCCGTCGTTTTTCATGGTCATGGCCAGCGGAATGTTTCGCGGGCGGCGTCTGTTACATGTGTGTCCGACTGTGTGTCCGTGTGTCCGAGCGTCGCTCAAGGCTACTAGCTCACGAGTGCGTATGACGTCGCAAAACATGCGCGAATGACGCCACACAACATCCGGGAATGCCGAATGTCACGTCAGCTGTATGCGCACGACGTCATCAACATCTGGGATCTTTGAGGCTTTGTTTTTCGCGCGGCTACACAGTCGTGAGCTCGGTAAACACTTTAGTTGGATTCAGAGTTGGATTGTTGTGTTTAGCGGAGAATTAAAGTCGTTATTTCCCTGCAGTTTTTCGCGGTTTGCTACTCAAGACAGAGATACTAGTTAAGGGATACTCAGAAGCCGCTTTAGTGGAAAAAGAAGAGCTTTCAGGGATAAAATCTTACTTCGAGGAACTTCATATTATCAATGCAGGAGCAATGCGGGGAGATGCCTTGTTTTATTACGGATTTCAGAACCTAAGAAGCGGAGTTTTAACGAATTTCCAAGTAGTCCAGTGCTTTAAAGGTAAAATAAATCACATTTTTCGATGGGAATTTATGTTGATATCAATTTTTGATTGACTTTTCCTTTGAGTTCTCTTACGTTTTGGAGACATGTTTATGAAACGTGTTCAAATTAAGTCGTGTTGTTATCTTGAATTTCATCGAGGACAGCGCTGCCTTGATGCGCTAGAAATAGTACGTGTTTTTCTTTTAAACATAAATTAATGGAGATTGAATAAAATTTTTCGAAAGAAGATTGTGTTGTCCGTTTTTACGTCTTTGTTCATTCATTACATAGATTAAAAAGCGATTTTATGTAAACAAAACAAGACTTAGATTTTCTGTCTTCACTCGCGTCGCCTTATGCAAATAAGCTTATGTTTGCGTATTTTTGCAATTTTAATTTCCAAATCAGTTTCTCGGGCAATTTTTGACAAACAAAAACTGTATTTTATTCCGAAAGTAGTCGTACTAGTTATTCTGGAAAGAGAAAAGTTGTTTTTGTGAACTTTTGTACGGTCTAAATGTACTGTGCAGACGGTCGGGCAATACTGTTTTTGAGAATTGCTAAAATTGAAAATAGCCCGTTCTTCAATCTTAATTCTTGTGCTTCCAACCTTTCACCTTAGTTAAGTTTCACCTTAGTTAAGCTTGTTTAAAGTGCGAAGCTGATAGGCTGGGCCTGTCTATATATATTATTCTTTCTTAACGCATGGGCTAATGTGTACATAACGGAAAAAGTGAATGGAAGCTGATGACATAAACGATGATATGCCACTAAAACGTCACTCTTATGTTTGTGCTATTACGACGATCAAGTCGAACAACCGAAAAAGCTCGGTTTTTATAAAAGGTGACAGGCCTAACACAAATCCTGCTCGTCGCTAAAAGCATTTTAGCCCAGTTTTAGAATAAGTCTATCCCAAGTACGTGCCTGAGATATTTTTCCTTTTCGATCAAAATAAAGATATGCTTTATAGGATCAATACATTTCTCAGTCCGTGATTTAATGTGAGCGCAAGTCTGCGGTTAGCATAACTTGCGAGATAGTGTTCCTTCATCACGGCTAAAAAAGTCTAAGCTCCAAGTCTTATGCGATAGTCACGGTCTATATTGGAAAAGTGGTATCTTGCAATTGTTTTAAGTTCCACAGAGTTTATTCTGCGCTTAAGTTGACGTGTTTCTCGGAGCTAGACAGTACCTTCATTGTCAGGCGTATGGCGTCATTGCCATCCGGTTTGAAATATTTGAATCTCCAGCATCTCGGTTCCAGAAAACGCCAGCAATTCCTTATTTCTCACTACACTGAACAAAGAAACTCTTGGCACCTTGGTTTCTCTACATGCTACGTTTCTCCTACAAAATCTGCAGCACTTTGAAGGGTGGACTTCGAGATTTGAGGACAGTATTTTCGTCGGTGTACGCGTCTTGCAATACATGCGGATTTCCTCGCGTTCTTGTACGTGCTTTTGCGCGAAATACTCGCGCGAGAAATCCGAGAACTATTTCTGTTAATTAACATTTTGACATTTTGACGACAGAAAATTGGATTATCGCAAAACTTGCCAAAAGAGGGCGGAAGAGCGTCGGTAAAGAAAAGTTTACAGGCTCCGCCGACCTCCCTCTCCCAGTTCCCCCGCGATTTTTCCATCACTTTTTTTTTTACTTCTCGCGTACCCCACTATCTCGGAGCCTGGAACAGGCTATATTCGCAGGCTAAATTCAGACAAGACCTTTCCTCCTTTCAGATTTTTCAGAGGAAAACCTAAACACGAAATGCGGGCTTCCTCCTAGCATATTGGCAACTGTAAATTATTTGAAAAAAACACTAATTTTCGATATTAAGATCGTTTTTCTATTTAAACCAAATTATAAGTTTCACGAAACTCAAATTTTCCAGTGGTTATAACAAAGGTATAAAAAGCTCTGTACTTGTTATAATATGAAACGTCCAAGATAAAACAGTCTGGGAGCCGGTTCCAACTCTTCAATGGCAAATTAGAAGAATTAATTGTCACATTTTAGCGTAGAATAATGTTCTATCAACTAATTATGAAAAACCGTATACGAATCTTTAAGGCCTGAATACTCTTTAGCCTTTCTTACTAACCTTTGATGTCTCCTGAGCTGTGTTGCTTGTTGTGAAACTGAGATCATGTGAAGAAATCAGTTCGTTTTCAGGTAATATATATCCTTGATGTGGAATTCTAACCTCAGTGTTAATTACCACGTGGGTAATTGTGTAAGTAGTGGTCCGAGAAAAGGTTAATGGAATAAAGTCAAATCCCATTAAAATTAATGTTATTCCATGTTTGTGCTTTAACTGGTAGAAGAAAAAGTTTTCCGTCGTTTGAAAATAACATGCCACAATCGTTAGCTAGAAGTTTTAATACTCGAACAGTTTTGTAATATATCACAGTTAATACATTATATTTTCCTCTCAAAATATATCGACTTAAATGTCGTCCTTTTGGATGGAATTCTGACCTCATTGCTTCTTAGCGCATGGGTTAATGTGTACTTAGGCGGAATGGTTAGCTAAGGTTATGTAAGGTTGTTTATCCACTTTGTTTTTCCTTTCAAACTATACAGTTCAATAAATTACAGTATTTTAGGTTTAGCTGGTCTTAATACGCTTTGAATAATGGGATATAATATAAATGGTATAAACGGCTATTACATTAGATTAAGTACTCCTAGGTTGTGCTTTTACTGGTACTATACTGAGAAGAAGATATTCCGTTTAAGAAACATGTGAACGACGCTAGCTAGAAATCAATAGAGTTCCACTCCCCTTGAACTGATTTTCCAGCATTCTTTTAAGGTCTCACAATTTAGTAATAATTGCGTTTTCATTCTTAAATAACTGATGTTGTTTGCTTATTCTGTGTTTATCGTCCTATTCTTTCTTAACGCATGGGCTAATGTGTACGTAACGGAAAAAGTGAATGGAAGCTGATGACATAAACGATGATATGCCATTAATGTAAGTAGGGTTGTAGGAGAGGCTGCCGTGACACTTGAGTAACGCTCTTTTACCGGAAGTGAGAGTAGCCGGAAGTCACTAAACAGGAAGAGTAGTGGCAAAGCTATGAACCGGAAGTGTACAATTTAAAATATGCGTGCATAAATTTGCATGGAAAATCGTGACACAAAAAATAAAAATAATAATAATAATAATAAAAACAAGAGGCTGCAAGCAGCCTATACTCATGCGCATGCGTACGAAAGTTTTATGATATATTTTAAACATGACAAGATGTCCGATATGAAGAAGAGATACTCCTTTCATTCAGTCATCGTTCCTGCAAACTGAGTTCTTTACTATTGAATGTTTTGTAAGTGAAGGCTGTACCACAATGAAGCCAGTGATTGTACTATGTCTTATATATACCTAACGTGAACATTAGTAATGTAAGTAGGGTTGTAGGAGATGCTGTCGTGACACTTCAGTAACGCTGTTTTACCGGAAGTGGGAGTAGCCGGAAGTCACTAAACAGAAAGTCTATGAACCGGAAGTGCCAATTTAAAATATGCGTGCATAAATTTGCATGCAAAATTGTGACACCAAAAAAAAATTAATAAAAAAAAAAGAAAAACAGCCCATTTTATAACTCATGCCGCTACGCGCATGAGTAATAATAACAAGAAAAACGGAGCCGAAACCTTACCTCATGCCGCTACGCGCACGAGTAAAAATGTATCGAACTTAGAAAAAAAGTATACGAATTAGATGAAGATGCCAATAACTGTCTTTGCATCCTTTACAGCACTTGTAGTAATATTAAAAGTCTTACAGTTTAGTAGTAATTTAGTGTCGTTTGCCCTTTTCTTTTGTCTTTGAAATTGATATTTGTTACTGATTGATTGTTACTGATTAACCTCAGACGTCATTTCCGTTTTTTCCGTAGATATCGCTTTTGTTTTTGTGTCGGCTTAAAACGCCCCTTTTCAAAAAATAACTCGTTGAAAATGTGTTTGTAATGAAATAACCGAGTTTATTTTTCTGAGCGGCCGCATTTCAAAAGGTTTAACTTTGAACGTCAGAAATCATGTTAGGGACTGTGCAATAATTATCAGGGAGGGGGGTTGGAAAACCAGAGGGGGGGGGCATAAAATAAAATCAAAGCAATGATAGGGGGTGCTCAAAGTAAAATAAGTCACTCAAGAGGAGGATGGGCTTATCATTTTATTTCAAGTGTTTATAGTTCTCACTGAAAGGCTTGATGATCTGTTCTATGGCTGAACTGCAATTTCAATCTGTTGCAATACGATTAACTATTCTTTAATTCTTCTCTATCTCTATAATAGAGAGACGAATATTGTGATAAAGCGTTTCTGGCTTTTTAAATTTTTTTATTTTTTTTAAATTTCAATAGCCCAATTTCGATATATTAAAATTCAACTTGAAACAAAAGACATCACTGCGAGGCTTAGGGGAATGATAGTAAGGGTTTATATGGTTTATTCCCTTAAGCCTCGTAGTGTTGTCTTTTGCTTCAAGTTGAATTTTAATATATCGAAATTGGGCTATTGTCAACAACATTTGAACAGTAGAATATAGTTATACACCAGTGCAAATATTTTGCCGTGGTGAAAATACTTTGCTCCAGTTCAAATATTTTGCACTGGTTCAAAATAAATTTGAACCAGTGCAGACAAAATTGCACCAAAATCATAATTTCACTTCAATGTAGATAATCGTATTGCAACAGATTGAAGATGTACCTCAACCAGGATGGTCTTAAGATCAGTGAAGGTAAAGTGGCACTGGTTGCACGAGTTCTCCAATACGCTCGTGGTGATCATTCTTGCATCCCACGAGAAACCCAAGAGAACGTTAACGAGGAAATGAGTTCCAGTGCAAGCAACTCGGATTCGCAACGAAGTGATTCAGAAGTGGAATCGGATGGCTTTGTTGAACACTGCTTCGAGATCATGTTTGTTCCAGATACGCATGTCCAACAAGTAAACATGTGGTATTGCTGTATATCCACGTCTGGAACAAACATTACGTCGTAGCAATAGCAGATGGGTGTATATTAAGAAAATGCTGGGCATTTGTATATAAAAGGAGTGTGAAGGGGGGGAGGGTGGTCATACAAAATTTCTGACTAATCAGACGGGAGGGGGCAATAACTAAATTCAGTCCTTTAGAAGGGGGGTATTACCTAATATTTTCCTACTTGAAGCCCATTTTCCAACCCCCCCCCCCCCCCCCCCCCCTCCTGATAATTATTGCACAGTCCCTTATCATTTGCTAGCGAGAGCGGCACAAAACAGCACGATTAATGACTGAAAACAATGCCTCTACACGTACATTTTACATATTGTTATTCCCTGCAAAACAACATCGTCAAATGATTAAACACACCACGGTTTTCCTTTCCCTATTTGAAATTGAAAGTCGTCCCTACGAAGGTCTACAGATTTCTTGGTTTTTTTTATCGAGAATACCAATGCAAATGTCTGTGGACAGCGATTCGGCGGCCTCCATTGCCTCAGACGCAGAGAACGAGCGCTGCTATACCAGAATTTACCAGGAGTAATGAATGCCCAAACACCAAACACCAATCGCCGACAGCAACCTTTATATCTCCTGTAAGTTAATGTTTAACTTACAGGAGTATATTGGAGTCTTACCTGCATTCTTTGTCGATCCATGGGTACATTTTTGGCATTTTTTGTTAGCTGCATTTTTGTTAGATACTAGTAATAGACTTTATTGGACATGATAGTCGAGCAGCATATTTTTGTTAGATACTATCAATGAGGACCCAATGAGAACACAAGAGTCGAGTATTTTTTGAAAGCAGTTTTATAGCGAGCGCACGTTTGTGGCCTGACACAGCTATAATTATATTCATAGGTTGATTTAGTTAACTTAGATTTTCCGAGAGAACGTTAGAAGAGAGAGCAATTTATTTGGCCGTATTTTATCAAAAATTCAAGCTCTCGCTATTTCAATAATTTCAATACAGTGGTTTCTTGACTTGACCTTCATCTGAAGAAATTATGCGTGTTAAATTTCATATAATATCTGGTACGCTGTTTTGAAAAATGCCTCGGCATATATTTTTTTCAGTTAGGTAACATTCCTACTGTTTAATTTCTCTTCTGCATGGTAATGATTTTTAAGGCGTACGATTATGAATTCTATATTTTTTGGGAACATGTTGAGGTCATTGTATGGAGCGTCAAAAAGAGTGACGTAATGTGATCTTATCGTAACCTAATGTGTAGTCTTTGGTCAGATATTTGAAACTCCGCTGCAAGAGCGCTTATGATGTGTTTTAATGTTTGTCCAGTCTGGTTTGTCAAACTGGTTGCTTCAGGACATTTGGTATTATTTATAGCACTACGTTCTAAAGAAAGGGAAAAGAGAGTTTTTGGTAAGCAATAGCAATAGCATTGCTGGCCGAAATAACGTGTTTATTAATTTCCATGTTATATCGCCAAATACCACCAAATATACAACTAAATTGGATAAAAAGATTCTAAGGAGAAAAACAGAAGCAGTACGGTTTGGAGAAAAAGTGCGGGATTAGAAGAATGGAAGTTGATTACGGTTCAGCAATTTTGATTTCGTGGCAGGCGGTCAAGAAATATTCAAAGTTTCCATTCTGGTGAATTTTGAGTTTTTTAGTCGTTATTTTGTCTTTTTTAATAATTGATATTTTTCTGCGTTCATCACTTTTGGCTATTTTTTCTTCCTATTTTCAGATGCTAAAGCAAGCTCCTGGCCATAATCATGAAAACACGATATTTCTGTCTGGACAGTGTCCCTTTAAGTTAAAAATGTCCTCGGTTAATTTATCCCATATGCAACATGCAACAACAATAGGTTTTACGAACTAGTGCTTTCAATTTCCTTGTAAGTTGACAAACGGATATAGAATTTTTCACTAAGCGTGCTTGTAAAAGTGATCAGAAACAATTTCACGAACGCTGTTTGTAAGATGTGAATAAAATAATTTTATTTTATCAAGGGGATTGTTTTACTGTAGACTAAGCGACATTATTTCAGTTTCTTCTGATTCTCGTACAGTGTACGGTGCCAGGATTACATGTATTTTGCCGGTTGGCCTTTGATTTTTGTTCAAGTTTTGTTAATTTTAAGGCTCAAACCTACGCTTGTCAAATAGGCTCAAAATGTCGAACGATACAACAACAACAACAACTTTATTTCAGTATTCCCATTTCTTAAATACATGGTATTACCGAACCAATTACAATAAAAAAGGAAATTAAAATTACTTAAATTTCAAAAAATCTAGAATAAAAAATAAATTAATTAATTTATTTAATTTATGTATTAATTGTAAAACAATCACGAGTACTATTGACTATGTTTTGTTCTTGTTTTCATTGCTTGAGTGGCAAAAGCAGCAGTTAGCCCGCTAATATGTTGATCAGTATTATTAAAAAGAAATAATACCTCATGACAATCCAAATTTATAAATAATCTATTTTGTTTAATAATGTTGTCAAAAAAAGTATTTCGTAGTTCATCATATAACATACAGTGAAATAAACATTCATTTACAGGAGATAAAAAGTGTATTTCATCTTCAACTGAATTAAGTGTACAGTGGGTGCAAATTCTAACTTAAGGTGTTCAGGAGTTTTAGGGATTGTAATTCGACCATTTTCAATTCTTAAGGTGTGATTCCCTATCCTGAATTGAGAAGTAATTTTTCTATGTTCGGGATTTTTGATATGTTTAATAAAATCGGACTATTTCGTTTCACTTTTAAAAATCGAATAAAATTTAAGTTTTTTATTCGCATTAATTAGATTGAGTTGGTGACTTTTTAGACGTGTAAAAATATTGTTTTGCCTTTGACAAGAAAAAAGATGGGTTACTTAAGATTATCGCAGTCTTCTCAATATTGAAGTTTGTACAGAAAGAATCAATCTTACTAATCAAACCTGTTTTAATTTCTTGAGCCATAGCATTAGAAATGATTAAGCAGAGTTTTGCAATACTGTCATTAGGTTGATTTTCCAGTTCAAACAAACCAGTGTCAAACAGTTAAGTTTCAGTGAGGTTCCGCGTTTTGGTTCATTTTTGTTTTTACTTTTTTAGGCCTCATTTTGGTTCAATTTGGTCAGAAGATTCGTGCCCGATTTAGTCTCTTCTTAAAGATAATTGTGGTACGGATAGTTTATTATCCCTCCTGCTGCCTCATTAGCATTAAGGTATGGGAAAGTCCTCTCTGTCGAGTAAACGACAGGGAGAAGCACGAAGTGCTAGAGAGGCAACGCGAGGGAGGGAGGGTGAGCGAGTTGTATTCCCCGTGACTTGTTAGCTTAACTGACACAAATGCATATCATTAAGTTGCTTACATAATGCTAATGACGTCATCACGAGGGATCATAAATATTCAATGGGGTTTGAATAGTTCGTTATCCCTCCTGCTGCCTCATTAGCATTAAGGTATGGGAAAGTCCTCCCTGTCTCGCCTGGTTGGGAAAGCCCTCCTAAAGTGACTATCCTACCACAACCTCTACATATCAATCCTTACCCCCAATCCTTACCAGTCCCAATCCTTGCCCCCAATCCTTACCAATCCCAATCCTCACCTCCAAATCTATTCTCCCAAACATTAAAATCCGCAATCCACACAAACACAAACGGGCTAGAGAGAGTTCACGTCAATTGGTCACTCAGAATGCGTGGAGGTTAATAGATAGATCTCCAAAACCATTAGAATCAGGGTCTCGAAAGGGATATCGGTTACTCGTCTCAGATCTCCGTCTATATACTGTCAAACTCCTCGAATAACGCAGGCTCTGTCACCTTCTCCGAGCTTGGGGTTCCGTCCAGAAGTACCCACTTAGTACTGCGAAGTTTGGCATTCTGACAAGCCGTGATTGGATCAAATTGCCAGTGTTCCCGCATTTTTCTTTCCTTACAAAGTGAGCCCACACAGCGCATCACGATTGACTCTTATTACCTATAACACGTGAGCCCACACAGCGCATCACGATTAACTCGTATAACTTATAACACGTGAGCCCACACAGCGCATCATGATTAACTCGTATAACTTATAACACGTGAGCCCACACAGCGCATCACGATTGACTCTCATAACTTATAGCACGTGAGCCCATACAGCGCATCACGATTAACTCGTATAACTCATAACACGTGAGCGCACACAGCGCATCATGATTAACTCATATAACTCATAAGACGTGAGCCGGCACAGTGCATCACGATTTTCTTTTTTTTTTTGGCTGCAATAAGGCAAAGGAAGAGGATGCTTTACCAGGAGTAACGGTACCCCTAGATGAAAACCCAAGCCCGGAGGAAACGACCCATCTGTCCGAAAATTCGTGGCAACAAGGGAATGTCCTGTAAGACAAAACGCTTGCTGGGTCATCCCACCGATCAAGGGTTACCGAAAATAAGCAAAGCACGTCACTTTGACGCATAGCCACACCTCCTTGGTGGGCCCACAGCCACACCCTTAGTGAGCATATAGCCACACCTGTTCGGTGGGCACACAGCCACATCTCCTTGGTGGCACATAGCTACACCCCTTGGATGGGTATGTCCAGATCCTCTCTCTGTTCTCTGACAACAGCTAGGCAGCCTACAAATATAAACAAATGCAATATAGGAGTGTATGTGCAAAGCACAGGTAAAACTAAAAGGAGATCAGTCGCGTGAGGAAAAATTATAGGGGTGTAGCCCGGCACAGTAAGTCCATAAAAGGGCTAAGTCATAACACTAGACCAGCATGCCCGGATGAGCATCCCTGCATAAATTACCAGTCATGTACTTGCAAAGAAACGACCAACAATCCGATAAATAAACAACCACAACAAACTCGTTATAACCTAACGAATAAGAACAACCAGCAGGATTAAGCTATAATTCTCACCCCCAAGTTCCTCCTGCCTTCTTAATTAGTTTCACCAGTTTGCCCGAGTTTACTGGGCTTGTGAATTAACAGAATCTTGTCGTGAAGCCGCGAAGACCTGTAGGGAGTACGCCGGGCCAGAAGAAGCTAAGGCCGCCTCAGAGATAGGATTATTCGTCGCATAACCGCGTTGGGCTGTAAAGCCTGTAGTATTTCCACATCCTCTTCGTTGTTCTCCGGAGTAAGACGCGACTGGTCTCCCATAGTGTAGCGAGTTGTTGACTCCGTGACTTGTTAGCTTAACTGACACAGATGCATATCATTAAGTTGCTTACATGATGCTAATGACGTCATCACGAGGGATCATAAATATTCAAAGGGGTATGAATAGGCGTATTATTTCCTTTTGAAAAGTGCATAAAAACACGTTATTTCAGCCGGGACAGTGTCCCTTTAATATCCCGCAACATAAGTAGCTGCATTCTCCTTTCAGAAAATACTAACAAAACGATATTTTTATCCGTTCGAAAACAAACTGGTCACAGTACATTATGATGTGCCTAAAAATGCGGGGCTCCAAGGCAAAACTAGAACGGGGCTTTTCCAGGGCTCCGGGTTCCAAAAAGATACTGGGCTCCGTCGCTGCAAAGAAAAACCGGGAATATAGAGACCGCAATAAAATTTTGGTACCTGTTCTCTGCACACATTGCGGGCCTAACAAACCTATTGTGTTTTAAAAATACCACCCTTCCGCTCCCCCCGGAGAAACTTTGAAAGAGTGACTATTTTCCCTGAAAGGCAAACTCCTTACAAAACTGTCTTAGAATTCTACTCCTGACCACCGTTGTATGGTACTTTATTTCCTTTCAAATTTTGAGTTAAAATATCCAATTTTATGGTCGTATTTACCATGTTCAGGAACGATCTTGGTATGGAGTGCGTATGTATTTTAGTGTTTATAATATAGAGGGCAAAATTACTGAATGCTGATTGGCTGACGAAGAGGGCATTTTTTATTAATTGAGGGCAAAATTACTCGCTCCTGATTGGTCGAGCATCAAAATTTCTCACTCGTGATTGGTTGAGCGCGTCGTTCTCGTTGCATTCAGTTGGCTTGGCGGGATTTTGAAGAAAATTTGCAAACGTAGCGCTCGCATGTTTCGCCGGAGATTTTGTTATAAAAAGGAATGAAATCGGAAGATACCTATGAAAGGAATTCTACAGGTTAATTACAACTTTTACGCCAAACAGGAAGCGATTATTTGTGTCAAATCTTGGATTAACTAGGCGCCTGCAGGCCACTTTGCGACGTTGAAGACCTAGAAGAAATTCATTCATGGCGACAAAAGGTTTTAAAGTTCCATCACTTCATTGAAAAAATGCGGATTTCTGCGGACCTAAAGAAAAGAACTTTGACAGATTTTGCTGAAAGGGAAAATATACGTTTAACAGGAGAAAGAATAAGGCTAAAAGAAGTGAAAGAAAGCAATTAAATCGCCAAACGTGCAAGCAAGTTTGTACTCTCGCCATTTGTTGTTGTTAACAAAGCGGCAAAAACTTCAAAACACAGGTACGCTTAACTTAAATAAAACTTGCTTTGTTTTTGTCGTAAAGTGTCTTTTTTCAAGTCTTTATTCTCTAGATGTACATAATAGCCAAATGTATCTTTGACCGAATAGAAATTTATTTAACCACAATGAGTTGAAAAGGTTTTCTTGTCAGTTTGCGAAAGAGTATTTTCACTTCGCGGGTAGTTTCAAGTCTGAGTGACTCTTAAAAAGTCTGAAAGGTTTCCTTATAATTTTGCCCTCTATATTATAAACAAGTAATCGCATGTTCCCTCGTAAAAGTAAGGATTAATATCACTTGTGTTTTCAGAAGCTGTAGAAATTGCCCTCGTCGCTTCGCGACTTGGGCAATTTCTACAGCTTCTGAAAACACGCGTGATATTAATCCTTAATTTTACTCGGGCCCATGCGATTACATATACTAATAGCGGAGCTCTTGCCTGGCCAAAGGCCAGGCTGCGGAGGCCCATACTCATAGACCAGAGAACCATAGAACCCATGGCCGTCATTTTTCATGGTCATGGCTAGTGGAATGTTTCGCGGGCGCGTTGTCACACCGCCGACGCCGCCGCCGGCGCCGTCGCTTAGGGCTAACTCGCGGGCGCGTAGACCGTTGCAAAACATGCGCGTATGACGCCACACCAGGATCTTTGCAATTTTCACGTCACCTGGGAAAACACTGCTGCGTTTTAGCGGAGAAAACCGTTTAAATTAAATTCGTTATTCTCCTGAATTTTTTCGCGGTTTGCTACTCAAGACAGGGATACTAATTATGGGATACTCAGAAGCCGCTATAGTGGAAATAGAAGAGCTTTCAGAGATAAAATCTTACTTCGAGGTTGGGAGCAATGCGGGAAGATGTTTGTCACTTCGGGTTTCAGAACTGAAGAAGCAGGAGATTTAAACAATTTCCAAGCAGTGGATGGACTTAAAGGTAAAACAAAATACATTTTTCGATGGGAATTTATGTTGATATCAATCTGTGATGGACTTTTTTGTGTTCTCGCTAGTTTTCGGGAGAATTGTTTATAACACTCGCTCAATTAAATTCAGTTGTTTTGATTTCTTTCATCGGAGACATCTCGGCCTCTTAATGGTTCGCGTTTTGCTTTTAAACATAAACTTATGGAGATTTGAATAAAATTTTTCGAAAGAAGATTGTGTTGTCCATTTCTATGTGTTTGTTCATTCATTACATAGGTTGAAAAGCGATTTTATGTAAACAAAACAAAACAAGACTTGGATACTTCACACGCGTGGTCTTATGCAAATATGTTTGTGTATTTTTTGCAATTTTGATTTCCAAATCAGTTTCTCGGACAATTTTTATAAGCAGCAGGTGTATTTTATTTGGAAATTAGTCGTACTAATTATTCTAGACGGAGAAAAAGTTGTTTTTGTGAACTTTTGTACGGTCTAAATGTACTGTGCAAACGGTCGCGTAAGTCTCTGTTTTTGAGAATTGCTAAAATTAAAAGATAGGCCCGGTCGTCAATTTTATTCTTGTGCTTCCGACCTTTCACCTCAGTTAAGTTTATAATCGGCTTTCTGTTCAAAGAGCGACGCTGTTAGGCTCAGGCTATCTATATATATATATTATTTTCACATTTGTCGCTACCTGAAAGTTACGAAACCCCAAAAGAGAACTACGTCGTCAGCCAAAAGAAAGCAACTGTCACTCCATGTCCCATGTCTTCTTTAATTGTTGTAGGGTCCACGTATGGATTGCAAAGCCGACTGTATTTCAAGTCGTCTTGCGGGGTATTGGGAAAAGTTTTCAATCAGCAATAACCGCGCCTCGGATGAACCTCACTGGCTACGGTAATGCCACTGCGCAAAGCTGACTTGAACATGTTACAACGAAGAATTTGAAGCAATCTTTGACGCCATCATTGTGGGATACATTTATGTGTCTTAGTCTTACTTCAATCTCGAGAATAGCACTTTATTTAAATAATTGAAAGTGCAAGAAAGTTACACAATTTAGCAATTTAGAAATTTAAACTATCGTTGGATGAAACATTCGCGACATAAGAAAGTACGTTATCAAACAAATCGAGCAAACTACGCATGCGCACTTTGGCAGTTTCTTTGACTTTGAGTCAACTTGACAACTTGTTTAATGGTTCAGTCGTGGTTCTGCCCTGTATAGTCTTCTACGCATCCTTTATTTGGATCGCCACGCAACGGCTGCTTGGAACGAATATTATAATCCCCGTTGTACAGTCAGCCTTGCTTTGTTAGTTCCTTCGTATTTATAGCAAAATTGTTGACTCGATCCACCAGGATCCGACGCTTTTGCATTGTCCAATTGGCCCTTGCAGTTATTTCCAAAGTGTTCATTGGGAAAATATGCAGGAAATTGCACGCGCTTTCATTGACTTGATTCACTTTGAAACCTGCAAAATATTAGTGTATTTGTCCAAGTAAGCGCACCGCACCCGTCTGCCTTGCGGTCCTTTTATCCCACAGTTGTTATCTCGAGATGTTTTCTAGGAAGCGTGACATCAGAGTAACGCAACACAACGTCATGGTTTGGAAGATGCTGGAAGATGGCGCCGAGTGATCATCACACCATAGAGATACAGGATAAGCAGCAAAGTTTCTTGTCTGAGGAAACAACACGATGGCAGAGACCAGGTCTTGAACTGACTGTTCTTCATGTTGAAAGGCCAACCGCTGACAACTACACCACCGCGCCACCACCGAGTCAATCTCGTCAGTCAGCAGGTCATCGCGACCCGCTTATCAAGCAACCTGAGAACTCCACTGGTTACGAGATTACCGCCGAGTTACAAACTACGAGAAACAAACATTACCTCTTACCCGCAATGTAAAATTGCGTTGATGTACATTTACTAAAAACGTCTCTTTCGTTCAGATGTAATTGTAATCAATGGCAATTGAGTGACACTGATTAACGTGTTTTACATCAGCATGCTGTTTCACCTGTATTTCAATTGCATTTTCCTAAATATATCAAAGTGATCTAGCGGCCATCTCGTGAATAAGAAACAACGTAAGGTTATTTTCAGTCGTTCACGATGCTTTGTATTTAAGTTTCAAGCTTTAATTTTGATAATCCTTTGAATTTGAAATTGTTCGGTTGAACTACATTCGTAGCACTACGCGGGTACTAAGCACGGCAACAATTCTTTACCACAAATCTTCAAATCAGTTTGAATACTCAACAAGACCCCTTCTTCACTCAAGCCACACCAACACTCCGTAACATGTGTAGCCGTGCGTCGCGCAAAGCTAACTCGCGGGCGCGTATGACGTTGCAAAACATGCGTGTATGACGCCACACAACATCCGAGATCTTAGCAATTTTGAAACCAAAGCGAGGCTTCGTTTTTCGCGCGGCTACACGGCCGAATGTCACGTCAGCTTGGTAAACACTTTGGTTGGATCTTTTGTTGTGTTTTATAGCGGAAAAAACTGTTTGCAAATTAAAGTCGTTATTTCCCTGCATGTTTTCGCGGTTTGCTACTCAAGACAGGGATACTAATTAAGGGATACTCAGAAGAAGCTGCTATGGTGAATTAAAGGCTCCTTAGAGCCAACCCGTGAATTTGAAATGCTAACGCTTAAGGCAATAATTGCGGGAAGCTTATGTTTTCCCTCTGTCACGGTTCAATATATTTTTTTAAAATTAAACGTAAGGATTTTTGACAAACGCAAAAAATAAAAATACAGTACACCACTTTCATAATGTTCAGTCCAAAGAAAAAAGAAAAAAAAAATGAAAAAAAGAAAAGACGCCCCAAGCGAGATTCGAACCTGGGCCTTTCGGCTGTAAATCCGCGATTTACACCACTCGACCACCGTGACCACCGACTTGTAATAGGATAATTTTATTACTTAAAAACAGATAACCATCAAAACGCGTGTCTCAGTTGAAAATTCCTTTTAGATCGATTTTAACGTTGCATTAAAGACTCCAAATGCGAAACATCTTTAAGCTTATTGTTGTTTATATTCGTTAACACCAATTTAGTTATTGTTATCGCTGGATTCACGCTGTTCTTCTTACAAAACGCATTCTTAACAAAGCATTACGTCACTAAGTTAACAGTTGATGGACAATCTCGTCCCCAGAGCCCGCACGTTTCAGGTCAGCGGAGACCGAACGTTCACGGAACGCTGACCAAAAGGAACGCGGCCTCTGGGAACGAGATTGGCTGATGGAAGGAGTGAGCGAGTGAGTGACTCATTTGCATATCTGTCGTCGTTACCGATAACCCGTTCATTACGCATGCGCGTATATTCACGGGTTAAAAAGGAAGAGCTTTCAGGAATAAAATCTTACTTCGAGGAACTTCAAACGTTTTTATCAATGCAGGAGCAATGCGGGGAGAAGTTTGTTTTTCGGATTTCAGAACCGAAGAAGCGGAGATTTAAAGAATTTCCAAGCAGTCGAGGGGCTTAAAGGTAAAACAAATTACATTTTTTGATTGGAATTTATGTTCATATCAATCCGTGATTGACGTTTTCTTTGTGTTCTCGGTAGTTCTGGAGAATTGTTTATAAAACGTGCTTATATATTATTGATTTCTTGAATTTCATCCGAGATAGCTCGGCCTCGGTGCGCTATAAATGGAACGCGTTTTGTTATGGAGATTTGAATAAAATTTTAGGTTGAAAAGCGATTTTATGTTGACAAAACAAGACTTGGATTTTGTAGTTCTATCTTCACTCGCGTCGCCTTATGCAAATATGTTTGTGTATATTTTGCAGTTTTCATTTCCAAATCAGTTTCTCGGGCAATTTTTGATACGCACCAGGTGCATTTATTCGGAAATTAGTCAAACTAGTTATTCTAGTTTCAGTTGTTTTTGTTTTGTACGGTTTAAATGTACTGTGCAGACGGTCGCGTAATACTATTTTTGAGAATTGCTATGAAAAATAGCCCGGTCGTCAATCTTAATTCTTGTGCTTCCGACCTTTCACCTTAGTTAAGCTTATCATCGGCTTTCTGTTCGGAGAGCTATGTACGCTGTTAGCCGGCTCAGCCTATCTATATATATTATATTTTCATTAAGGTGTCCGACCTCCTTCTGAACTATAGCATATACATAGACTCTACCCTGTCACAAGCCAGGGTACAAGCTAAGCAATCTGTAGTTGTCATACCAACTAACTCAGTGTGTGTGGGTACCCTGTGAACAGTCTGCTCAAGGTGAGCGCTGGGTAATCGTGACATTGATGTAACGCAACGCCACACGTGGATGTGTGAAGGACTGTGGAAGTACGGCACGATGGAAGGACAAAATGAAAAGCAAACCAAAGTCATTGACGAGATATTTAAAGAGCAAATACTCCACAAATTAAACGAGCTTAGAAAGGCGAACTTTCTATGCGACATAACTGTTCGAGTCGAAGGACAAGATTTCCCCGCTCACAAGAATGTGTTATCTGCTACGAGCGATTACTTCAAGGCTCTGTTTCCCAGTGAGTTACAAGTGAAAGAAAGCCAGAGTAACGTAGTGGAGCTAAACGATATGAAGTCAAACACGATTGCTACAGTACTGCAATTCATTTACACTGGGGAAGCAAGCTTGAGCTCTTCCAACGCACAAGATCTTGTCGTCGCCTCTGACTACTTGATTATTCCAAGTTTGAAAACAATAGCTGCACAGTTCTTAGGGGAATCAATAAATGCTTCCAATTGTTTAGCGAGGGAATCTTTTGCTTCTCAGTACAACTGTGACTTGCTCAGCCAAGCGGCCGTGAAATACAAATGCCAACATTTCGTTTCCTTCGTGAAATCAGAGCATTTTCTATCGCTTGAGTTTGAGAAAGTGCGAGGTTTGATGTGTGAAGACGAACTGAATATTTCCAAAGAAGAAGAGGTTTATGAAGCAGTGATGGCGTGGGTCAAGCATGATTTATCATCAAGAGAATGTTTTCTTCCTGATCTGTTGAAATGTTTGAGGTTGTTCTCCATGTCAAAATACAGCCTTCAGAAGATTTTAAATAAAGATGAGCTGATCATAAAGAATCCCATCTGTTCGAATATATTGTATAATGGACTGGACTTTTTCGTGTTCCCGGATCGGTTCCTAGGCAAGTTGCTAAAACATCGCGCATCCATCCAGAATGAAGAACTTGTGATAGTAATTACAGGTGGTGAGACCGACTATGGAGAGGTTTCAGAAACTGATTGTTTCGTCCTTTCTAATAAGAAATGGGCATATCTTGCTCCCATACCTCGCTCTTGCGTTTCAGAAGAATGTATTTGGTTTGTTTCTACTGTTTGTTGACGACTTTTATATGGATTGGATGGTAAAATTCACGGGTTAAGTTGTTATAACCCACAAGAAAATGCGTGGAGGGCAAGATACACGCAGTTATGCAGTCACACAGGCTGTGCATTGACATCATTCAATAAAGAACTTTATTTAATGGGTGAGATGTATGTGAATGATGAAGACCTCTCTGATGTAATGATATGTGAAGTTCATAAGTACAATCCAATGTGTAATGAATGGAAGCAGTTAGCATCAATGGAAACCTGCAGAGCTGGTCACTGTGCAGTTGTTCTAGAGGATCTTATATATGTGATCGGAGGTTCTGATGGCCATACCTCTCTGAAGAGTGTTGAAAGCTATGATCCGTCAACCAACCAGTGGAGTAAGGTTCCAGATATGGCAAATGCCCGTAAGAATGCTGCAGCAGCAAATGCTTGTGGGAAAATTTTAGTCATTGGGGGATATTGTGATGATGATGAAACAGATGTTGAACAAACTTGTGAAATTTTTTATGCACATCTTAATGAATGGAGCCTGGTATCCGGTCCTACTACTCCAAGGTGTAATTGTGGAATTGTGAGTGTGGATGACATGGTATACATTTTTGGTGGAGAGGATACAGATGTGTGGCTGGAAAGTGTGGAGTGCTTTGACTTCAAAAGCTATGAATGGAAAGAAGCAAATGAACCTATGCCAAGGGCTAGGACAAGGACACAAGCTTCCTTGTTAAAAGTACCAAAGAAGTTCATTAAAAACTTACCAGCTCATCCTGAATAATGAAACATACATGTACTTAGTTCTTTTTATGCCTTGGCCTTAGAAAGGAAAAGCATGAAGCAATTAAGTTGTAAGGCTGCGTGATATGGACTTGTGAGGGGATCTTGGCAGTCATTTTTAGCAGAGTTCTGCTCTGTTCTGATCAAGTGACTAATCTCGGGCGAAAAAATAGTTTCCAAATAGAAGTGGTGGGAAATTACTTATTAGATGACGTGCAGTTTTATTAAAGGGGCTCTGTCGACAAATTTAAGTAACACTTTGAATAGCCAAAAGACATATTTGTATAGAAAAAAAATCTCATAATAATGGTCCAGTTTTGTTAACAAAATATTATCATTACTATATTAATGCACTGAATCTATTAATGTGTGATTTTAGCAGCGGATGACCAGGATGGAAATGAAATGCAACTTGAAAAATTTATGCAAAATTTTTCAAGTTCGTCCTCAGACCCACGTCTTCGAAAAATCGATAAAAACATGGTGTAGTCTCTCTTTTAAAATTCATTCAAAAGGTGCAAATATAATTTTGTTCATTAAATTGAAGTACTTATCATTATTTTTTGCGCAGTTTTGGTGAAAAATCAGCCAAATCCATGGACATAGCCCCTTTAATCTTATCTTGGCGATATTTTGACAAGACAGTTCTTTTGGTGCAAAAAAAAACATTGTCAACAATCTAGAGCCCTAACATGTTAAAATACATGTAATAGCCCTTTTCACTGTTAACTCTGCTCATTTGCATTACAATGAAATCTAGCATGTATGTGAGGCAATTTCAGGCTATTTTGTAGTTTTAGCCCGAAATTGCCTCGCATCCACGTTGGATAACATTGTAATGCAAATGAGAAAATCAACCGTGAAAAGGGCTATTGTTCCACATGTCTAGAAAATGAAAAAATGAGCTTTTCATAGGCTATTTACCAGTATCTGTTTTCCTTTGGCTAATGTTTTAAGGCCTTTAAATTATTAACACATCTTAGAACCAGTGTTACATTACTTCAAGCAGCTAGTTGGATTAATGTTGAGGGTGATACAAGTAGCATTTAAATTGAAACCCTAAACAGGGTTTCTGTGAGAAATTTTATGAAAATATTTTTGTTTATGTTTCCAGTAATTCAAACAAGTCCCAATTGATTTGTAGTTAGAAGTTATGGGAATATGTTTAGTGAAATTTTGTGGTGATTTTTGAGGTTTAAAAGCAAAAAGTGGGGGGGGGGGGGGGTGGTGGTGATGAAGGGATTGGTAGAACAATGAATGGTGAAGATTTACTGAATTTCAAGTTAAAGTTAAATGGTTCTTTAAGCCAAAATATTTTTTTCTAAAAGAAGTGGAATCTTTTGGCCTAACTGAATGTCTTTCCTTTCAAACAACATTTAGCAAGCAACATTTTATCAAGCAATATAATATATTTCAGGCTAAGAAAAACAGAATTTGGCATAGGCAGTTATGCACCCAGCCAATCATGACACCATCAAAATAGTCAGCTATCGACTTGGAGTGCTCTTGCATGAAACTTTCCGTTGTACAAATTATTGATAATGATATTTACATGTTACTCAGTGCCATTGTCACAAGGTGAAGAATAGAGAATAACAATCCTTGTTATATTAAGCTGGAGTTTTTCTCAATACAATGTGCGCATTGATTGGTTGATTCATGGTCACATGACATCTAACAAACAAACTGTTTCCTGCCAATTGTCCTAAGCAGCCAACAATTTTGACGTCAGAGGGTAACATTGCACTGTTGCCCGCTAGCGCACGTGATCAGACCGCGACAAAAGGTGGCATGATTATGATGCGATTGATGTTTACCTCGAGTGCTCGATGCATTTTTCAAACTGTGTTGTGTTGCGTTTTTTGTGTTGCTACACGTACAGTATATAACAAATCACCTCAGGAAACAGTGAATTTTTGTTTCCCTTGTATGTCGATAAGACTCTCGAGAAACAAAATTCACTGTTTCCCTCCAGACCAGTTATTAAGTGTTTATTTTTAATGTTGGAGTGCAATCAGTCATTTTTCTTCAAAGATAGTGAATGCCAAGGGTGTGAGCAGCAAATGGTGAAGCTGCAAGGAACAAGAGCAGAGAGTGGCCTAAGCACCCTTGTTACTCACAACTTGCGATCTACATGTACCCCCTTGTACCATGTGCCCTCGTATTGCATGCTTCAGCTACTCCACTTTGTTTGAAGATTAAAGAGTTTGAATAACAAAGTTTGATTCCCATTTCAAATTAGTGACCAAACACCCAAAACTATACATTAAATAAAATTTTATTTTAATTTTTATGAATTATATGTAGACCGAAAGTAGTGATCCATTTAGAGACAATATTGTCACTTTTGGTTACTAACAGGCTTCTTGTTCAGTTAGTTTTTTTAATTGTCCTGTGATACACATACTGGTATGGAACAGGTTATAATATTGCAATTTGCTGGATATTTTTTATTATACAATACACATGTGAATTAACAATGTTAATTACTCATAAACGTATTAGACTCGTAAGTTTTAAGTATTGAAATATTCCTTTATCAGTGTTCTAAGATAAATTTGAAAAACAAACAGGGACTTCAACTCTGTAAAATATGCACAAACACGGTTTTCATGTTATTTTACTTGGCCATTTTAGATTGTGATTGTGATGCACTGACAGGGTAGTCTGTTAGAGTCAGCGTTTTCTCACCTTAGCCGTGAGGACAGAGGTCTCTCTCGCGCCTGTGCCCATTCTCGTCCCCAGAGCCGCTTGGCCCTCTTAACCGTCAGAGCCTGAGTACGAGGACCAACGTGTTCAGTCTCCGACGGTTGAGAAGGCCAAGCGGTTCTGGGGACGGTAATTATTACAGCCATGCTCCGTCACGCGTGACCAGTATTTTTGAAAATTTGAATGGAGTTTTCAAGTTTACGCATCGGTTTCTCAAACTCATTCCGGGATTCGGAATTCCCGTGAGAATTTTACTGCAATTTCGGAAACAAAGACCAACAAAATATCATTTTATTTGAAATGTTACATATCCGAACAATATTAGGATTTTTATGCGTGTAGCGAAGTTATTTTTCCGTTAACTCGTGACTTTCAAAGCGTTTTCCAGAGAGATCTTCAAGGTTTCATTCAAATCCCGGACGTTACAAAGAAATATTCAAATGTTCATTTCAGTCTTGTGGATTACTGGTCACGCGTGACGGAGCATGGCTGTAACTGCCTACGGTAATTATGTTGAAGAGACGGCTGATCGTCGATCGTCGATCATTCTCCGGATTGACGATTTACTCTTACTGGCGATTCAGCATTGCCGAGTGATTCGTCTGTTTCCATAGATAAATGAGGTACTTTCTAGACGAATAGCGAGTGAATAGCGCAAAAACACCGCTCGATGAATTTGTCGCCAGCATACAGTCCTTTGATTAAACGTTGTCACTGATCGGTCTTACCCCTACGCGACCAGACCGAAAGGGAGTATGGGTGAATTAAAATGCATGATTAATTATTCTCTATCGCGTTTACATGGAGAACAAATCGCGTGTTACGCAAAGACAACAACAGTCGCTTTGATACATATTCCGTTAAGGACGTTCTGTATTTTGATAATGTGCAGTTGTTGAATGTGAATTGATTTCTCTCCATAATCCTTTTCGGTCTGGTCGCGTAGGGATAAGACCGATCAATGAAAAGACTGTATGTCTTGTGTTTGAGAAAAGCCGGATAAAAATAGTTGACCAATCAGAGTACGCCATTTAACAATACCGCGATTTGAAAACAGAAACAAACGGCCGCATTGCATCCCGGATGGAAATAGGCAAAAAACATGACGTCATCAGATCGTTGTTATGGTAACACCGATGTCAATCAAATCTAATTTTTTGGAAAGTTCATTTCATCTCTAGTATATGTGTGAAGTAGCTTGCCTGACCGAGCTCAGACGGTGAAGTATCAGCAGTTCAAAGTTGGGATATTGTGCTGTCAAAAAACCCAGTCGGGCCACCTTAAATTGTGATTGTGTTGCAACGACGGAAATCTGTTAGAATCAGCGTTTTCTCACCTTAACCCGTGAGGACACAGGTCTCTCACGCCTCTCTCTGCCCATTCTCGTCCCCAGAGCCGCTTGGCCCTCATAACCGTCAGAGCCGGAGTAAGAGGACCAACGTGTTCAGTTTCCGACGGTTGAGAAGGCCAAGCGGCTCTTGGGACGATAATTATTAACTGCTTACAGTAATTATGTTGAAGAGACGGCTGATCAGAACAGACACCCAGTGTAACACAAGATGTTCAGGTCATTGCATACACATATTGTGGGCCTATTCTGTTCTCACATAATAATAAAATAACGTAATTTTGTTCGGAAAGAGTGGCTCTTAACAACATGCAACTGAAAATCCTGTGGTCCACAGTTTCAATTCAAGATCAAATTGGAAGTTACGCCGGGAATCAAGCCCAGGTCACCAGGTTGGAGGTGAACACTCTAATAGTCGCACAATGGACTTCGTAATGTTGTTAAGATTGACTTTTACTGTTGCATGCAAACAAATATGCGTTTGTTATAATTACAGAAATTCTCAACGCACAAATGACATGCTAAAACTACAGCAACTAACGCCTGCCTGGCGATGCTAATGCCGAGTCATCGAAACATGTCGGCTTAGATAATAATTTTTTTTGCAAAAGTCCCGGAGATTGGTGGGCCGGTATTGCCTAGTAAACGTACAAAATCAATGCGGGAACTTTCCGCTCTCCCCAGGTCTGAATAGGGTTGATAGTGGCGAATATTGAGCATTTATGTTTGGAACCCCCAAGTTATGGAATGCCCTGACCTTGGACATTCGATCTGCCAATAGTTTGTCTGCTTTTTAAACTCAAGTCAAGAGTTTTGGTTTAGGAAAACTTTTTATTGAACTTAATTCTTTTAATTTAAAGCGAATTCAAACGTCAGGGTATGGTTAGCTCTCTATTTTAAATTATTTGTTATTATTTATCATTATTGGTGCACTCTGCATTGAAAGTGGAATACAATCTTGGAGCAGATTGTCAAGCTTGATATGCGAATGTTCTTTGTGATGTTTGTTAACGAAGTTGGGGATTAATCCTCCAGAAGGGAGTCAGTTAAAAAACACAACATACTTCCTAATATTTCTTTTTGAAAAAAAGGCTGATAAAAATAGAAAAGTAACGGGAGCACTACACTTCCAGTTCGTTACTGTTCGAACTGGGAAATAAGGATCTTCACACGTTCTTCGCAACACGTAGCGTTACGTGATTAAAGATACTGCTAGTACTACTATGGCATTTTAAGTTCGATATTGCTGTACATCGTGCATGAGCACCACTGAGCCTTGTAACTGTCAACTGTTAAGATTACAGTGTTATCACCCCGAACGTATAGTTTCTTTTCTTTTATTTCATGTAAGAACAATACTTAATATTTGAACACTATACGAAACCTAGTATGTGGCCTTAGAGCATCCGATAAGCTAAACTTGTGGGGAAATAGGTGAAGCTTACGTTTGTGCACATAACCCGATTGAATGACCTACCATAGGGCTGTATAACCCCCCACTCCCCACTCCCCCCCCCCCCCCCTCCCTCCTATTACGCCAAATTGCTATTGTTTACTTGCGTCTCAACATGGTGCCGGTTTGCATGGTTACGTTATTAAAAGTCCAAATAGTAATATAAAACACCATGAAATGAAAATTAAACTCGTTTTAAAGTTTTCCAAACCAAAAGTTAAACCACCACATAACTATAGTATTGCTTCATTCCGTGCTTAGTTGTTTTCAAAAATAGCTCAAGAGTCCGAAATCAGAGAGCGCTTACAATAACTGTCATAAAAAAACTCAAGTTTTCTTTGACTTTTTTTTTTATTTCATCTTGCGATTATGTTTTGCCAAGCTGACCAAGTATCTTTACTTCTTAAACTTCTGTCTACATAAACTACACGAAACAACAAAAAGTAATTTATTTTTCAGACTTTATTCAGTACCATTTAACATAGCTTAGCTCTGGAACAGAGCATGCGTTTCGGCAGTTTAACAGCCCCTTAATAAAATCTAACACCTTTATTTGCAAGCAAGTCCGAAAGTTATCCAAGTTAAGCAACTGGGGGCTCTACTTCTTCAATAATGATCCTGCTGGCCTGATTCCAACTAGTAAAAGCGTTGGCAGCGGCAAGGTGTCCTCCACACTTACCAACACTAAATCCAACTCGTACGTTCCCTGCAGGAATGCCACCACAATAACCCTCTATGTTGGTAGGTCTGTGGACGTTAAGGTCGCGATAGGTTGGGCCATGGTACAAGGCGCCGTCAATAGGTGCTGGATGTTGGCACTCTGTACTGTTGAAGGTGAAGTACCATCTGCTGCAGCAGTGCACACAGCCTGCAATGCGAATATTCCCCATGTACACAACACGCAGATAGGAATAAGCTCTAGACTTTCGGAAGTCGCATTCCTAGAACCATCAAAAATAGATCATGGATAAGTGCTCAGATATGTCTGACACACCTTCCACATAAAAAGACCAAAAGAAATTAAAAGAGAAAAAACATTGTCACGAAAACTAAATAAAAATTGCTTATGATTTTTTTTCAATGAATATCAATCCTAAAAGTTTGTTCGTGTTCTCCCCCTTGCAAATCTAGGACACTTATGAACTTATTAATGTTCTCTTGAACCTGGTTTTAATTTTTGGACTGAAGGTTCAGGACAAGTGCTCTTTACTTTTCGTCAGGCTGCTTATTTACTCCACTTCAAGAAATTGATGTGCTTTTATCTTGATTCCTTCCTTTTTTATTTTTTATTAATATTCTTACATGAATTTGACCAATGTCTCTGCCATCCCTTGTCAAATCATATGTCCAAGTGCACTGTTTCCATCGTCGTCGAATCTGTGACATTAGGAAAAAACATTGTTAAAACAATTAGAGACCATATAAAATAGTAAAATAGTATCATATGCTACTACAGAATACTACAAGAACTACACTAAAATAACCGGAAAAATGAAAATCAATATATATTTCTTTTCAACAACCCACTTGTGGCTATGCTGTTTTCACTTAAACACGGTTCAGTATATTTTGTTCCTTTTTATTGCGAAAGCCGGCATCTGCTTTAAGGTAGCCCGCAGCTATTTAATGGCGCGGAGGCTCCCTTTTATAAATCGAATTTTCGGTATGTAAGGGCTAATCGATTTCTGTAAGTTTTTGTAGGGTAATAAAGGAGTCTTTAAGTTTAAGTGCAAATGAGATAAGCGATTAAGAGTTACAAGCGTTTTTAGAAAACTCCGCTTTTAAGAAATCGGAATATTTTCATTTAAACGACGACAGATTTTTTCTAATTGAGGTCAATAAGTTACAAGACTTTAAGCTTTACTGTGAGCAAATTACCACAAAATCGGCTGTACAGTCTACTGCTGAATTTAAGTACGAATAACAATACTAGCAGTGTTCCTTGTCATATAAGTCCAGAAATTAACGTTTTCTTATCTTCTCCGCTTGTAAAATTGCATGTGAATAAAGAGCGGCTTTCAGTCGAGTATAGCAAAACGTAAACCAAAGTAATTACTCTAATCAATCACAACAGACACAGACAATCTAATAAACCAATAAGAAATAGAAGCAAATACATTTAACCGGCACCAGGCTTAAAACACGCGTGCGAGCAAGTCACAATTTTCGTTCGTTTTACTTCTGACTGGTTGAGAAAGTGGCGCGAGATCTTTTAGCCAATAATAAAGCGTAGCAATGCGAAAGACCAAAGCATTCGCGAAGGATATACTAGAAGAACTGCAGGTTACCCGTCATGGTGATATGACTGAAGGATACACTAGTGGAACTGCAGGTTACCCGTCATGGTGATATGACTGAAGGATACACTAGTGGAACTGCAGGTTACCCGTCATGGTGATATGACTGAAGGATACACTAGAAGAACTGCAGGTTACCCGACATGGTGATGTGACTGAAGGATACACTAGTGGAACTGCAGGTTACCCGTCATGGTGATATGACTGAAGGATATACTAGAGGGACTGCAGGTTACCCGTCATGGTGATATGACTGAAGGATATGCTACTGGAGCTGCAGGTTACCCGTCATAGTGATATGACTGAAGGATATACTAGGGGGACTGCAGGTTACCCGTCATGGTGATATTACTGAAGGATATACTAGTGGAACTGCAGGTTACCCGTCATGGTGATATGACTGAAGGATACACTAGTGGAACTGCAGGTTACCCGTCATGGTGATATGACTGAAGGATATACTAGAGGGACTGCAGGTTACCCGTCATGGTGATATGACTGAAGGATATGCTACTGGAGCTGCAGGTTACCCGTCATGGTGATATGACTGAAGGATATACTAGGGGGACTGCAGGTTACCCGTCATGGTGATATTACTGAAGGATATACTAGAGGGACTGCAGGTTACCCGTCATGGTGATATTACTGAAGGATATACTAGAGGGACTGCAGGTTACCCGTTATGGTGATATTACTGAAGGATATGCTAGTGGGACTGCAGGTTACCCGTCATGGTGATATTACTGAAGGATATGCTAGTGGAACTGCAGGTTCCCCGTCATGGTGATATTACTGAAGGATATACTAGGGGGACTGCAGGTTACCCGTCATGGTGATATTACTGAAGGATATGCTAGAGGGACTGCAGGTTACCCGTCATGGTGATATGACTGAAGGCTATGCTAGTGGAACTGTAGGTTACCCGTCATGGTGACATTACTGAAGGATATACTAGAGGGACTGCACGTTACCCGTCATGATGATATAACTGAAGGATATACTAGAGGGACTGCATAATGATATGACTGAAAAACTAATAACTAATAGAACGTATGCATGGCGGCCATGTTGGTGTTTAGAACAATGAAATTTCCATTCTTTGGTATTTAAACTCTAATTTATACAATCATTTTCTATTGGTTCTGAACACTAGCATGGCCACCGCGCATGCGCCCTATTCTTATACCTGTCTCCCATGGCTTTCACAGTTGATGGCCAAAAGTAGCAATGCATTAAATAACAAATATAGTTTCATGTTAGGTTCTGTTGAAAGAAAAAATTATCAGCGTCACTCACCTAAGTCCGATGTACAAACCGGCGCAAGTTCGCCAAAATTCACTGAAACACACACGCTTGATGCAATTACTACTTGCCAGAACGTGTTTAGAGTGATTTTCCTCAGACCGTGAAACAGTTAGCACACTAATAGAAGTTAATAGATCTTATTTCCATTGTTTTCTCTGTGTGTCTATTTGACTATTATACACTTAGTCTTAACTACTAGAAGCTGTGTCACGGTCTGAGGAAAATCACTCTATTAATTTTAGAGTACATGTAATACATTTTGATAATCACTGAAAATAAACTTACTACTGAAGCAACATAGCTTAAATAAGTAAGACTTTATTTAGCTTATTAAGCATTATGGAAGCTGGCAAACACTCTTTTCTGTTTTAGGAAGATTGCAGATGGTTCTCAGGAACACCCGGTTTAGGAAAAAGCATGGAATGGCTTTATACTGCTTTTTCATATCCCTTTAAAGTGCTTAAAAGTGCCATTTTCGAAAGAAAATAAAGTATTTAGTAATCTTTTCAAACCGTTTTTCAATCCGATGAAAGAAAAATTTTTTTTTTATTATTTTTCGACCGCACTCATCGCATTTGCACGGCCCTATTCTCTAAAAGCGTTCCAGTCAATCTCGGAGTCAGAAATAGTTTTGTTTCATACCATTGCCATCAATACTACTATCTATAATGCATCTACTATCTATAATATCTATAATGCAGTTGTAATGGGCAGAAAGTTTATTTTACTCCAGTTTCGAGCATTTCGATGCTAGTGTATGTACCGTAAGCGACGAAAATATGCTAATCTTGAGTGCCGACATACAGGGTTTTTTGATGATCGTTTAAAAATACTTCGGGCCACCAACACCTAAAAATTTGAACTTATTCGGTAGCTTATTGCCTACTTTTCCCGCTTTTGTTTAATTTAGGTATTTTCTGATCTTAATCGCTGACAACTGCAAATGTTCAATTTACTAATTAAACTAAAGCACATGAACTGCACGAAATAGCGACCAAACTTCCCAAAATTCTCACATGTGGCACCTAGGCAAGACCTAAATACTCATTCTAGGCAAAGACTAAGAACTGTTTTGTAGAATTATCCAATAAAGCTTGGAATCAAGCCAAATGCCATTAAAATTAATGGTATTCCATGTTTGTGTTCTAACTAGTAGAAGAAAAAGTTTTCCGTCGTTTGAAAATAACATGCCAAAATCGTTAGCTAGAAGTTTTAATACTCGAACAGTTTTGTAATATATCACAGTTAATACATTATATTTTCCTCTCAAAATATATCGACTAAAATATCGTCCTTTTGGATGGAATTCTGACCTCATTGCTTCTTGGCGCATGGGTTAATGTGTACTTAGGCGGAATGGTTAGCTAAGGTTATGTAAGGTTGTTTATCCACTTTGTTTTTCCTTTTAAACTATACAGTTCAATAAATTACAGTATTTTAGGTTTAGCTGGTCTTAATACGCTTTGAATAATGGGATATAATATAAATGGTATAAACGGCCTGGATTATGTACTCCTAGGTTGTGCTTTTACTGGTACTAGAAGAAGATTATTCCGTTTAAGAAACATGTGAACGACGCTAGCTAGAAATCAATAGAGTTCCACTCCCCTTGAACTGATTTTCCAGCATTCTTTTAAGGTCTCACAATTTAGTAATAATTGCGTTTTCATTCTTAAATAACTGATGTTATTTGCTTATTCTGTGTTTATCGTCCTATTCTTTCTTAACGCAGGGCTAATGTGCACGTAACGGAAAAAGTGAATGGAAGCTGATGACATAAACGATGATATGCCATTAAAACGTCACTCTTATGTTTGTGCTATTACGGGTACTATCGGATTCCATACCAGCTATAGTAAAAGTTGTTTCGTCTGAAAAATCAACCGCGTTAGCTGGAGTTTTAACTGTCCTAGCATCCTTTACAGCACTTGAATATACAAGAATATTACAAGAATATTTTCAGCCTAAAATCGGCAGAAAAATAGGAATATTCAGCCTTGACCGGAAAAACAATATTCTTATAAAAAAAAAGTGTATCAAACTTATAAAAAAATTATACAAATTAGATGAAGATGCCAATCTCTGATTTACAGTTTGTCAGCAAACCGGCCCTAGCGGCCGGGAGTGTCAACTGTATTCGCAGGCTAAATTCAGACAAGACCTTTCTTCCTTTCAGATTTTTCAGAGGAAAACCTAAACACGAAATGCGGGCTTCCTCCTAGCATATTGGTAACTGTAAATTATTTGAAAATAACACTAATTTTCGATATTAAGATCGTTTTTCTATTTAAACCAAATTTTAAGTTTAACGAAACTCAAATTTTCCAGTGGTTATAACAAAGGTATAAAAAGCTCTGTACTTGTTATAATATGAAACGTCCAAGATAAAACAGTCTGGGAGCCGGTTGCAATTCTTCAATGACAAATTAGAAGAATTAATTGTCACATTTTAGCGTAGAATAATGTTCTATCAACTAATTATGAAAAACCGTATACGAAGCTTTAAGGCCTGAATACTCTTTAGCCTTTCTTACTAACCTTTGATGTCTCCTGAGCTGTGTTGCTTGTTGTGAAACTGAAATCATGTGAAGAAATCAGTTCGTTTTCAGGTAATATATATCCTTGATGTGGAATTCTAACCTCAGTGTTAATTACCACGTGGGTAATTGTGTAAGTAGTGGTCCGAGAAAAGGTTAATGGAATAAAGTCAAATCCCATTAAAATTAATGTTATTCCATGTTTGTGCTTTAACTGGTAGAAGAAAAAGTTTTCCGTCGTTTGAAAATAACATGCCAAAATCGTTAGCTAGAAGTTTTAATACTCGAACAGTTTTGTAATATATCACAGTTAATACATCACATTTTCCTCTCAAAATATATCGACTTAAATGTCGTCCTTTTGGATGGAATTCTGACCTCATTGCTTCTTAGCGCATGGGTTAATGTGTACTTAGGCGGAATGGTTAGCTAAGGTTATGTAAGGTTGTTTATCCACTTTGTTTTTCCTTTTAAACTATACAGTTCAATAAATTACAGTATTTTATGTTTAGCTGGTCTTAATACGCTTTGAATAATGGGATATAATTTTAATGGTATAAACGGCTATTGTATTAGATTATGTACTCTTAGGTTGTGCTTTTACTGGTACTATACTGAGAAGAAGATATTCCGTTTAAGAAACATGTGAACGACGCTAGCTAGAAATTAATAGAGTTCCACTCCCCTTGAACTGATTTTCCAGCATTCTTTTAAGGTCTCACAATTTAGTAATAATTGCGTTTTCATTCTTAAATAACTGATGTTGTTTGCTTATTCTGTGTTTATCGTCCTATTCTTTCTTAACGCAGGGCTAATGTGTACGTAACGAAAAAAGTGAATGGAAGCTGATGACATAAACGATGATATGCCATTAAAACGTCACTCTTATGTTTGTGCTGTTACGGGTACTATCGGATTCCATACCAGCTATAGTAAAAGTTGTTTCGTCTGAAAAATCAACCGCGTTAGCTGGAGTTTTAACTGTCCTAGCATCCTTTACAGCACTTGAATATACAAGAATATTACAAGAATATTTTCAGCCTAAACTCGGCAGAAAAATAGGAATATTCAGCCTGGACCGGAAAAACAATATTCTTATAAAAAAAAGTGTATCAAACTTAGAAAAAAATTATACAAATTAGATGAAGTTGCCAATCTCTGATTAACAGTTTATCAGCAAACCGGCCCTAGCGGCCGGGAGTGACAACTGTATTCGCAGGCTAAATTCAGACAAGTTTTTTCCTCCTTTCAGATTTTTCAGAGGAAAACCTTAACACGAAATGCGGGCTTCCTCCTAGCATATTGGCAACTGTAAATTATTTGAAAAAAACACTAATTTTCGATATTAAGATCGTTTTTCTATTTGAACCAAATTATAAGTTTAACGAAACTCAAATTTTCCAGTGGTTATAACAAAGGTATAAAAAGCTCTGTACTTGTTATAATATGAAACGTCCAAAATAAAACAGTCTGGGAGCCGGTTGCAATTCTTCAATGACAAATTAGAAGAATTAATTGTCACATTTTAGCGTAGAATAATGTTCTATCAACTAATTATGAAAAACCGTATACGAAGCTTTAAGGCCTGAATACTCTTTAGCCTTTCTTACTAACCTTTGATGTCTCCTGAGCTGTGTTGCTTGTTGTGAAACTGAAATCATGTGAAGAAATCAGTTCGTTTTCAGGTAATATATATCCTTGATGTGGAATTTTAACCTCAGTGTTAATTACCACGTGGGTAATTGTGTAAGTAGTGGTCCGAGAAAAGGTTAATGGAATAAAGTCAAATCCCATTAAAATTAATGTTATTCCATGTTTGTGCTTTAACTGGTAGAAGAAAACGTTTTCCGTCGTTTGAAAATAACATGCCAAAATCGTTAGCTAGAAGTTTTAATACTCGAACAGTTTTGTAATATATCACAGTTAATACATCATATTTTCCTCTCAAAATATATCGACTTAAATATCGTCCTTTTGGATGGAATTCTGACCTCATTGCTTTTTGAGGGTCTCAATGGGGTGGTTGCTTTTACGGTTAACGGTTAAAAATTTGGCTTTTTTACGGCTAACGGTTAATTTTTTTTCGTTACGGTTAACAGAAAGATTAAAAATTAATTTCCATTGTTTTAAAAGGTAAACATTAATTTTTCATTGTTTTAAAAAGTTAAAAATTAATTTACATCGTTGTATAACACATTTAAGGTCTTAGGACCATGTTCCGGGATGAATGAAAAACTAGTTATGATAAAATTGTGATATTGAATACACCAATACTACTATATTACACTACATATCTAATTTTACTAATACTTATAGAAATATAAGGTATATATATATATGATAGACATGATATAGCAATATATTCTTTGAAATACTGTATTAAACAACAGAAAATTGTACCTTCTTTTTGTATTTCAGGTAAACAACGTCATAGTTATATTAACTTGTATGATGGTTATGTGCCTAATAAATATGTCTCAGTCTTAAACGAGCGTAAATTGCATCAATTTCCTTTTTGCGCTTAAATATCGCATCCATATCGCTATCACTGTCATCCGAATCGCTCTCGTACTCCTCAACCTTGTTGAAATCGATCAGCAGCGGACGGGAGTGTGACTTGCGGTTATCGCTCCGTCATACTTTTTCCTTTTTCCTTTTTCCTTTTTCCTTTTTCCTTTTTCCTTTTTCCTTTTTCCTTTTTCCTTTTTCCTTTTTCCTTTTTCCTTTTTCCTTTTTCCTTTTTTCCTTTTTCCTTTTTCCTTTTTCCTTTTTACGCGGTAAAGATTGAGGTCAAAATCCCCAAACCGACCTTCTGAGCTTGTTCTTTTCGCCCTAAAAAGTTGATTAAATTTTTTTGAAGGCACCAATGGAATGGTGCTCATCTTTCACTTGCATTCGCGCTTTATACCTTTCGATTGGCTTCTCCTCCGCAGCTCGATACAGACTTATAATTCTTTTCACAACAAATTAGCAGTTGCAGCAGGCGTGGATGAAGAAACTGAATAACATCTAAAAATAGGGTATTAAACAATAAGCTGTCAACTCATCCTGCGAAAAGTAGACACTTTATATTTTCCGAGGGTAGCGAATCTACGCAGCCGTCGTGGAGACAAGACACATGTATAGCATCACAACAGTATGTCTTACAAGAGATTTCGACACTTTCAAACCATGGCTATAAAAATGTTACGGTTAACTTTTTTCCGACTTTTTACGCCTAACGATTAATTTTTTCCAAATTTTACGCCTAACGGTTAAATTTTGGGCCGTTTTACGGCTAACGGTTAACCCCATTGAGACCCTCCTTTTTGGCGCATGGGTTAATGTGTACTTAGGCGGGATGGTTAGCTAAGGTTATGTAAGGTTGTTTATCCACTTTGTTTTTCCTTTTAAACTATACAGTTCAATAAATTACAGTATTTTAGGTTTAGCTGGTCTTAATACGCTTTGAATAATGGGATATAATATAAATGGTATAAACGGCCTGGATTATGTACTCCTAGGTTGTGCTTTTACTGGTACTAGAAGAAGATATTCCGTTTAAGAAACATGTGAACGACGCTAGCTAGAAATCAATAGAGTTCCACTCCCCCTGAACTGATTTTCCAGCATGCTTTTAAGGTCTCACAATTTAGTAATAATTGCGTTTTCATTCTTAAATAACTGATGTTGTTTCCTTATTCTGTGTTTATCGTCCTATTCTTTCTTAACGCAGGGCTAATGTGCACGTAACGGAAAAAGTGAATGGAAGCTGATGACATAAACGATGATATGCCATTAAAACGTCACTCTTATGTTTGTGCTATTACGGGTACTATCGGATTCCATACCAGCTATAGTAAAAGTTGTTTCGTCTGAAAATCAACTGCGTTATAGCTGGATTTTTACCTGTCCTAGCATCATTTTAGCTTTACTGCACTTGAATATACTAGAATATTACAAGAATATTTTCAGCCTAAAATCGGCAGAAAAATAGGAATATTCAGCCTGGGCAGGAAAAACAATATTCTTATAAAAAAAGTGTATCAAACTTAGAAAAAATTATACAAATTGGATGAAGATGCCAATCTCTGATTTGCAGTTTATCAGCAAACCGGCCCTAGCGGCCGGGAGTGACAACTGTATTCGCAGGCTAAATTCAGACAAGACCTTTCCTCCTTTCAGATTTTTCAGAGGAAAACCTAAATACGAAATGCGGGCTTCCTCCTTATACTCGGGTTTATAGAACTCGTTGTTTTCAGCATATTGGCAACTGTAAATTATTTGAAAATAACACTAATTTTCGATATTAAGATCGTTTTTCTATTTAAACCAAATTATAAGTTTAACGAAACTCAAATTTTCCAGTGGTTATAACAAAGGTATAAAAAGCTCTGTACTTGTTATAATATGAAACGTCCAAGATAAAACAGTCTGGGAGCCGGTTGCAATTCTTCAATGACAAATTAGAAGAATTAATTGTCACATTTTAGCGTAGAATAATGTTCTATCAACTGATTATGAAAAACCGTATACGAAGCTTTAAGGCCTGAATACTCTTTAGCCTTTCTTACTAACCTTTGATGTCTCCTGAGCTGTGTTGCTTGTTGTGAAACTGAAATCATGTGAAGAAATCAGTTCGTTTTCAGGTAATATATATCCTTGATGTGGAATTCTAACCTCAGTGTTAATTACCACGTGGGTAATTGTGTAAGTAGTGGTCCGAGAAAAGGTTAATGGAATAAAGTCAAATCCCATTAAAATTAATGTTATTCCATGTTTGTGCTTTAACTGGTAGAAGAAAACGTTTTCCGTCGTTTGAAAATAACATGCCAAAATCGTTAGCTAGAAGTTTTAATACTCGAACAGTTTTGTAATATATCACAGTTAATACATCACATTTTCCTCTCAAAATATATCATCTTAAATGTCGTCCTTTTGGATGGAATTCTGACCTCATTGCTTCTTAGCGCATGGGTTAATGTGTACTTAGGCGGAATGGTTAGCTAAGGTTATGTAAGGTTGTTTATCCACTTTGTTTTTCCTTTTAAACTATACAGTTCAATAAATTACAGTATTTTATGTTTAGCTGGTCTTAATACGCTTTGAATAATGGGATATAATTTTAATGGTATAAACGGCTATTGTATTAGATTATGTACTCTTAGGTTGTGCTTTTACTGGTACTATACTGAGAAGAAGATATTCCGTTTAAGAAACATGTGAACGACGCTAGCTAGAAATCAATAGAGTTCCACTCCCCTTGAACTGATTTTCCAGCATTCTTTTAAGGTCTCACAATTTAGTAATAATTGCGTTTTCATTCTTAAATAACTGATGTTGTTTGCTTATTCTGTGTTTATCGTCCTATTCTTTCTTAACGCAGGGCTAATGTGTACGTAACGAAAAAAGTGAATGGAAGCTGATGACATAAACGATGATATGCCATTAAAACGTCACTCTTATGTTTGTGCTATTACGGGTACTATCGGATTCCATACCAGCTATAGTAAAAGTTGTTTCGTCTGAAAAATCAACCGCGTTAGCTGGAGTTTTAACTGTCCTAGCATCCTTTACAGCACTTGAATATACAAGAATATTACAAGAATATTTTCAGCCTAAAATCGGCAGAAAAATAGGAATATTCAGCCTGGACCGGAAAAACAATATTCTTATAAAAAAAAGTGTATCAAACTTAGAAAAAAATTATACAAATTAGATGAAGTTGCCAATCTCTGATTAACAGTTTATCAGCAAACCGGCCCTAGCGGCCGGGAGTGTCAACTGTATTCGCAGGCTAAATTCAGACAATACCTTTCTTCCTTTCAGATTTTTCAGAGGAAAACCTAAACACGAAATGCGGGCTTCCTCCTAGCATATTGGTAACTGTAAATTATTTGAAAATAACACTAATTTTCGATATTAAGATCGTTTTTCTATTTAAACCAAATTTTAAGTTTAACGAAACTCAAATTTTCCAGTGGTTATAACAAAGGTATAAAAAGCTCTGTACTTGTTATAATATGAAACGTCCAAGATAAAACAGTCTGGGAGCCGGTTGCAATTCTTCAATGACAAATTAGAAGAATTAATTGTCACATTTTAGCGTAGAATAATGTTCTATCAACTAATTATGAAAAACCGTATACGAAGCTTTAAGGCCTGAATACTCTTTAGCCTTTCTTACTAACCTTTGATTCTCCTGAGCTGTGTTGCTTGTTGTGAAACTGAGATCATGTGAAGAAATCAGTTCGTTTTCAGGTAATATATATCCTTGATGTGGAATTCTAACCTCAGTGTTAATTACCACGTGGGTAATTGTGTAAGTAGTGGTCCGAGAAAAGGTTAATGGAATAAAGTCAAATCCCATTAAAATTAATGTTATTCCATGTTTGTGCTTTAACTGGTAGAAGAAAACGTTTTCCGTCGTTTAAAAATAACATGCCAAAATCGTTAGCTAGAAGTTTTAATACTCGAACAGTTTTGTAATATATCACAGTTAATACATCATATTTTCCTCTCAAAATATATCGACTTAAATATCGTCCTTTTGGATGGAATTCTGACCTCATTGCTTTTTGGCGCATGGGTTAATGTGTACTTAGGCGGGATGGTTAGCTAAGGTTATGTAAGGTTGTTTATCCACTTTGTTTTTCCTTTTAAACTATACAGTTCAATAAATTACAGTATTTTAGGTTTAGCTGGTCTTAATACGCTTTGAATAATGGGATATAATATAAATGGTATAAACGGCCTGGATTATGTACTCCTAGGTTGTGCTTTTACTGGTACTAGAAGAAGATTATTCCGTTTAAGAAACATGTGAACGACGCTAGCTAGAAATCAATAGAGTTCCACTCCCTTTAAACTGATTTTCCAGCATTCTTTTAAGGTCTCACAATTTAGTAATAATTGCGTTTTCATTCTTAAATAACTGATGTTGTTTCCTTATTCTGTGTTTATCGTCCTATTCTTTCTTAACGCAGGGCTAATGTGCACGTAACGGAAAAAGTGAATGGAAGCTGATGACATAAACGATGATATGCCATTAAAACGTCACTCTTATGTTTGTGCTATTACGGGTACTATCGGATTCCATACCAGCTATAGTAAAAGTTGTTTCGTCTGAAAAATCAACCGCGTTAGCTGGAGTTTTAACTGTCCTAGCATCCTTTACAGCACTTGAATATACAAGAATATTACAAGAATATTTTCAGCCTAAAATCGGCAGAAAAATAGGAATATTCAGCCTGGACCGGAAAAACAATATTCTTATAAAAAACAAGAGGCTCCTAGCAGCCTATACTCATGCGCATGCGTAAGTTAGTTTTATATATTTTAAACATGGTAAGAAGATGTCCGACATGGTGAAGAGTACTCCTTTTATTCAGTCATCGCTCCTGCAAACCACGTTGTTTACTATTGATTGTTTTGGAAATGAAGGCTGTACCACAATGAAGGGAATGATTCTTCTAAATCTTATATACACCAAACATGAACATTGCTAATGTAAATAGGGATGTAGGAGAGGCTGCCGTGACACTTGAGTAACGCTCTTTTACCGGAAGTGAGAGTAGCCGGAAGTCACTAAACAGGAAGTGTAGTGGCAAAGCTATGAGCCGGAAGTGTACAATTTAAAACATGCGTGCATAAATTTGCATGGAAAATCGTGACACAAAAAATAAAAATAATAATAATAATAATAATAATAATAATAATAAAAACAAGAGGCTGCAAGCAGCCTATACTCATGCGCATGCGTACGAAAGTTTTATGATGTATTTTAAACATGATAAGATGTCCGATATGAAGAAGAGTTACTCCTTTCATTCAGTCATCGTTCCTGCAAACTGCGTTCTTTACTATTGAATGTTTTGTGAATGAAGGCTGTACCACAATGAAGCCAGTGATTGTTATACGTCTTATATATACCTAACGTGAACATTAGTAATGTAAGAAGGGTTGTAGGAGATGCTGTCGTGACACTTCAGTAACGCTGTTTTACCGGAAGTGGGAGTAGCCGGAAGTCACTAAACAGGAAGTCTATGAACCGGAAGTGCCAATTTAAAATATGCGTGCATAAATTTGCATGCAAAATCGTGACACCAAAAAAAAATTATAATAAAAAAAAGAAAAACAGCCCATTTTATAACTCATGCCGCTACGCGCATGAGTAATAATAACAAGAAAAACGGAGCCGAAACCTTACCTCATGCCGCTACGCGCACGAGTAAAAACGTATCGAACTTAGAAAAAATGTATACAAATTAGATGAAGATGCCAATAACTGTCTTTGCATCCTTTACAGCAACTTGTAGTAATATTAAAAGTCTTACAGTTTTGTAGTAATTTAGTGTCGTTTACCCTTTTCTTTTGTCTTTGAAATTGATATTTAGATTGTTACTGATTAACCTCAGACGTCATTTCCGTTTTTTCCGTAGATATCGCTTTTGTTTTTGTGTCGGCTTAAAACGCCCCTTTTCAAAAAATAACTCGTTGAAAATGTGTTTGTAATGAAATAACCGAGTTTATTTTTCTGAGCGGCCGCATTTCAAAAGGTTTAACTTTGAACGTGAGAAATCATGTTAGGGACTGTGCAATAATTATCGGGGAGGGAGGGGGGGTTGGAAAACCAGAGGGGGAGGGGCATAAAGTAAAATCAAAGCAATGATAGATAGGGGGGGGGCTCAAAGTAAAATAAGTCACTCAAGAGGAGGATGGGCTTATCATTTTATTTCAAGTGTTTATAGTTCTCACTGAAAGGCTTGATGATCTGTTCTATGGCTGAACTGCAATTTCAATCTGTTGAAATACGATTAACTATTCTTTAATTCTTCTCTATCTCTATAATAGAGAGACGAATATTGTGATAAAGCGTTTCTGGCTTTTTAAATTTGAATAGCCCAATTTCGATATATTAAAATTCAACTTGAAACAAAAGACATCACTGCGAGGCTTAGGGGAATGATAGTAAGGATTTATATGGTTTATTGCCTTAAGCCTCGTAGTGTTGTCTTTTGCTTCAAGTTGAATTTTAATATATCGAAATTGGGCTATTGCCAACAACATTTGAACAGTAGAATATAGTTATACACCAGTGCAAATATTTTGCCGTGGTGAAATACTTTGCTCCAGTTCAAATATTTTGCACTGGTTCAAAATAAATTTAAACCAGTGCAGACAAAATTGCACCAAAATCATAATTTCACTTCAATGTAGATAATCGTATTGCAACAGATTGAAGATGTACCTCAACCAGCATGGTCTTAAGATCAGTGAAGGTAAAGTGGCACTGGTTGCACGAGTTCTCCAATACGCTCGTGGTGATCATTCTTGCATCCCACGAGAAACCCAAGAGAACGTTAACGAGGAAATGAGTTCCAGTGCAAGCAACTCGGATTCGCAATGAAGTGATTCAGAAGTGGAATCGGATGGCTTTGTTAAACACTGCTTCGAGATCATGTTTGTTCCAGATACGCATGTCCAACAAGTAAACATGCGGTATTGCTGTATATCCACGTCTGGAACAAACATTACCTCGTAGCAATAACAGATGGGTGCATATTAAGAAAATGCTGGGTATATAAAAGGAGTGTGAAGGGGGGGGAGGCTGGTCATACAAAATTTCTGACTGATCAGAGGGGGGGGGGCAATAACTAAATGCAGTCTTTTAGAAGGGGGGTATTACCTAATATTTTCCTACTTGAAGCCCATTTTCCAACCCCCTCCCCCCCCCCCCATCCTGATAATTATTGCACAGTCCCTTATCATTTGCTAGCGAGAGCGGCACAAAACAGCACGATTAATGACTGAAAACAATGCCTCTACACGTACATTTTACATATTGTTATTCCCTGCAAAACAACATCGTCAAATGATTAAACTATAGGTTTTGTGGAGAACGTAAACACACCACGGTTTTCCTTTCTCTATTTGAAATTGAAAGTCGTCCCTACGAAGGTCTACAGATTTCTTGTTTTTTTTTTTTATCGAGAATACCAAGGCAAATGTCTGTGGACAGCGATTCGGCGGCCTCCATTGCCTCAGACGCAGAGAACGAGCGCTGCTATACCAGAATTTACCAGGAGTAATGAATGACCAAACACCAAACACCAATCGCCGACAGCAACCTTTTTATCTCCTGTGAATTAATGTTTAACTTACAGGAGTATATTGGAGTCTTACCTGCATTCTTTGTCGATCCATGGGTACATTTTTGGCATTTTTGTTAGCTGCATTTTTGTTAGATACTAGTAATAGACTTTATTGGACATGATAGTCGAGTAGCATATTTTTGTTAGATACTATCAATGAGGACCCAATGAGAACACAAGAGTCGAGTATTTTTTGAAAGCAGTTTTATAGCGAGCGCACGTTTGTGGCCTGACACAGCTATAATTATATTCATAGCGGAGCTCTTGCCTGGCCGAAGGCCAGGCTGCGCAGCCCCATACTCATAGAACCAGAGAACCATAGAACCCATGGCCGTCATTTGTCATGGTCATGGCTAGCGGAATGTTTCGCGGGCGCGTTGTCACACCGCCGACGCCGCCGCCGGCGCCGTCGCTTAGGGCTAACTCGCGGGCGCGTAGACCGTCGCAAAACATGCGCGTATGACGCCACACCGGATCTTTGCAATTTTCACGTCACCTGGGAAAACACTGCTGTGTTTTAGCGGAGAAAACCGTTTAAATTAAAGTTTGTCTGTGATGGACTTTTTTGTGTTCTCGCTAGTTTTCGGGAGAGTTGATTATAACACTCGCTCAATTAAATTCAGTTGTTTTGATTTCTTTCATCGGAGACATCTCGGCCTCTTAATGGTTCGCGTTTTGCTTTTAAACATAAACTTATGGAGATTTGAATAAAATTTTCCGAAAGAAGATTGTGTTGTCCATTTCTATGTGTTTGTTCATTCATTACATAGGTTGAAAAGCGATTTTATGTAAACAAAACAAAACAAGACTTGGATACTTCACACGCGTGGTCTTATGCAAATATGTTTGTGTATTTTTTGCAATTTTGATTTCCAAATCAGTTTCTCGGACAATTTTTATAAGCAGCAGGTGTATTTTATTTGGAAATTAGTCGTACTAATTATTCTAGACGGAGAAAAAGTTGTTTTTGTAAACTTTCGTACACTGGAAAAGTTGAAAATTTACATGGACATGTAAATCCAATTTACAAAATGTAAATCTGGATTTACATGATTTGTAAATTGTAATTAACATATTAAGGATTTGTAAAAAACAATTTACATGTTATTTACATGTTTCAATAGATCATGTAAATGTACTGTAAATAGTGATTTACAGGGTCGTTTTCTGGGATTATAATTTGAAGAACATGGAAATAACATGTAAATTTTTTTAGGCAGATTTACAGTATCTTCGTTTGTAAATAACATGTAAATGTTTGGAATTATCCTGTAAATAACATGTAAATGTCTTTACCACAAATGGGGCTGTTGAAACCCTGTAAATTAAATTTACATGTTTTATTGGATCATGTAAATGTATCGTAAATAGTGATTTAAGTAAGTGAGAAAAGGAGGGCTATTGAAACTGTGTACTGTGGAGTCTCAGTATCGAACTTCTGGATAACTAGAACTAAAGGCTGTTACCCCTGCTTCACTCTATTGTAATTATTCGTTACCCCCAATAACTTGAAGGTCCATGCAGGTCCTCTTTCCAGATCGAATTGGAATTTAGAATGTTGGTTTTTTAGGACAGGGGAAAACCGTAGTACCTCTCGGAGCAAGGAGAGAACCAGCAACAAACTCAACCCACATATGACGCCGGGACCGAGGATCGAATCCGGGCCACATTGGTGGGAGGCGAGTTCTCTCACCACTACACCACCCCTGCTCCCCTAAAAGCCATACAATCGGATTTCATCGAAACTTCCAACTTTTATCGATGGTAACTTCTTTACTATCTATAGCTTAAAATGCACTTATTGAGAACTAGCTACATATTTATGGAATCCATATATGTAAAAACCATGTAATTGTAAAAGGGAGACGCTAGAAACTGTGTAACAATGAATCATGTAACCCTTTAAAAGTCGTGTAAATGAAAATAGCGAGACCAGGAGCAGATTGATAAACACATGGGATAAATCCCTGTAAAAGAAGCGCTTGAGCGTGCACTCGGGCCGGCATATTGTTGATTGCCGGCGTCATTCGGGAAATAAAACTGCAACAACAGACAGAGCCAACGTCAAGATTACTTAGCGTTCGGTATTGGTAGAATAGCTTAACGAATAATAAAAGTACGAATAATTTATTTGAAAATGATGTCGCGCATGTGACGCGTGACGCGTGACACGCGACAGAATTCTCATGGAAAACAAGGTGGTCCCCTTATTGAAATTGTTCCAGCACTGATAAAGTAAAAACTAAAATAATAAAATAGGCCAACTTTAAATTGCGAAGAGTGATTCGTAGAAGTCTGAAAAGTTGCGTATTCTATTCCAAATGTTCAGGTTCAGTGGGTTGAGTAAATGGCTGATATGTCGTCAGCACCTGAAAACGTTTACCCTTTACGAGGATCCTGATCGATCCTGGGGTTTTTCAGTTATTCTAGGAGCGCAATTCCATAAGCAGAAGCAAGATTCTCCTCAGCCGACTCCTTGAAAACGGGGAAGTTAATTCTTCAAAATCTTTAGGGCGTATGAAAGGGTACAATCTATGTCCTTATACATGACGCATCTACCTCGGATTAATATAAGGCCGCTGACCCGAAGGCAGCGAAGGCGGGATATTTCAACGGTCAATGGCGCCTTATACCTGCAAAGCTTTACAAAACATGAAGAGGGCTTGTTCTCATGGCGGTTGCCTTTACTTGGAAATACCTTGAATGCTTCAAGCTGTTTGTAAGCTTATATGTACATGTATAACTGATAAAATATTTAAATCATTAAAACAACAACATTAAGTTTAAATAAAGCTTAAATGTGCAGATTGTATTGTGACTGGTCAGTATAAATATGTACTTATTGACTAAGTGGGAGGGCCGGATGGGAAAATATTTGTATTTGTATTGCAGATTGTATTGTGACTGGTCAGTATAAATATGTACTTATTGACTAAGTGGGAGGGCCGGATGGGAAAATATTTGGCTCGAGGTCATGACGTGCGAGGTCCGTGCGCCATGACCGAGAGCCAAATATTTTCCCATCCGGCCCGACCTAACTTAGTCAATAAGCATTTTATCATATGACCAATTTGGAGACAAAATTACTTGAAATTTTAATGCGCGCGGACGTCCGCTTTTGTAGTAGGGCCGTACGCCTTTTTCCGGCCTCGCTCGGGCAAATGCGTACGGCCCTCATACGGGACTTTCATCAATGGTTTTGCAAAGGAAAGGTTCGCAGGGCTGTACGGGTCATATGATAATATAGGTTATTCAGCGAAAAGTTGTGAAATATGCTTTGTATTTTTACATGTCAGGTGAGAAAAAATAAAAGCTGACAAGTTAAAATGCCCAGCCCCATTAGACAACTTTCTGCTGATTAAATTGTTTGTTATACATGTACATGTTATTATATAGTTTACAGATTATTACTACTATGCAGCAATCATCTTTTCCAAAATCTAAGTTTTTGAAAAAAAATTACTGTTTACCCTAGCCTATGGTCAGACAAGTGTAATAAATAAAGGTTATTCAGCGTGAAGCTGTGTAATATGGCTGAGTATTTTTACAAGGCTTAAAAAAATCAAAACTGACGAGTAAAAATACCCAGCTGTTACTCAACTTTTTGCTGAATAAGTTCATTATTTTTAGATGTAAATAGTTCGTAATGTAATAAATAGATGCAAATAGTTTGTAATGTAATATAGTGCACGACCCCACGAGCTTTCTAGCTTTAATACCCATCGTGCTTAAAGTGCCCCTGCGATCAAATTTTATAATTGTTTTTTATTTCATTTTTCGAAAGGAAATATTGTAATTACTGACCAGTCCAAACCGTTTTTCAATCTGATCACGGGAAAGCGGTTTTTTATGACTGTACTTTTCTCGTTTTTACGGCCGTCATTACATTTGCATGTTTCAGTAGTTTCGAAAGAAGCCAGAGAAAGTGACGTCAAAGACTCGCTGGCTTAAAATTGCAGCGTGTGAATACAGCTTCTTTAGTATGCAAAACACCAGTTTGGCAATCTGAAAGCTCAAAATTCCCGTGCCGCATACTAAATAAGCTGTATTTACACACTGCAATTTTAAGCCAGCGAGTCTTTGACGTCACTTTCTCTGGCTTCTCTTGAAACTACTGGAACATGCAAATGTAATGGCGGCCGTGAAAATGAGTAAAGTACAATCGAATAAAACTGCTTTCCCGCGATCAGATTGAAAAACGGTTTGGACTGGGCAGCAATTACAATATTTTCTTTCAAAAAATGAAATAAAAACAATTATAAAATTTGATCGCAGGGGCACTTTAAATAACAGTTACTTACTTATTATACAACAGTAACCTCCTAAAACTAAGTTTTTGAAACTGCTTTACCTAACGCATGGTCAGAAGAGTGTAATAACGTGTCATATTTGAACTCAATTTGATGCGTATTTGCACTCTGAATGCTATGTCAAATAATAACTTGGCATATTTGACTTGTTTTGCTGCTAATTCTTGCCATCAAATGCTATGTTGTGTTATAAATCAAAGTCATTATAGACTTAAGATTTTGGACTCCAGACTGAGTATAAAATGCTGACTATATTAATATACAGTTGTAAGACCAAAACTATTTTTTAGTGCCTACAGCGGTGTGCAGCTATGATTACAGATTAAATATGTTCACAGTTATCCTGTGTGATTGTGAAAAATAGAATACATCTACTTGAAGGCTTGCATCTGTAGTAGGACAGTTTTACAGCAGATTGCTTGATAGATTAAGTCATAAATTAGGATCAAGTGACAGTTTTGGTCTCAGTCTGCATTTTATACCCACTGCACTTGATACAAATGTACCTAATATGCACTTATGCCAGTCTGTAATCTGCAGTCTGAATTTTAAAACATCCAAGATTGTAACTTGGTTGATCACCTAAAGACAGTAATCTTACATAAAAATAACCGGTTGATCTTGATGAGTCAGAGTGGGATTGACTTGAGTTGTACATCGTACTATGGAGTATTAAAGTTAAAAATTATTGGTCGCCTCTGTGCACATTATTCAAAATGAATGTTTATACACTGTAATTGTGAATGGATTGTATCATTCTTTTCAAACTCCCAATGTGAAATCAAATATTCTAATTCAGTTAAAACAAAAAAGGTTAAGTAATAAATAACCAAATATACAGCTGTAAATGTAACTGTACAGAGAGGTGAGGGTGTTTTTCTTATACATGTACGGCGGTGTAGGTTACATTGTGACTTGAAATTTTTAGTATCAATATGAAGTGCAAGCTAGGTAATGTAGGATTCAAAGAAATTCTCTTTTCACTGTATTATATGTATTGTTGTTCATGGTATTTTAGAGTGTGAATATGCATCAAGACAAAAGCAAAATTTATGCTTTACAGTGTTCTGTCTTCAAACTACAATGTACATGTACACTGAAAGGAGGATATTACTGTCTTCCTAGCATGCTTTGGATAAAATTCAGGTGAATGACTTCTGCTTTTGTTGGTCACAGCAAAATATACAGTGAGATGGAATAAAACTGAATGATTCATGCTCATACCATAGAAAATTCAGAAAATTGTGAGAAAAACGAAGATTGATTTTGAACTAAAAAGAACATAACCATAAACAAACACAGCAGGACAGTTGTGTGCTGAGTAGTTGAGCTGAGTAGCTGTTGTTTTATATTTTTACTAGCTGGAATTATTTCACCGGCTCTGTTCACCAGTGTTAGGTTCAATAAGTCAAAGCAAGCAAATGTACAGATATTTCTTTTAATTAAGCCAGCATTGTTTTGAAATTTAACCAGCCTTTAAAAATATTCTGTAAAGGTAAACAGAATAAATAGGTTAACATTTCTTTTGAATACAGTCGAACCTCCCGTAAGCGGCCACCCAAAATGTCAAGCCTAGGTGGTCGCTTACGGGAGGTGGTCGCTTACATGTACGAGAGTGCAGACAAAATTGGGTCAAAATTTTGCCTTATTACCATATGGTAACTGCAGAGACTTATCCCATGTGCCAATGCCCATCTAAACCCATGTAATAACGTTTAGTAGTTACAAGTCAGTTTTCATTCTTAAGACGATGTTCATGTATCTTATTTACATCAACCATACCCATCTTATTCACTGGTAATATGAGGATAATATACAATTTAATGCAGCAGTGATATGGGAGTATGCTTCATATTTTCTCATTTTTTTTTCACATTAGAAATGGCATCATTCAAAGAGATTCAAGGAGAGCTTTTTATGGTGAGAGAATAATTGATGTTATATGTCCATGTACATGTTAAGGCTGTTTTCTAACAGGAGCCTGGTAGCAATTAGGCACCCAAGTAACTGACATGGGCACCAACATGTAAATATTTGTCTTAATATTTTATAATTTGTTAATATTTTGCTGCAGCACCAAACATTATTCAAATGGGAACCTTAGGTCTGATCTAAAATCAGCAATTTAGTTGACTACTGTATGGAATAACATAACTTGGTTTTGTTTTGTTTTTTTTCTTTTTGACCTAGACATGATTAATTTACCCTGCCAAACATAAACTGCAGCTAATTGTATGGCACATTGTGTATTTTCTTGAGTTAATGTTGAACATGGTCTTTGTTTAAAACTTGGTCTTGTTAACCCAGAACAATTTGAACCAGGTGTTTATTCAGGGACCAGCATTTTATTCATTGTCCCTTGGTGACTGATTTTTTTATCAGTTCCTAATTCTCAGAAACTCATGACTGTGTTTTATTGATATTCTCTGGGAAAATTGGATTGTGATCACTGTGTTAATAGGATACCTTTGATCCATGACCAAAGTCCATTTCTTGTTACTGGTCAGGATTTTCCATACATACCTTAAAAATCCCGGTTATACAATGTAAGGCTATGTTCACACTTGGTGCCGAGCACGGTGCCCGAGTACGATTATCGCTGGGCACTAATGTGAACACACTTTTTTTTCGAGTACCCAAGCCAGAATTCGGGCACGGGACTCGGGCACTAAAGTGGGTACTGGTTCCCAGTGTGCACATGTTTTACTTTAGTTGCGAGGCACTACACCCACAAACCACTGCTTTGCATACCCACAATTCCCTTGTACACTCAGAATGTGAACATGTTAATATCTTGGGTACCCAGTGTCTGAACACAGCACCATTTTGTGCAGGTACCCAGGCACTAGTGCTCGGGCACCAAGTGGGAACATAGCCTAAGCCCACCCAGTTATAGGCCCACAAAATTCTTCGAGTTATAACCCCTTCTGAATGTAAGCTTCCACATCTCCTCCAAAACAATTCTTTACATCAAGAACATAAACTGACTGAAATAATTGGACAGTATAGTATCGCAACATTTTGTGCTTACCATCCATTAAACTCTTACAAATTTGTATCACGAAACCGGTCTAGCTGCTGTGTGCTGCCCACTTTTCTTTTGATAAAAAAATGATTGCGAAGGGCAGTTGCCTTAGTTACCAGGCAGACTACTACAAGACAGACTTCTGCTCACTGCAGCTGTTTTTTTGTTTTGTTTCGCAGGCTTCAAGAGCAAGAGCATCCCCATGGCCAATCTCTGGCAGAAAACATACCAAAGCTGTAGTCAATGTACACTGTACAGTGTACATGTAGCTTTTTGAAAGGAACAATGCAAAACAGAAACAAATAATTCTAAACAAATGATCAGTTACTGTGCCATATAGGATCTACTAAAAATAGGATATGAGTTATATAGTCAGGCATAAAATGCCAGTTTTTATGACAAAAGACTATGCCATAGTCAGCTGCCATTGTGTTTGCATGTAAATGCTGACCTTATTGGTGTGGAAATGACAAAATTCAATGAAAATATATTTTGACAAATTCTTTACGACTTACTGGTTCGCCTTTTCCTCGTCTTGCCACCAGTTAGTAAACAACACGAAAGCACGCACATGGTATACAGTCAAATTTTTAATCCAATTCGCTGACTTCGTAAAATAGACAAGCAAAAATGAAACTCCTTTGCACGACAATGTGAAACTACTGGCTTGGTCGTTGTAGACGAGAGGACGACGACAGAATTCGTGGGAAAATTGCGTGAATCTCACTTATGGTCGTCGTCCATGTTGTCGTCGTGGATCTTAAGTTACCTATTAAAAGCTTGCGTCAACTAGAATCTATGCTTGATTGAATTGGACAAAAGGTATTGATGCAACTTATTTTTTATGTCGACTTGTCTTTCCATTTGGCCAGGGCTACAGATGTTCATGATGTTTTTTTCAACAAGTGAAAGATAATTAACATAACTTATAGTCTTAGGAGAGGACCACTACTGGTGACGTTGGCATCCTCAATAAAGATTATTATTATCATTATCATGTATGCATTTAAAGTGACTTGCCTTGCCTTCCGGTTAAAACTGTAAAGTTGTAGTCATGTTTGTGGCATGGAATATTTTATGTGACAAAAGGAACCAGCATTAAATTGAAACAAATTGCATTGCTAGACTGACAGTTGTACTTCTCTAAACAGTAAGGTCTTCAAATTATGGTATGGTGTTGCAAAAATGCTTTTCAGTTGAAGACACAGCATTGAATTTACATGTTATTTACATGGTCTTGATAGCCCCCCTTTTTCAATTTACAGGGTATTGATAGCCCCCCTTTTTCAATTTACATGTTATTTACACGGTCTTGACAGCCCCCCTTTTTCAATTTACATGTTATTTACAGGGTCTTGATAGCCCCCCTTTTTCAATTAACATGTTATTTACATGGTCTTGACAGCCCCCCTTTTTCAATTTACATGTTATTTACAGGGTCTTGATAGCCCCCTTTTTCAATTTACATGTTATTTACAGGGTAATGATAGCCCCCCTTTTTCAATTTACATCGTCTTGATAGCCCCTCTTTTTCAATTTACATGTTATTTACATGGTCTTGACAGCCCCCCTTTTTCAATTTACATGTTATTTACAGGGTCTTGATAGCCCCCCTTTTTCAATTTACATGTTATTTACATGGTCTTGATAGCCCCCCTTTTTCAATTTACATGGTCTTGATAGCCCCTCTTTTTCAATTTACATGTTATTTACATGGTCTTGACAGCCCCTCTTTTTCAATTTACATGTTATTTACATGGTCTTGATAGCCCCCCTTTTTCAATTTACATGGTCTTGATAGCCCCTCTTTTTCAATTTACATGTTATTTACATGGTCTTGACAGCCCCTCTTTTTCAATTTACATGTTATTTACATGGTCTTGATAGCCCCCCTTTTTCAATTTACATGTTATTTACATGGTCTTGCTAGCCCCCCTTTTTCAATTTACATGTTATTTACATGGTCTTGACAGCCCCCCTTTTTCAATTTACATGGTATTGATAGCCCCCCTTTTTCAATTTACATGTTATTTACAGGGTCTTCATAACCTCCGTTTCCTAATTTACATGTTATTTACAGTCTCTCTTTTTAAATTTACATGCTGTGTACAAAGTCGCCTTTTCCAATTTACATGTTATTTACATGGTCTCTGTTCCTATACCTTCAAAATTTACAGCCTATTCACTATAATTTACATGTTTCAGCTCTAATATTTACATGTTATTTACATGATTATTGATAACATGTAAATGTCCAAATAGTCTGTAAATTATCGTTTACAGTCTATTTTCAGTGATTTACATGTTATTTACATAGTATGTAAATTTTCAACTTTTCCAGTGGTACGGTCTAAATGTACTGTGCAAACGGTCGCGTAAGTCTGTTTTGAGAATTGCTAAAATTAAAAGATAGGCCCGGTCGTCAATTTTATTCTTGTGCTTCCGACCTTTCACCTCAGTTAAGTTTATCATCGGCTTTCTGTTCAAAGAGCGACGCTGTTAGGCTCAGGCTATCTATATATATTATTTTCACATTTATCGCGATTTTATTATATAATTATCGGCCCATCTACGGAACAGTTTGTTGCTACCTGAAAGTTACGAAACCCCAAAAGAGAACTACGTCGTCAGCCAAAAGAAAGCAATTGTCACTCCATGGGTGACTAAGGTTTTCCCATGTCTTCTTTAATTGTTGTAGGGTCCACGTATAGACCGTCAAAAATTGCAAAGCCGACTGTATTTCAAGTCGTCTTGCGGGGTATTGGGAAAAGTTTTCAATCAGCAATAACCGCGCTTCGGATGAACCTCACTGGCTACGGTAATGCCACTGCGCAAAGCTGATTTGAACATGTTACAACGAAGAATTTGAAGCAATCTTTGACGCCATCATTGTGGGATACATTTATGTGTCTTAGTCTTACTTCAATCTCGAGAATAGCACTTTATTTAAATAATTGAAAGTGCAAGAAAGTTACACAATTTAGCAATTTAGAAATTTAAACTATCGTTGGATGAAACATTCGCGACATAAGAAAGTACGTTATCAAACAAATCGAGCAAACCACGCATGCGCACTTTGGCAGTTTCTTTGACTTTGAGTCAACTTGACAACTTGTTTAATGGTTCAGTCGTGGTTCTGCCCTGTATAGTCTTCTACGCATCCTTTATTTGGATCGCCACGCAACGGCTGCTTGGAACGAATATTATAATCCCCGTTGTACAGTCAGCCTTGCTTTGTTTGTTCCTTCGTATTTATATCAAATTGGTTGACTCGATCCACCAGGATCCGACGCTTTTGCATTGTCCAATTGGCCCTTGCAGTTATTTCCAAAGTGTTCATTGGGAAAATATGCAGGAAATTGCATGCGCTTTCATTGACTTGATTCACATTGAAACCTGCAAAATATTAGTGTATTTGTCCAAGTAAGCGCACCGCACCCGTCTGCCTTGCGGTCCTTTTATCCCACAGTTGTTATCTCGAGATGTTTTCTAGGAAGCGTGACATCAGAGTAACGCAACACAACGTCATGGTTTGGAAGATGCTGGAAGATGGCGCCGAGCGAGAGGTACAGGATAAGCAGAAAAATTTCTTGTCTGAGGCAACAACACGATGGCGGAGACCAGGTTGAAAGGCCAACCGCTGACTACTACACCACCGCGCCACCACCGAGTCAATCTCGTCAGTCAGCAGGTCATCGCGAACCGCTGATCAAGCAACCTGAAGATTCCACTGGTTACGAGATTGCCGCCGAGTTACAAACTACGAGAAACAAACATCACCTTTTACACGCAATGTAAAATTGCGTTGATGTCCATTTACTAAAAACGTCTCTTTCGTTCAGATGTAATTGTAATCAATGGCAATTGAGTGACACTGATTAACGTGTTTTACATCAGCATGCTGTTTCACCTGTATTTCAATTGCATGTACTCAAATATATCAAAGGGATCTAGCAGCCATCTCGTGAATACAAAACAATGTAAGATTATTTTCAGTCGTTCATGATGCTTTGTAATTAAGTTTTAAGCTTTTGATAATCCTTTGAATTTGAATTTGTTCGGTTGAACTACATTCGTAGCACTACGCGGGTACTAAGCACGGCAGCAATTCTTTACCACAAATCTTCAAATTAGTTTGAATCAGGGGTTTGAATACTCAACAAGACCCCTTATTCACTCAAGCCACACCAACACTCCGTAACATGTGTGGCCGTGCGTCGCGCAAGGCTAACTAGCGAGCGCGTATGACGTTGCAAAACATGCGTGTATGACGTCAAACAACTTCCGAGATCTCAGCAATTTTGAATACAAAGCGAGGCTTCGTTTTTCGCGCGGCTACACGGCCGAATGTCACGTCAGCTTGCTAAACACTTTAGTTGGATCGTTTGTTGTGTTTAGCGGAAAAAACTGTTTGCAAATTAAAGTCGTTATTTCCCTGCATTTTTTCGGGGTTTGCTACTCAAGACAGGGATACTAATTAAGGGATACTCAAAAGCTGCTATAGTGAAAAAGGAAGAGCTTTCAGGAATAAAATCTTGCTTCGAGGAACTTCATACGTTTTTATCAATGCAGGAGCAATGCGGGGAGATGTTTGTTTTTCGAATTTCAGAACCGAAAAAGCGGAGATTTAAAGAATTTCCAAGCAGTCGAGGGACTTAAAAGTAAAACAAATTACATTTTTTGATGGGAATTTATGTTGATATCAATCCGTAATTGACGTTTTCTTTGTGTTCTCGGTAGTTCTGGAGAATTGTTTATAAAACGTGCTTAAATTCAGTCGTATTGATTTCTTGAATTTCATTCGAGACAGCTCGGCCTCGATGCGCTATAAATGGTACGCGTTTTGTTATGGAGATTTGAATAAAATTTTAGGTTGAAAAGCGATTTTATGTTGACAAAACAAGACTTGGATTTTGCAGTTCTATCTTCACTCGCGTCGCCTTATGCAAATATGTTTGTGTATATTTTGCAGTTTTCATTTCCAAATCAGTTTCTCGGGCAATTTTTGATACGCACCAGGTGCATTTATTCGGAAATTAGTCAAACTAGTTATTCTAGTTTCAGTTGTTTTTGTTTTGTACGGTTTAAATGTACTGTGCAGACGGTCGCGTAATACTGTTTTTGAGAATTGCTATGAAAAATAGCCCGGTCGTCAATCTTAATTCTTATTCTTCCGACCTTTCACCTTAGTTAAGCTTATCATCGGCTTTCTGTTCAGAGAGCTATGTACGCTGTTAGCCGGCTCAGCCTATCTATATATATTATATTTTCATTAAGGTGTCCGACCTCCTTCTGAGCTATTCTTGGCTTTCACTTACGTCATATCAAAATTCAGAAGCATTAAAAAACAGATTTCGAATCTAAAATTTTATGGAATTGTAGAGAGTTTAAAACTACACATCTTGGCCAAATTTTGAAGCGTAAAAGCATTTTGTTCAAGAGTTATAGGCGAACGGATATTAGATATTTTTCGTAAGAAATGTATGGAGTGGCCATCTTTGTGCCCCACTCAGGGGCACAAAGATGGCGGCCAAAAATTCAAAGTCTTAATTACACCAAAAATCACATCCAAAAATATTGTATTTGCTATAAGCGCAATTAACTCGGCTTATAAGCACTTATAATGCAAACAATAACTTTCAGCTGATTCAATTTTGTTATTTTCGCGGCTTATCTGAAATAGCGTGACGCATTGCGTGACACATTTAAAACTTTTGTAAATCGGAAGCAAAACATCGTTAAAACCTTAAACTTTTTGTGAAAGATTAATAATACTTGTATCCACATACCATGTTAGAAACAGCTTTGTAGGACGTTTACTTTAGATTTTGTAATTTTTATGACGTCATGTGAAAACCAAGAATAGCATCCCTGTCACAAGCCAGGGTACAAGCTAAGCAATCTGTAGTTGTCATACCAACTAACGCAGTGTGTGTGGGTACCCTGTGAACAGTCTGCTCAAGGTGAGCGCTGGGTAATCGTGACATTGATGTAACGCAACGCCACACGTGGATGTTCTTGTGAAGGACTGTGGAAGTACGGCACGATGGAAGGACAAAATGAACAGCAAACCAAAGTCATTGACGAGATATTTAAAGAGCAAATACTCCACAAATTAGACGAGCTTAGGAAGGCGAACTTTCTATGCGACACAACTGTTCGAGTCGAAGGACAAGATTTCCCCGCTCACAAGAATGTGTTATCTGCTACGAGCGATTACTTCAAGGCTCTGTTTTCCAGTGAGTTACAAGTGAAAGAAAGCCAGAGTAACGTAGTGGAGCTAAACGATATGAAGTCAAACACGATTGCTACAGTACTGCAATTCATTTACACTGGGGAAGCAAGCATGAGCTCTTCCAACGCACAAGATCTTGTCGTCGCCTCTGACTACTTGATTATTCCAAGTTTGAAAACAAAAGCTGCACAGTTCTTAGGGGAATCAATAAATGCTTCCAATTGTTTAGCGATGGAATCTTTTGCTTCTCAGTACAACTGTGACTTGCTCAGCCAAGCGGCTGTGAAATACAAATGCCAACATTTCGTTTCCTTCGTGAAATCAGAGCATTTTCTATCGCTTGAGTTTGAGAAAGTGCGGGGTTTGATGTGTGAAGACGAACTGAATATTTCCAAAGAAGAAGAGGTTTATGAAGCAGTGATGGCGTGGGTCAAGCATGATTTATCATCAAGAGAATGTTTTCTTCCTGATCTGTTGAAATGTTTGAGGTTGTTCTCCATGTCAAAATACAGCCTGCAGAAGATTTTAAATAAAGATGAGCTGATCATCAAGAATCCCATCTGTTCGAATATATTGTATAATGGACTGGACTTTTTCGTATTCCCGGATCGGTTCTTATGCAAGTTGCTAAAACATCGCACATCCATCCAGAATGAAGAACATGTGATAGTAATTACAGGTGGTGAGACCGACTATGGAGACGTTTCAGAAACTGATTGTTTCGTCCTTTCTAATAGGAAATGGGCATCTCTTGCTCTCATACCTCGCTCTTGCATTTCAGAAGAATGCATTTGGTTCGTTTCTACCGTTTGTGGAGGACTTTTATATGGATTGGATGGTAAAATTAACGGATTAAGTTGTTATAACCCACAAGAAAATGCATGGAGGGCAAGATACACACAGTTATGCTGTCACACAGGCTGTGCATTGACATCATTCAATGAAGAACTTTACTTAATGGGTGGGATGTATGTGAATGATGAAGACCTCTCTGATGTGATGATATGTGAAGTTCATAAGTACAATCCAATGTGTAATGAATGGAAGCAGTTAGCATCAATGGAAACTTGCCGGGCTGGTCACTGTGCAGTTGTTCTAGAGGATCTCATTTATGTGATTGGAGGTTCTGATGGCCATACCTCTCTGAAGAGTGTTGAAAGCTATGATCCGTCAACCAACCAGTGGAGTAAGGTTCCAGATATGGCAAATGCCCGTAAGCATGCTGCAGCAGTAAATGCTTGTGGGAAAATTTTAGTCATTGGGGGATATTGTGATGATGATGAAACAGATGTTGAACAAACTTGTGAAATTTTTGATGCACATCTTAATGAATGGAGCCTGGTATCCGGTCCTACTACTCCAAGGTGTAATTGTGGAATTGTGAGTGTGGATAATGTGGTATACATTTTTGGTGGAGAGGATACAGATGTGTGGCTGGAAAGTGTGGAGTGCTTTGACTTCAAAAGCTATGAATGGAAAGAAGCAAATGAACCTATGCCAAGGGCTAGGACAAGGACACAAGCTTCCTTGTTGAAAGTACCAAAGAAGTTCATTAAAAGCTTACCAGCTCATCCTGAATAATGAAACATACATGTACTTAGTTCTTTTTAAGAAAGGAAAAGCATGAAGCAATTAAGTTGTAAGGCTGCGTGATATGGGCTTGTGAGGGGATCTTGGCAGTCATTTTTAGCAGAGTTCTGCTATGTTCTGATCAAGTGACTAATCTTGGGCGAAAAAATAGTTTCCAAATAGAAGTGGTGGGAAATTACTTATTAGATGACGTGCAGTTTTATTAAAGGGGCTCTGTCGACAAATTTAAGTAACACTTTGAATAGCCAAAAGACATATTTGTATAAAAAAATCTAATAATAATGGTCCAGTTTTGTTAACAAAATATTATCATTACTATATTAATGCTCTGAATCTATTAATGTGTGATTTTAGCAGTGGATGACCAGGATGGGTGGGCGGCACGGTGGTGTAGTGGTTAGCGCGTCGGACTTTCAATCTGAAAGTCGGTGGTTCGAAGCCTGGTCTCTGCCGTCGTGTTGTTTCCTTAGACAAGAAACTTTACTCCACACTGTCTCTCTCCACCCAGGTGTATAAATGGGTACCGGCGACAAAATGCTGGGGGTAACCCTGCGATGGACTAGCATCCCATCCAGGGGGGGAGTAGCAATATTCCTAGTCGCTTCATGCTATAGAAACTGGGTTTAAGCTCCGGCCGTTATGAGCCTTCTGGCTCGGGTGCGCGACTTTACTTTACTTTATGACCAGGATGGAAATGAAATGCAACTTGAAAAATTTATGCGAAATTTTTCAAGTTCTTCCTCAGACCCACGTCTTCGAAAAATCGATTAAAACATGGTGTAGTTTATTCTCTCTTTTAGAATTCATTCAAAAGGTGCAAATATAATTTTGTTCATTAAATTGAAGTACTTATCATTATTTTTTGCGCAGTTTTGGTGAAAAATCAGCTGAATCCATGGACATAGCCCCTTTAATCTTATCTTGGCAATATTTTGACAAGACAGTTCTTTTGGTGCAAAAAAAAAAAATATTGTCAACAATCTAGAGCCCTAACATGTTAAAATACATGTAATAGCCCTTTTCACGGTTAACTCCGCTCATTTGCATTACAATGAAATCTAGCATGTATGTGAGGCAATTTCAGGCTATTTTGTAGTTTTAGCCCGAAATTGCCTCGCATCCACGTTGGATAACATTGTAATGCAAATGAGAAAATCAACCGTGAAAAGGGCTATTGTTCCACATGTCTAGAAAATGAAAAAATGAGCTTTTCATAGGCTATTTACCAGTAACTGTTTTCCTTTGGCTAATGTTTTAAGGCCTTTAAATTATTAACACATCTTAGAACCAGTGTTACATTACTTCAAGCAGCTAGTTGGATTAATGTTGAGAGTGATACAAGTAGCATTTAAATTGAAACCCTAAACAGGGTTTCTGTGAGAAATTTTATGAAAATATTTTTGTTAATGTTTCCAGTAATTCAAACAAGTCCCAATTGATTTGTAGTTAGAAGTTATGGGAATATGTTAAGTGAAATTTTGTGGTGATTTTTGAGGTTTAAAAGCAAAAAGTGGGGGGGGGGGGGGGGGGTGGTGATGAAGGGATTGGTAGAACAATGAATGGTGAAGATTTACTGAATTTCAAGTTAAAGTTAAATGGTTCTTTAAGCCAAAATATTTTTTCTAAAAGAAGTGGGATCTTTTGGTGTAACTGAATGTCTTTCCTTTCAAACAACATTTAGCAAGCAACATTTTATCAAGCAATATAATATATTTCAGGCTAAGAAAAACAGAATTTGGCACAGGCAGTTATGCACCCAGCCAATCATGACACCATCAAAATAGTCAGCTATCGACTTGGAGTGCTCTTGCATGAAACTTTCCGTTGTACAAATTATTGATAATGATATTTACATGTTACTCAGTGCCATTGTCACAAGGTGAAGAATAGAGAATAACAATCCTTGTTATATTAAGCTGGAGTTTTTCTCAATACAACGTGCGCATTGATTGGTTGATTCATGGTTACATGACATCTAACAAACAAACTGTTTCCTGCCAATTGTCCTAAGCGGCCAACAATTTTGACGTCAGAGGGTAACATTGCACTGTTGCCCGCTGGCGCATGTGAACAGACCGTGACAAAAGGTGGCATGATTATGATGCGATTGATGTTTACCTCGAGTGCTCGGTGCATTTTTCAAACTGTGTTGTGTTGTGTTTTTTGTGTTGCTACACGTATATAACAAATCACCTCAGGAAACAGTGAATTTTGTTTCCCTCGAATCTCGATGAGACTCTTGGGAAACAAAATTCACTGTTTCCCTCCAGACCAGTTATTAAGTGTTTATTTTTAATGTTGGAGTGCAATCAGTCTTTTTTCTTCAAAGATAGTGAATGCCAAGGGTGTGACCAGCAAATGGTGAAGCTGCAAGGAACAAGAGCAGAGAGTGGCCTAAGCACCCTTGTTACTCACAACATTTTAAATTAGTGACCAAACACCCAAAACTATACCATAAATGGAATTTTATTTTAATTTTTATGAATTATATGTAGACCGAAAGTAGTGATCCATTTAGAGTTCAATATAATGTTACTTTTGGTTACTAACAGGCTTCTTGTTCAGTTAGTTTTTTTTAATTGTCCTGTGATTGATCCTGTGTCCTTTTTTAGCTGAATATTTCAGGTGCAGAAAATGTAGGGAATAGAATCTTTAGTATCCCACAAAATTCGTAGTTGCTTTCTCCTTTCCCAAAATCCTAACAAAACGACATTTTTATCCGTCCGAAAACAAATTGATCACAGTACAGTATGATGTGCCCAATAATGCGGGGCTCAAAGGTAAAACTAGAACGGGGCTTTTCCAGGGATCCGGGTTCCAGGATCCAGGGCTACGGCCTGCAAAGAAAAACAATAATCAGGATTCCACACCGCAACCAAATTTGGGACCTGTTCTCTGCACACATTTACAATTTGCGGGATTCTGATAATAAGCTTACAATGCCATTGCCACGTACTAACTATTACAAAAATAGCTTTGCCTATAGTGGTGCAGTCCTCTGGAACAGTCTACCCTCAGCTGCTAGGCAAGCAACATCTCTGACTAATTTCCGACGATTCTTAATTAATTCCGACACGGCATTCATGTAAAACAGGCTTTATTTTAGTTTACTTTCCTTTAATAGTTAGCTATATTTTTAAATTATAGAAGATTAATTCATACATAGTTTCGTATTAAGTTGTAGTTTTATATTAAATTGTTAATGCCTGATGCATTTGCCGTGTTTTTAAATAAAAATGATGATGATGATGATGATGATGACATTGCGGGCCTAACAAATCTGTTGTGTTTTCGTAGGTGCTTTAAACTTGTTGGAAACTACTTTCAGAAGGCTGGAAATGCTATTTTAAAGACTTCAAAAAACTCCGGGGAGCATGCCCCGGACCCCCCAAACAACTCGCACCTTAGGCGATATTGTCTGTTGCTACCTGAATGTAGCAAAATCCCGAAAGAGATCACGTCGACAGCCAAAAGAAAGCAATAAATTGTCACTCCATGCGTGACTAAGGTTTTCCGTATCAGGATCAATTTCTCAATCTTGATCAGGATCAATTTCCCAACCTTGATCCTGACTAAGGTTTTTCGATGTCTTCTTTAATTGTTGTAGGGTCCACGTATGGACCGTCAAAAATTGCAAAGCCGACTGTATTTCAAGTCGTCTTGCGGGGTATTGGGAAAAGTTTTCAATCAGCAATAACCGCGCCTCGGATGAACCTCACTGGCTACGGTAATGCCACTGCGCAAAGCTGATTTGAGCAGGCCACAATGAACAATTTGAGGCAACCAATAACGCCATCATTGTGGGATGAATTCAAGTGTCTTTAATCTTGTTCAAATTCTGATATGTTTATTTTTGATAAATTAAATGTAAAACAGTTCCATAGTTACAGCAATTTCAAATTTCTCAACTACAGCAAGGGGTGTCGAATTGTCCCTTGAAATTATGAAATGCGCGCAAGATTTGGATTCTGCTCGAATTGCTGGCAAATTTTCGAATAGTGATCCAAAACTGTGCGACATAAAATAGAATTTTGACAATAACACCTCCCCCGAGAAAGGAAGGTTACCTGAAAGTAACTTTAACTATGAGAACTTGCTAGCAATATTCCTGAACTGAAAGCAACGATCTTAGGAAAACTTTGAATTGGAAGAGAAACTATATTCCCTGAAAGGCAAACCCCTTTCAAAACTGGCTGAGGCCCAGTTTTACAGCCGTGTCGAAATAAATTCAGGAATTAAATTCGACTTTAGCAGTGTAGCGCGACGTTTGAAACCATTCGGCGCGGCAACTTGAATTTAGTTTAAAAAGGGAATTAAATTCGGCAAGCTCTGTCGTGCTACACGGCAGTAGTACAGCTTGGTTTCAAATGTTGTGCCAATTCCGTGTCGAACTCAATTCATAAATTATGAAAATGTAAGATTTTAGTGGTTTGGTTCTTGTGCACATGCTTTATCTGACCGTGGGCTCTGGGGCGAGATATTCTCGCCCCCAGAGCCCTCGTTTCATTTGGTCAGCGGTTGAAACGAATGGTGACGCAATTTAAAATGAAACCTGGAGCTCTGGAGACGAGAATGGGGGCAAGAATGGTGGTGACTAGAATGGATACTCCAAAATCAGGTTGGATCACCTCGGACACTTATTGAGAATTATATAACGTAATGTCGACACTTACAATTTATTTTCAATAAATTTTTAAGTGTAAAAAAGAAAATCTAAAATCCCCACTCAGGATTGAACCTGTGACCTATTCATACTCATGTAGTATTCATTATCCCGCGCGATGACGTAATTGGCATTATATAAGGTAGAATAATATATGCAAATGTGTCAGTTCGCAAAGATTTCCATGCAGGAACGTCAGAGTGATTCTGCTTCAGCACGGCCTGCTCCTGTTGTGGCCATAGAATTACCGCAGCAGGCCGTGCTCCCTCTTCAACCACAAATGCAAGCTTCTTCAAACGAAGTTCTTGGTTTTAGTAGCGCTTCGATGAGTGCGTCAGTCGCGGAACAAGTACATTCGCCGAGCCACATGGCGGGGCTCCGAGTTCATCGTTCACCAAAGCGGAGCAGTTACAGGTTCGCTTCTTGGTTCTGTGTATTTTGGCGTTATTTCGGGAATAGCTATGGTTTGGTTCGTTGGGGCGAGCGGGATATTTATTTCTCCGGTTTCCGTTTCAATTTTTCTTTCGGACCCTTGTTTGTTGCAGTTTAGGCGGCGTTTTTATTTCGGTTGTGTTTGTAGGAATTTTGCACGTGTGAATTCCTAATTAGATTCGGTAGATTTTTTGTGTTTAGCCTTTGTTCGCGGGGGTGTTAAGACATTTATGCTCGCCGAATAGAGTGAATTCGTATAACCCGTGTTTTATATGCTAATGAGCAGCGTTATAATCTAATAAGCTGTGTAGTTTGTGTACAATAAAATAATAGACGTGTGGTCGAAAACTCCAAACAAACGACTTTAATTCTCGTACATTAAGTACAGTATAGTACAGTTTACAGTATTTGCATTTACGGTCGCTAATATGCGTTTACAGTACCTCTTCTTTAATTTACTTTTACTACTTTTACTTTTTAAATTGCATTTTACTAGCGATCGCGTTGGCTACATGAAACTAGTCGGATTTCTTCGTGTTTACATGTTTGTCCACCTTGGACAAGACCTCGTTGACGTTGTCCATGATCTTTAAGGCTTTTTCGCACATTTTCGTATGTGCAATCTGAGCTTCTTTGGCAAAATCTATTTTTCTCTTCTTTTGGTTGCCTGCCTCTTCTTCGGTTTTTGACGAACTTGGCAAAGAGTCGAGGAATATTGGTGGCCCAGCTTTGCTCTTACCGCTTCAGTTTTCCGTTCCCCTGGCGTCATGAGCTTTGAATACTCGGTTTGCTTGGAAACTAGCACCTTAACGGCATAAATTTCCTCTGACTGTTTTTGAGCCAGAGGTCGAGATTGGCGTAACACATTTCTTACTATGTTTCGCATCCTGTTTGTGATGGACTCTTCGGAAACCGATAAATAAGATTAACCACGTGCTCTGGAATTCCTGCAGCGTCCGAACTCCTCTGCTTTGCGTACACGACTACTTCTGCCTAGACTTGCCACAAGTCGACTTTCGCTTTTTTAGTCGAGTTCTACCGAAAATTAGTATTGGAAAGGACTTGTGGTAAGTCTAGCTGTTACTGAAATGCTTGAATTGTTACCTCTAACAACAACAACAACAACAACAACAACAACAACAACAACAGGGCAAACAAATCAGTCAACTCTTTCATTATTATACTAAGAATACATTGTTGTTGTTGTTTCTTGTTGAATAAATTGTTGTTGTTGTTGTTGTTGTTGAATAAATTGTTGTTGTTGTTGTTGTTAATTGTTACCTCTTGGTTTGAATTTGCATACGCTTAGCAATGCTTCTGTGAGACTTAAATTAATTTTATAACAAATAAGACGTCAGCCGTCTCAATTCCCTTTGTTTTATTGTACACAGCTCATTAGAATATAACGGGGCTCATTAGCATATAAAACACGGGTTATACGAATTCACTCTAATATCGACGGTATGTTATATCGGGCCCAAGATTGAAAGCGATAGGTGAGGTTTTAGTCTCATGTTTACGTGACTGGGCTATGGCAAGGTGAAACGAAGGGTTCTTGGCGAGCCTAATGACGAATTGCGTTGAGTATCTTTGTGAACTCACTATTGACATAAAGAATTTCTTTGTGAGCCCAATGGCGGAGTAAGTTGAGTCTCTTTGTGAACTCGCTATTGAGATTACTTGTTGCTGGGTGAGCCAAATTGACGGACCGGAGTAAGTAGGGTATATTGGTGAACTCTCTGTTGAGATAAAGGGTTTCTTTGTGAGCTCAGTAACGGAGTAAGCCGAGTATCTTTGTGAACTCTCTGTTGAGATAAGGGGTTTCTTTGTGAGCCCAATGACGAAGTAAGTGGAGTATCTTTATGAACTCACTGTTGGGATACAGGGTTTCTTTGTGAGCCTGATGACGAAGTAAGTTGAGTATCTTTGTGAACTCGCTGTTGAGATAAAGGGTTTCTTGTGAGCCCAATGACGAAGTAAGTTGAGTCTCTTTGTGAACTCGCTGTTGAGATTAAGCGTTTCTTGGTTAGCCGAATTGATGGAGTAAGTGGAGTATCTTTGTGAACTATCTGTTCAGATAAAGGGTTTCTTTGTGAGCCCAATGACGAAGCAGGTGGAGTATCTTTATGAATTTTCTGTTGAGATAAAGGGTTTCTTTGCGAGCCCCATGACGAGGTAAGTTGAGTATCTTTGTCAAATCATTGTTGAGATAAAGGGTTTCTTTGTGAGCCCAATGACGGAGTAAGTGGAGTATCTTTGTGAATTTTCTGTTGAGATAAAGGGTTTCTTTGTGGGCCCAATGACGAGGTAAGTTGAGTATCTTTGTAAAATCACTATTGAGATAAAGGATTTCTTTGTGAGCCCAATGACGAAGTAAGTTGAGTATCTTTGTGAAATCACTGTTGAGGTAAAGGGTTTCTTTGTGAGCTCAATGATGAAGTAAGTTGAGTTTATTATATAAACACCAATGAAATACCAGGTGAGGTTTCGCGCGTAAACATCATATCTTCACACGTGAGAATAACATGTTATCTTCACACGTGAAAAGATCACCGTTGACACGTTGTTCTGCTTTATGACTTCAAAAAAGAAATGGTTTGATTTCATTGGTGTTTATATAATAAACAGAACATTACATGGCCGCTTTTAGATACGAAATTTCTCTTCTCGTGTTGAAAAATATTTCACTCGTTCGCTGCGCTCACTCGTGAAATATTTTTCAACACTCGAAGAGAAATTTCGTATCTTCGCGCGGCCATGTAATATCCTCTATATCTTTGTGAACTCATTGTTGAGATAACGCGTTTCTATGTGAGTCAATAATGACGTAAAAAGGTCGAATCCAACGGCGGTGTCAGTAGGATATAATTATAATTATATCCTACTGACTTATATCTAATTTAAAGAGGGGGATATATTGCCGGTTGGGTTCTCTTTTGAGGACTCGCAGTTACTGAAAGAGCCAATTGAGAAGCGTATTTTGCATGACTCCAGCGGAAGCTCAAAACGGGAGTGGTGAGCACAATAATATGCGTTATAGGTATCTGGGTGAACCTAATGTTCTTTGAGAGGCATGATTGTCTTATGTGACCTAGTTTTATGTTTTTTGAGGGCCTTCCAATCAACGATCGCGTGCTTGTACTGTTTAAGTGTTACCGCCTGCGGTCGGTATGGCCATATTGCTAGGTTTTTTGAAAAAAAAAAAATCTTAGTTATATATTTATGTACCTGAAAGCCTTCGTGGCTGTTATTGGCGTTCTAGGCATATGCCTAGGAGTGTTGTAATTTTTTTGCTTGTCTTTTATGACGAGGTTGTTTATGAAATAAAGTTGGTAAGTTAACGTGTACACTTTTCTTTTACTGTGTGGGGAGTGAATATGGTAACTGTGGGTTCCCTGTGCTACAGAATTGATAATGGAGATAGGAAGCGAAGGACTGAGAAAGTGTCATGGGATTCGTTCTTGACAGACAGAAGTTGTTGTTAGGTTTATGGTTTTATATCTATTTTTCAATTTCTGGGTCCTGAGAGATGACTCCGCAAGCGATTGTCAACGATGGCATCCCTTGTTGCTTCGACTCGTCGGGCAGTGGCAGTCATCTTCTCTAGGCCTGGGTCGGGGTAAAGTAAAGTGGGTTTTCTTCGATTCCATTCGTTGGTTACCCGTTTTTCTTTATTTAACTCCAAATAAGGGAGATCGTTAATGTGGGGGAATGTTTTTCCCCGAGCAAAGTGCAGCAATTGGCTGCAACAAGGAAAATTCAATGAGTTTGGTCGGATGGAGCCTTGACCTCAGGTCTAGAGGAGGTGACGGCTGTTGATATTGTTTTGTCAAGTATCAAACGGGTGTTATCAGGGTGAATTTAGAAGAATAGAATTTAGGTCTATTAAGAAGTAAAGTTTCGGGACCCGAACATGTTCTTATCAGAGGAACTTCACAATCATTTGGAAGCGTGGGAATGTCATTCTGAAGGACATACTGGATAAGAAAACTATCAAGAGTCAATATTTTAGATTTTCTCCGTCCCTTTCAGGGAGTGTTTACAGGAGCTCATTACGGCAGCCCTTCTCCGCCAATGAAAGTCTTTTCAAACCACCTATCTTGTAAAGGCTTGGAAACGGTTATTTCATACGAAATACAGTCCCGCATTACAACTGGAGCTGTGAATGATTGGGATGTAGGAGGAACAGTGGAACCTCCTTGGCTTGTTTTACTCTTACTATAGAGCCTTCGAAACCTCGCTTGTGTATTGATGCTTCGTTCTTGAATTTAAGGATGGCAGACACGCCATTTCCAATAGCTAAATTAGCGGAGGTTTCACGATTTCTTTATGCGGAATCCTTATGTCTTAATTGGATGGTAATGTGGGCTATGACCACATCCTGCTCACGGAAAAATCATAAGAGCTTGAGGGCTTTGAATGGAATGGCTGGTGGTTTGATTCCCAGTATGTGGGTTTAGCGGCAGTTAGCTATCTTCGGGGCAACGGTATCGCCTGTCCTTTTGTATCGATGTTAGATTGGTAGGAGAACTGTTCGCTTAAGAGGGCTTCTGGTCCCGCCTTATAAGTCTGCGAGACACTCTTTTAAGTAGAAGGTCGGCGGAGGCCTCCCTTTATATTGTTTGTCGAGTTTTAATTATGTGGGGGTACTCCCTTGGTTTAGCAAAGTACATCCTTGTCCCAGTTGGGCGGATATCATACCTGGGCATGTTGGCTGATTCGCACTTGCAGGCGTTTTGATTCCTGATGTTAAGAAACAAAGGTGTGCGGTGTTAGAAGAAAGCCTCCTTGCCCGCAGGGATTCGGTGCCTGTCAAGGCTCTCCAAAAGCTTATGGGAAAGTGCATTTCGTTTACGCTTGCATTCCCCGGGGCAAAATGTTATATACGTGAGTTGGCGTCGGCTATTAGGGCGGCTTCGGGAAAGCAAAATTCCACTTTTCGCCCATGCTGCGAGAGGAATTAGTGCGCTAGCGTTTCCTGGATTCTTGGTCCGAGTATATTCCGTGGAGAAAGAAGGAACATGTGGCACTCAAGCTAACAACGGACGCATCATTGTCTCGTTGAGCAGATTCACACAAACTCAGGAGAATTGACATTTGGCGATTTTGGGAGGACCTTCTCTCGTTGAATATCAATGTCAAAGAAATGTGGGCTGTGGCAGAGCTCTAGAATCTCTTCCGCCGGAAGTTCGGGATTGCCGCCTCGATATTCAAGGGGGTGACCAGGCTATTATTTATACCTGGCATGGTATGAGGTTCTCGTTGCAAGGATTTGAAACGCGTAGAAAAGCGCTTTTATTTTATTTATTGTGAGAAAATATTGCTTTTTCAATGATCTTTGTCCCTTCAAACATGAATGTGGCGGACTGGTTTCCACGAAAGCTGTCTCGTAACGACGCTATGCTGTCACCAAGATGCTGGCAGATTGTCTAGACGGAGTTTAGAGGTGGAAATGGTCATTTTCTTTTCCTCTGTTCTCACAGTCTTTACCCAGAGTCCCAAGACTGTTTGTCCCGGCAGTCGGCTGTCCGTGCGGTTTTTACCCTAACGATGAGGGATTTTTATTTTGCCAACGGTGTGGTCATGCGAGATGTGGAACAGGTCCAACCTCGTCTCAGTCCTTGAAAGCTCCTGTAGACCTTCCGATCCACGAATTGAAGCTCGAAGGGAAAACTTACTGAGACGAAAACAGTCAACTCCATATTGTAGCCAAGAGTCGTCTTTGGAGAGAGAGTTTGGAACATTTTTGCAGAAGTTGTCGCCGCCTCGAGATCTCCTCTGCTTTGCGTACACGACTACTTCTGCCTAGACTTGCCACAAGTCGACTTTCGCTTTTTTAGTCGAGTTCTACCGAAAATTAGTATTGGAAAGGACTTGTGGTAAGTCTAGCTGTTACTGAAATGCTTGAATTGTTACCTCTAACAACAACAACAACAACAACAACAACAACAACAACAACAGGGCAAACAAATCAGTCAACTCTTTCATTATTATACTAAGAATACATTGTTGTTGTTGTTTCTTGTTGAATAAATTGTTGTTGTTGTTGTTGTTGTTGAATAAATTGTTGTTGTTGTTGTTGTTAATTGTTACCTCTTGGTTTGAATTTGCATACGCTTAGCAATGCTTCTGTGAGACTTAAATTAATTTTATAACAAATAAGACGTCAGCCGTCTCAATTCCCTTTGTTTTATTGTACACAGCTCATTAGAATATAACGGGGCTCATTAGCATATAAAACACGGGTTATACGAATTCACTCTAATATCGACGGTATGTTATATCGGGCCCAAGATTGAAAGCGATAGGTGAGGTTTTAGTCTCATGTTTACGTGACTGGGCTATGGCAAGGTGAAACGAAGGGTTCTTGGCGAGCCTAATGACGAATTGCGTTGAGTATCTTTGTGAACTCACTATTGACATAAAGAATTTCTTTGTGAGCCCAATGGCGGAGTAAGTTGAGTCTCTTTGTGAACTCGCTATTGAGATTACTTGTTGCTGGGTGAGCCAAATTGACGGACCGGAGTAAGTAGGGTATATTGGTGAACTCTCTGTTGAGATAAAGGGTTTCTTTGTGAGCTCAGTAACGGAGTAAGCCGAGTATCTTTGTGAACTCTCTGTTGAGATAAGGGGTTTCTTTGTGAGCCCAATGACGAAGTAAGTGGAGTATCTTTATGAACTCACTGTTGGGATACAGGGTTTCTTTGTGAGCCTGATGACGAAGTAAGTTGAGTATCTTTGTGAACTCGCTGTTGAGATAAAGGGTTTCTTGTGAGCCCAATGACGAAGTAAGTTGAGTCTCTTTGTGAACTCGCTGTTGAGATTAAGCGTTTCTTGGTTAGCCGAATTGATGGAGTAAGTGGAGTATCTTTGTGAACTATCTGTTCAGATAAAGGGTTTCTTTGTGAGCCCAATGACGAAGCAGGTGGAGTATCTTTATGAATTTTCTGTTGAGATAAAGGGTTTCTTTGCGAGCCCCATGACGAGGTAAGTTGAGTATCTTTGTCAAATCATTGTTGAGATAAAGGGTTTCTTTGTGAGCCCAATGACGGAGTAAGTGGAGTATCTTTGTGAATTTTCTGTTGAGATAAAGGGTTTCTTTGTGGGCCCAATGACGAGGTAAGTTGAGTATCTTTGTAAAATCACTATTGAGATAAAGGATTTCTTTGTGAGCCCAATGACGAAGTAAGTTGAGTATCTTTGTGAAATCACTGTTGAGGTAAAGGGTTTCTTTGTGAGCTCAATGATGAAGTAAGTTGAGTTTATTATATAAACACCAATGAAATACCAGGTGAGGTTTCGCGCGTAAACATCATATCTTCACACGTGAGAATAACATGTTATCTTCACACGTGAAAAGATCACCGTTGACACGTTGTTCTGCTTTATGACTTCAAAAAAGAAATGGTTTGATTTCATTGGTGTTTATATAATAAACAGAACATTACATGGCCGCTTTTAGATACGAAATTTCTCTTCTCGTGTTGAAAAATATTTCACTCGTTCGCTGCGCTCACTCGTGAAATATTTTTCAACACTCGAAGAGAAATTTCGTATCTTCGCGCGGCCATGTAATATCCTCTATATCTTTGTGAACTCATTGTTGAGATAACGCGTTTCTATGTGAGTCAATAATGACGTAAAAAGGTCGAATCCAACGGCGGTGTCAGTAGGATATAATTATAATTATATCCTACTGACTTATATCTAATTTAAAGAGGGGGATATATTGCCGGTTGGGTTCTCTTTTGAGGACTCGCAGTTACTGAAAGAGCCAATTGAGAAGCGTATTTTGCATGACTCCAGCGGAAGCTCAAAACGGGAGTGGTGAGCACAATAATATGCGTTATAGGTATCTGGGTGAACCTAATGTTCTTTGAGAGGCATGATTGTCTTATGTGACCTAGTTTTATGTTTTTTGAGGGCCTTCCAATCAACGATCGCGTGCTTGTACTGTTTAAGTGTTACCGCCTGCGGTCGGTATGGCCATATTGCTAGGTTTTTTGAAAAAAAAAAAATCTTAGTTATATATTTATGTACCTGAAAGCCTTCGTGGCTGTTATTGGCGTTCTAGGCATATGCCTAGGAGTGTTGTAATTTTTTTGCTTGTCTTTTATGACGAGGTTGTTTATGAAATAAAGTTGGTAAGTTAACGTGTACACTTTTCTTTTACTGTGTGGGGAGTGAATATGGTAACTGTGGGTTCCCTGTGCTACAGAATTGATAATGGAGATAGGAAGCGAAGGACTGAGAAAGTGTCATGGGATTCGTTCTTGACAGACAGAAGTTGTTGTTAGGTTTATGGTTTTATATCTATTTTTCAATTTCTGGGTCCTGAGAGATGACTCCGCAAGCGATTGTCAACGATGGCATCCCTTGTTGCTTCGACTCGTCGGGCAGTGGCAGTCATCTTCTCTAGGCCTGGGTCGGGGTAAAGTAAAGTGGGTTTTCTTCGATTCCATTCGTTGGTTACCCGTTTTTCTTTATTTAACTCCAAATAAGGGAGATCGTTAATGTGGGGGAATGTTTTTCCCCGAGCAAAGTGCAGCAATTGGCTGCAACAAGGAAAATTCAATGAGTTTGGTCGGATGGAGCCTTGACCTCAGGTCTAGAGGAGGTGACGGCTGTTGATATTGTTTTGTCAAGTATCAAACGGGTGTTATCAGGGTGAATTTAGAAGAATAGAATTTAGGTCTATTAAGAAGTAAAGTTTCGGGACCCGAACATGTTCTTATCAGAGGAACTTCACAATCATTTGGAAGCGTGGGAATGTCATTCTGAAGGACATACTGGATAAGAAAACTATCAAGAGTCAATATTTTAGATTTTCTCCGTCCCTTTCAGGGAGTGTTTACAGGAGCTCATTACGGCAGCCCTTCTCCGCCAATGAAAGTCTTTTCAAACCACCTATCTTGTAAAGGCTTGGAAACGGTTATTTCATACGAAATACAGTCCCGCATTACAACTGGAGCTGTGAATGATTGGGATGTAGGAGGAACAGTGGAACCTCCTTGGCTTGTTTTACTCTTACTATAGAGCCTTCGAAACCTCGCTTGTGTATTGATGCTTCGTTCTTGAATTTAAGGATGGCAGACACGCCATTTCCAATAGCTAAATTAGCGGAGGTTTCACGATTTCTTTATGCGGAATCCTTATGTCTTAATTGGATGGTAATGTGGGCTATGACCACATCCTGCTCACGGAAAAATCATAAGAGCTTGAGGGCTTTGAATGGAATGGCTGGTGGTTTGATTCCCAGTATGTGGGTTTAGCGGCAGTTAGCTATCTTCGGGGCAACGGTATCGCCTGTCCTTTTGTATCGATGTTAGATTGGTAGGAGAACTGTTCGCTTAAGAGGGCTTCTGGTCCCGCCTTATAAGTCTGCGAGACACTCTTTTAAGTAGAAGGTCGGCGGAGGCCTCCCTTTATATTGTTTGTCGAGTTTTAATTATGTGGGGGTACTCCCTTGGTTTAGCAAAGTACATCCTTGTCCCAGTTGGGCGGATATCATACCTGGGCATGTTGGCTGATTCGCACTTGCAGGCGTTTTGATTCCTGATGTTAAGAAACAAAGGTGTGCGGTGTTAGAAGAAAGCCTCCTTGCCCGCAGGGATTCGGTGCCTGTCAAGGCTCTCCAAAAGCTTATGGGAAAGTGCATTTCGTTTACGCTTGCATTCCCCGGGGCAAAATGTTATATACGTGAGTTGGCGTCGGCTATTAGGGCGGCTTCGGGAAAGCAAAATTCCACTTTTCGCCCATGCTGCGAGAGGAATTAGTGCGCTAGCGTTTCCTGGATTCTTGGTCCGAGTATATTCCGTGGAGAAAGAAGGAACATGTGGCACTCAAGCTAACAACGGACGCATCATTGTCTCGTTGAGCAGATTCACACAAACTCAGGAGAATTGACATTTGGCGATTTTGGGAGGACCTTCTCTCGTTGAATATCAATGTCAAAGAAATGTGGGCTGTGGCAGAGCTCTAGAATCTCTTCCGCCGGAAGTTCGGGATTGCCGCCTCGATATTCAAGGGGGTGACCAGGCTATTATTTATACCTGGCATGGTATGAGGTTCTCGTTGCAAGGATTTGAAACGCGTAGAAAAGCGCTTTTATTTTATTTATTGTGAGAAAATATTGCTTTTTCAATGATCTTTGTCCCTTCAAACATGAATGTGGCGGACTGGTTTCCACGAAAGCTGTCTCGTAACGACGCTATGCTGTCACCAAGATGCTGGCAGATTGTCTAGACGGAGTTTAGAGGTGGAAATGGTCATTTTCTTTTCCTCTGTTCTCACAGTCTTTACCCAGAGTCCCAAGACTGTTTGTCCCGGCAGTCGGCTGTCCGTGCGGTTTTTACCCTAACGATGAGGGATTTTTATTTTGCCAACGGTGTGGTCATGCGAGATGTGGAACAGGTCCAACCTCGTCTCAGTCCTTGAAAGCTCCTGTAGACCTTCCGATCCACGAATTGAAGCTCGAAGGGAAAACTTACTGAGACGAAAACAGTCAACTCCATATTGTAGCCAAGAGTCGTCTTTGGAGAGAGAGTTTGGAACATTTTTGCAGAAGTTGTCGCCGCCTCGAGATCTCCACTCAGCTACCCCGGATGATATTATCCGTTTTCTAATCTGAAAGGAGCCTATTGGGAAAAAATTCTGCCAGTTTCGGGGTCGTTTTGGAGCAATTTGAAATTTTTTAAAATGATGCTTTTGACTGTGTGATTGTGTGGGTGGAAAGTGAGGGTGAATGGAATTCTCTCGTTCTCTTCCTTCTGTGATGTTTGTAGTGCTGATTGTCTGTCGATCTGTTGTGCACGTTGTTGGCCCGTTTTAACAACAGAGTCAAGGTACCCACGTTTCTTGAAAAACTGGCACATTTCTTCCGATTTGTTGGAAAAATCGGAGTCATCACTACAAAGACGTCGAAGTCTGAGAAATTGAGAATACGGAATGGCGTTTTTAACGTGTGATGGATGTGAGGATGAATGTAATAGATAACTGTGGGAATCTGTAGGTTTGTAGTGCACACTTGTGGATAAACTGTTGCCGTTGATCGAAATATTGATGTCAAGAAAAGCGACAGAGGTTTCAGAAGTTTCCCAGGTGTATTTTAGAGCCGGATGAAAAGTATTGACAGAAGTTATGAACTGATTAAGTTCTTCTTTACTGGAAGAAGTAGCGCCAATGCAGTCATCGATGTAGCGGCCGTAGAGTTCGGGTTTGGTTCCTTGGTACTGATCGAAAAATTTCTTTTCGACGTAGCCTACAAAAAGGTTAGCATAGCTTGGTCCCATTTTGGTGCCCATGGCGACTCCATTTACTTACCGTACCACTATACCACCTAGCTTCTCGGGTTGCTTAAAGCTAAATTTAACTATATAAACTGCTGCCCCTAACCTCAACTGAAAGCTAACCAGTTACTCCGTTATAATATATATAGATAGCCCAAGCCTAACAGCATCGCACTTTGAACAAGCTTAACTAAGGTGAAACTTAACTAAGGTGAAAGGTTGGAAGCACAAGAATTAAGATTGACGAACGGGCTATTTTCAATTTTAGCAATTCTCAAAAACAGTATTACGCGACCGTCTGCACAGTACATTTTTATAGACCGTACAAAAGTTCACAAAAACAACTTTTCTCTGTCTAGAATAATTAGTACCACTAGTTTCCGAATAAAATACAGTTTATGTTTGTCAAAAATTGCCCGAGAAACTGATTTGAAAATCAAAAATTGCAAAAATACACAAACATATTTGCATAAGGCGATGCGAGTGAAGATAGAACTGTACTATAAAATCAAGTCTTGTTTTGTTTACATAAAATCGCTTTTCAATCTATCTAATGAATGAACAAACACATAAAAATGGACAACACAATCTTCTTTCGAAAAAATTTATTCAAATCTCCATTAGTTTACGTTTAAAAGCAAAACGCGTACCATTTAATTATAGCTCATCGAGTTCAAGCTTTCTTCGATGAAATTCAAGAGATCGATACAACTAAATTTAGGCACGTTTTAAAATCAATTCGCCAAAACTAACAATAACACTAATAACAAGTCACTCACAGATTGATATCAACATAAATTCTCATCGAAAACTGTAATCTGTTTTACCTTTAAGTTCCTCGCTTGCTTGGAAATTCAAATCTCCGCTTCTGGTTCTGAAATCATCTCCCGCATTGATAAAAACGTAATACATGAAGTTCCTCGAAGCAAGATTTTATCCCTGAAAGCTCGTCCTTTTTTCACTAAAGCGGCTTCTGAGTATACCTTAATTAGTATCCCTGTCTTGAGTTGCAAACCGCGAAAAAATGCAGGAAAATAACGAGTTTAATTCTCCACTAGGCACAAGAAAACAACTAAAGTGTTTACCGAGCTCACGGCTGTGTGGCTGCGCGAAAAACAAAATTGCTAAGATCCCGGATGTTGTCCAACACGGGCGGGCACACACGCGCCCGCGAAACATTCCGCTAGCCACGACCATGAAAAATCACGGCGTAGGTTCTATGAGTATGGAGCTGCGCAGCCAGGCCTTCGGCCTGGCAAGTGCTCCGCTATAAGTCTCAATAAGGTGTCCAACCTGAAGAAAGTGTGTGAAATGATATATATGAAATAAATCATATATGAACTGCGGAAATAAAAAATTTTGGAAATGGAAATGAAATGAAATGAAATGAAAAATTTTGGAGTATCCATTCTAGTCACCACCGGGCAAGAATGAAACAAAAATGGCGGCTGGAGCAAATTAAGTACGACTCTTTCACGACGTCTGAATCGGAGCCGTGCTCTTGCCGTGTTACTGTCGAACCTAGAGTTCGGCACGGCAGAAGCACGACGTTTGAAGTAGGCCTGAAGTGCTACAGTACTATTACTTACTATCTTATTTTCTTTGATATCAAGTTAAGTTAGAAAATCCAATGCTGCGGTCGTATTTACCCTGTTTAAGAGGTTTCTTGGAATGGAGTGTTTATTTTCACATTTGTCGCGATTTTATTTTAGATACGGTACGGTACGGTGCGGTGCGCTCTTTTGCTAGCTGAAAGTAGCAAAAGCTCGAACGAGAACTACGTCAAGCAACACAAAGCAATTGTCGTTTCACTCTTATACGCGACTAAGGCTTTTCGTTGTCATCTTTAGTTGCTGTAGGGTCCACGTATGGTCCGTCAAAAATTGCAAAGCCGACTGCATTTCAAGTCGTCTTGCGAGGTATTGAGAAAAGCAATCAATAACCGCGCCTCGGATGAACCTCACTGCGCAAAGCTGATTCTAACAGGTCACAATGTGTTTCTTATATGGGCTGCACGAGCCGCCACCTACACCTACGCAATGACGAATACAAATACTCTACGATCGGGAAACATCTGAAGGAGAAACATGCAATCGAAAGCCGACCAAAAAATCTCCAGGAGCAATTTGCCATCTTCAAGAAATGCCGTGGAAAGTTTTGAGTGCCTTTATATTTACGAGATGTTCCTGATAAAGAAAAAGAGACCAACTTCGAACACTCAAACAGACTCCATTCCAGCGAACCTTTTCACTTGATTATGCGCATTCTTCATGTGCTTTCACAGCTAAGTTATTTCAATGCATTTTCACACATTCATCCTTATATTTATATCGCCAAAATGTTCTTACCCAAAAATATCCGGGAATCGAAAAATCCTTCGCACATCCCCGTCACTTTAAATCCGGAGAACACCAATCCCCTGTTAAGGAATTAAGAAAGGAATCAAGGAATTAATGGGTATAACCGGAACAATGTTTTGTTACCATAGTGATGGGCCTATAACCGGGTGGGCTTATGAGCGGGGGGGGGGGGGAGGGCTTATTATGGAACGCATGGAGCACAACACTTCTTCAAGAGAATTACACGCTTGTTGTACAAAAATTACGTTATGTAGTCTCGTAATGTCTCAATCAATTCGAGATACCTCCGTACGTAGAGCTGTTCCTTGTGTACAGAGAATGTACTATTGGATGCAGTAACGCCATGATAAACCAACGGAGGTTCTGTCGAGCTCCAAGACACTACTCGACAACAGAATAAACTAAAGAGCTAAAACCTACTGCAAAAAGTCGTGATTACAATATAGGAAAATGATTGCATTTTCATTCTTGGAACTTAGACACTTACATCCGTGATGAAGAAACACTTTTTCACAAGTCTTGCACGCCGCAGACTATGGACACTAAATCACGGCCTATTTACTGATCCTAACATTTCCACAACGATAACATTAACTTCAGCCGATTACCATTATTTATCCTGCAACACGAGTCTGAGCCAAAGAAACCCTAATATATGCCAGGACAGCTAGTGCAGCGAAGGCATAGAGAAATAAAATAATTTTATACTCTAATCACCATGAAACGAGTATAAAACATTTTGTAATAAATCTTCATTAAACATAACACACAGTTCCACGGGCGAGCATCTCGTTTATTGATGTCCGTGAGCACAAAGAGGTTACAACATCACAAAATGTACACACTCACATCAAAGTTTGCACACAAAAGAAATCAAAGGGCTCTTAAAGCCATCTCGTTAATGCGTTATAATGCGAGGTTATTAAAAAAAAGACTGTTTGTTGTCAAAGGTATTAGGTGGTGTTGTCTTCTTAACTATATTTACCTATTAAAGGCACCCAACTTTTTCAATTGTTCTTTTTTTTTATTTTGTAAAGATGCTGTTGTAGCGCACCTTTAGAATAAGTCTTCTTAAAATACGTACATGAAAACATCACATGATGCAAATCAGCCAATAGAAATTTATGTTCACGAAATGGGCGTACTTTTATTTTAGAAGCCATTTGTGTTTACTTTTCATTATTATTATTCTTTTTTTTGCAAAAGGAGGAGAACTTGTGCCCCTTTGCTAACAAGTTTTCTGTATAGCATTGGGGGATCTGCTCTTATTAGTGCTCCACTTTTTCAAGACGAAAACGCAGAAGTGTCGGAGAGTGATGGTGTGGGTCGTGTGGTAATGTCAGTTGGTGTTTGGGTAAAGGGTGGTGATTATGTTGATATGAATTCTGTGATCGAGTTTTTTTTTTTGTGTTGTCGCTAGCTTTCTAGTGATCTTGATGAATAGACTCAGTCTTGATGATGTGGACTAGAATGTCAGTTGTAGGATGTCTTGTTTCTCTGGTTTTACAACAAACCATGAAGACAAATGAAATGGTAGAGTGTTTTTTTTTTTGTTTGTGTTTGTTTGTGGTAAGTATCAGTCTGTTGTTTTATTTATTTTGATGTGAAAATGGCGGGAAAATGGTGATCGTGTGGTCATTTTTCGTTGACGTTTGCTATGTGCGCAGTTATAGTAATTGGTTTTAATGGCATAGGTAGTAATTTTGAGAGAACTGCGGAGTTTTCTCGCTGACGTGAAAATGGCGGGAAAATGGTTAACACGTGGTCATTTTTCGGTCACGTTTGCTATGGGCGCAGTTCTAGTAATTGGTTTTGAATGGAATAGGTAGTAATTTTGACAGAGCATGTGGGTGACGGAATGGTAGTGAAGATCGTGTAATGAGAAAGGGTCAGTTTTCTACACTTGCGATATTGTACTCAGTCACTTGTCTTGCTAAAAAAAATAAATGGGAACTGGTACTGGGTTTTGAAGTGTGGGTCGCTGTCACTGCTATGGGACTGGGTAGCAAAAGACTGTCATGCAGTTCTTGTCCGCTACCTGTGATGACGGGGACTAGGGCGATTTGCTTCCACGATTATGAGCTTTTTGAAAAGTGTGCTAGGTAAAGTATTTTTAATTCTAAAAACGGAAATGGCGTTTTTGAGTGTTCTAGTTTGAAAATTTCGTGGGGGGACATGCTGGCAGACCGCCGTAGGTAGTTTGCGTTTTCGGCGCAACTGTCTGCTATAAAGGTTGGATCCTGAAAATTAAAATGTTGTAAAGACAAAAGTAAAATAGCTGGGCCTACTGTGACTGTTTATTAATAGCAGGAAAGACATTGACGCTGTTATGTTCATTGTCGACAGATAATTTTAGATCCTTTCATGTTCGGTATTTCAGAGAGAAAAGTTAGAGAAATTGAAAGCTTTCGTATATAAAAAGGTACATGGTAAATAATTGCGTTCGTCTGCGAACGCGATCTTAATTTCGTGTTGAATGTCCTCTATCGTGTGTTGGGTATCCTGTGCAATTTCCTAGGGGGAAAAATCGAGATTTTTTGTCATGCTTGGACATCCCATTAGCCCCCCCCCCCCCCCCCCCCCTCCCCGAAGATGCTTTTGTGTTTTTCAGGGGTAAATTCACGGGCGGGAACTGGTATCTACTTTGGCCTCGCTTGCTGCCGATCGGAGAAGGACGCTTTCATATATGCAGCGCATAAAAGCAACTGTACGCTTTTCAATGGCTGGAAAAAGTTGAGAATTGACCGATTTTTATCAGATAGCAAGTGAAATGGAGCCTGGAAAATCATCCACGGACATTTCAGGGTCTGTTTATGAAGGCTGTCGATCCGCGTCGATCTCTACACAGTTCATGGGTCTCTGTAATACGGCAAGTGAAATAACGGTTGGCTGCGATTTTTTTCCTTTTTAGATCCAACAATTCTTCCTCGTAACTTATGCGCGCATGGTTTTGCTCGCTGTTGTTGACCGTTATTGCTGTTTTCAAGTATTAAAAATATAGAGGGCTGCATCACGGTGTTCCTTTGTTTGGTTATCTTATGATTTCTATGTTACTAAATAACATTCGATTTCTTTATGATTTTATTTAGTTTTATTATAGATCGTGTATGGCTCGGTTCAAACGTCGAACTTCACATGTGCCGAAACTTGCTGCTTTTGGGAAATATTCAATGATGCATGTAAATGTAAACAAAAAGTAACGCAAATGTCACGCTGTTTCTTCCTTGTCACAGCAAAATGTTCGCGAGTTCCTTGCATTCTCAAGTGGCGGTGAAGAAAAACATTTAGCATGGTGTGAATCGACATCTATACTGCTTCTTTCAATTCAGCTTTTAACGAACATGTCGAACGTACTCTTAATCTCTGATTATTACTAGTATTAATGGCTGAAAGAACACATGAAATGCGAGACAAAAAAGGACGCTAAAATGAGGTTAATACCGTGGCCGGTATGGACAAATCACCTACATGTTATACACAAAACACACGCAAACTTAATAAAATGCACGCAAACTTAAAAATCCGCGAACAAACTTAAAAAAGTGCGAACAAACTTTATAAAATGCACGCAAACTTAATAAAATGACTACAAACTTTATAAAATGCAAGCAAACTTAATAAAACGCACGCAAACTTAATAAAATGACTACAAACTTTATAAAATGCACGCAAACTTAATAAATTGACTACAAACTCTATAAAATGTACGCAAACTTAATAAAACGCACGCAAACTTTATAAAATGCACCCAAACTTAAAAAACAATAGTGTGTGCAAACTTTATAAAATGCACGCAAACTAAATAAAATGACAACAAACTTTATAAAATACACGCAAACTTAATAAAACGCACGAAAACTTTATAAAATGCACGCAAACTTTATGAAATGAACGCAAACTTAAAAAACAATAGTGTGTGTAAACTTTATAAAATGCACGCCAACTTAATAAAATAGCTACAAACTTTATAAAATGCACGCAAACTTACTGCGCCTTTCAATAACATACGGAATTTGAAATTCAAATCTCCACCAACGGTTGCGTTATTCCCTGCCGTCAATCATAATTAATACGAAAGCCAACGGACCATATAAAAAAAAAACAAAGAAAATGGATCGAAATCTACCAATCATAATGCACGGACGTGACCCTTTGACCTCATTGAAGTGAAGATCTGTTTCCTGAGAGGTAAGCTAAGATGACTGACGGCAGCGTAAAACGCAACTGTTGATGGAAATTTGAATTTAAAATTCCGCATGTTATTGAAAGGCGCAGTAATAAAATGACTACAAAAAAGTAAAAAAAAAAAACGGTTATGCGCACTTGACGAAGGAAGGCCAGGTTGCTGAGCATACGAAGCATGGTGTCAAGTCCGATGTCGAACCGGATCGGAGCGGAAGGTGAGTTTTCTTGCCTTTTTTATACCTCTAGGGAGATCAAGGACAATTCTGTCTCCTAGTTTATACTTCTTTTGTTTATTTACCTGAAAAGGTCGCTTATATTATTGCTGATGCGACCGAAAACGTTTATAATAATCAAGTGAAAATGTAAATTGACTGTGGGGAACTCCCTAAGTGGAGCTTATCTATAATAGCTGTATTCTAGAGCCTACAGGGAATGCATTCTGTGTCGTTGGCCAAGGAACTGGTGGTGATTCTTTATGAGAACATAAACGGAAGGTCTGAAATCCTGCCCTAAATAAAAGGGGTGGAAAATATAAAATATTAAGTCTTAATGTTTCTTTGTTTCTAGATAGTTGTGACTCTCAAGATTTTAACTCGCCTATGGTCAGCTATGGTAACCATTTGGTTGTACATGTGTCTTTTTGGAGTCCTGTCAAATCGGGCAATTTCATTGCCAAGAAGTCCAATTTTAACTGATTATAACACACTTCAAGAATGTATTCTTGGATACTTCAATGCAGGTTATACTTATAAAAAGATAGTTTTTTTCTTGGAATCAGTCTATGGAGTGTGGATGACAGTTAGATCATTGCGATACTTACTCAACAAAGTGTATGGTGTATACAGGCGAGGGAATGGTTCTCCTGATTGGCTAATTCGCCATGCCATAAGAAGTGAACTCCATGGGCCTGGAAAATTAGCAGGATATCGTTTTATGACCCAGGTGTTACGGCAAAAATATCATCTTAGGGTATCTAGAGATCAGGTGATGATATTATTAAGAGAGCTTGATCCTGAAGGATGTGCATCTCGTCAAAAAAGGCGGTTATCTCGGCGTATCTACCGATGCCCAGGCTCTAATGCCACTTGGCATATCGATGGTTATGACAAACTAAAGCCATTTGGCTTTTGCATTAGTGGCTGTATTGATGGTTATTCTAGAAGACTTATGTTCTTGGAAGTTGCTTCCAGTAACAATGATCCCAAAATAATAGCTGGATACTTTCTGAAGTGTGTAAAAGAAGTTGGAGGATGCCCAAGGCTAGTACAAACAGACTGTGGAACTGAAAATGGCATTATTGCCAGTTTGCAATCGGTCTTCCGTGGCCAAGACCAAGACCAGTTTTCTGGACTTAGAAGCCATAGATATGGGACCTCAACATCAAACCAACGGATAGAAGCTTGGTGGTCAATCTTACGAAGATTTAGAAGTGAGTGGTGGATTAGTCTGTTTAAAGATTTAGCCAGTTATGGGGCATTTCAGAGTGGTAACCAGAAACATATGTTTTGCTTACAATATTGTTTCATGGACCTGATTCGAAAGGACCTTGATGAAGTAGCAGAGCTGTGGAACAGTCACACCATTAGGCCCAGTAGGATGGCAGAATGTCCTTCAGGAATACCTGATGAGATGTATTTTTTCCCTCAGAATTCAGGTAATTAAAAATTTTTTGTGGTAATCCACTAAACTACTGGGAATTTTAAGGTGGCATATTTATGCACAAAAGGGGGTGCATGCTCAATAAACCTGTTGGAACTCTTGTACACTACCAGCATCACGAAGCCTTCAAATACATTACTGACGTTGGAGTGCTAAATGCCTCTGGCCAATTGCAAGGCGCCACAATAGAATCAAGATAAGTAGTAATATATTGGAATGGTCAAAACAGGGTTGTTTCCAATAAATATATTAAATTCAAACTAAAAACAGAATGGTTTGGGCAAAACTGATGATACAAGGCAAGAAATTTGCAGGTCTACAGTAGATCCTAGTTCTCAAATTACAAAGGAACCCCTTGAGTCAGAGTAATGGTATTAATTTTGTTATTGAGGCATGAGGCAGCAGAACTACAAGTTTCCCATTGTACCCCCTTAACTTTAGAGTAACTTCCACTCCCAGTGAAGTTAGTTCTTAGTGATAATGCCCCTTACCGTCACATGCAGTTCTAAGTCAGTGGTACACAAGCAACAGAAGCCAAACTTTTAAGATTTACAGGATTTCTTTGAATCATAACTTAAAACAAACTTCGAGTCGTTGCAGAATTGAGGAGATAAAGCTCGAATAATCTGTATTTGAAAATTTAACAGAGTTTTTATTGAATTTTTACAAATACCACTAAGTCATTTGTGCAGACAAATCTGGAGTTGTCATTCCTTGGATCTGACATTCTGATTGCTTGAGCACATATTTTTTTCTCTGCAGGTGGTGTTGACATGAAGTGCCAAGTAACAGGTGCAATGTTACAAATGGCAGAGGCCTATACCAGTTGCAACGGCTCTTGTTGTGGAAACAGAGATTTTGAAGAGTATTTAGACTATATTATGCAAAGGAATGCTTTACAAAAACCAAGAGACTGGAGGAAAGCCTTAGAGGTTTACTTTAGGTTGATAATGTTAGCAGAAATGCAGTAATGAATATTGTAAGTATCCTGTTTAAAGGTTGATGACCACCCAAAATCCCACATGCAAATAAAAAATGGTGTAGGTCTTGTTTTGATTTAGAGAGAGCACAAATTTCTGTTGCCTTTTTTAGTTCATATTTTGTAAAAAGGAATCAGTTGTTGAACAAAGCATCCAATTGCAGTTCAGCTTCAGTGTTTGGTAATAAGATGTTCCTTTCTACTTGTTTTCCTTGGGTCAACATTTTCTGAAAAAAGGTATAAATTGATCAAACATAAAAAAGAGAAAACAAAATAATGTAACTGCTGTCTCAATAATAAACGAGATTTATTGTTGTAAAATTGATATTTAACATTAAATCATACAGCATATGGAATATTAAAATTGAATGCATTGTGACAACAATCAGCATATGAACTGGAAATTTTCCAAATATTAACAGCTATAAGCATTTTCTACATTTTGCATCATAACTAAGAGGTGGCAGATACTCCTTCATTCTGTGCTTCTGGTTTTGCGACTTTTTTTAATTAGAGGGTTCGAAAAAGTAAATATCAAAGGTCAGTTACTCCCTTTATACTCTGCCAGAACAACGTCAACCTTGAGTCTGCAAGTTATTATGCTTATGTAATGTTGTATTTTAAACTGATGAACTAACCTAAAAACGGAAGTACTTTTTGTTTATCATGGAGTACCTTCCTGTCAAAGTCAATAATAATTTATTGGATGAAATGACACAAAACTCAACTGTTGGAAAATGGCCATCTTTGAATGATGCCATGAAATACATGTATATGACAACATCAAAACACTGACCTTTTAAACAAACACTAAAAGTGCTTTAACCCATACACATAAATAAAAAACAACAACAACAATTTCTGTCTTATCACTTATTTCATACATGTATACCACTTTTGTTTCAAACATGCATGGAAGCTCTGTTAAGCACACGTTTTTCGTATCTAAACTATATCAATCTCCCAGTTTTCCACAGCAAGAATACTGTTAAATTCTTCCCTTAATTCAGGGAATGATTGGTAGCTTGACGATAGCTCTAAAATGTAATTACATGTGTGTGCAATCGGTCTTCTATCAATACCCTCTAGTTGGTTAAATGTTACTAAAATCTCTGGAAATAACATTAATTCTGAGCCACTCACAAAACGTAGGAACTTGGCTAGTTTATCAGAATCAATACCTAGGATATACCTCTTAAGATATTTCAGGGCATCCCGCTCTTGGTCATTGTTTGTGACAGCTTTAAGCCTCTCGATTACCTTAGAGTTACTTGGTAACAGCTCTTCATATATTATATTCAGAGAAGCCATCGAGGAGAATGACGGTTTAGTATATGTAATCGCATGGGCCCGAGTAAAATTAAGGATTAATATCACGCGTGTTTTCAGAAGCTGTAGAAATTGCCCGAGTCGCGAAGCGACGAGGGCAATTTCTACAGCTTCTGAAAATACAAGTGATATTAATCCTTAATTTTACGAGGGAACATGCGATTACTTGTTTATAATATAGAGGGCAAAATTATAGGGAAACGTTTCAGACTTTTTAAGAGTCACTCAGACTTCAAACCAACCGAAGTGAAAATACTCTCTCGCAAACTGACAAGAAAAACTTTTCAACTTACTGTGGTTAAATAAATTTCTATTCGATCAAAGATACATTTGTCTGCTATGTACATCTAGAAAACATAGACACTTTACGACAAAAACAAAGCAAGTTTTATTTTAGCGTACCTGTGATGACCTGTGTTTTGAAGTTTTTGCCGCTTTGATAACAACAACAAATGGCGAGAGTTCAAACTTGCTTGCACGTTTGGCGATTTAATTGCTTTCTTTCACGTCTTTTAGCCTTATTCGTTCTCCTGTTAAACGTATATTTTTCCTTTCAGCAAAATATGTCAAAGTTCTTTTCTTTAGGTCCGCAGAAATCCGCATTTTTTCAATGAAGTGATGGAACTTTAAAACCAGCTTTTGTCGCCATGAATGAATTTCTTCTAGATCTTCAACGCCCTTCAACGTCGCAAACTGGCCTGCAGGCGTCTAGTTAATCCAAGATTTGACGCAAATAATCGCTTCCTGTTTGGCGTAAAATGCTGTAATTCAACTGTAGAATTCCTTTCTTTGGTATCTTCCGATTTCATTCCTTTTTTTTATAACAAAATCTCCGGCGAAACATGCGAGCGCTGCGTTTGTAAATTTTCTTCAAAATCCCGCCGAGCGAACTGAATGCAACGACGACGTGCTCAACCAATCACAAGTGAGAAAATTTGATCCTCGACCAATTAGGAGCGAGTAATTTTGCCCTCAATTAAGAAAAAATGCCCTCTTCGTCAGCCAATCAGCATTCAGTAATTTTGCCCTCTATATTATAAAGGTGGATAAGAATGTCCCTCCAGCAACGTGCAATATATTCAGGGCGCTGGATCAACTCCTTGTGAGCAATTTCAGTGATGATGTTGGTGATGTTATCCTTAGTTATAATCTTCTTACAGTTAAAAGTACTTAAAAGTTCAATAACCTGTTCATCTGACTCCTCAAAGTTGCCACTGAGGCACTTATCAATTACTGCCATTTCAGTTTCAGATAAATAGTTCTTAAAAGAGCCTATTAACATTTGTTCAGTAATGACAGACTCTCCAAACAAACAGCATCCCAAAAATGTTTTGGATAACTGTATAGGAAGGTACTGACAGCTGAGATAACCAGAAACAAGAATTGTGCCAATTGCCTCCCACTGTACACGCTGGTAATCATGACGAACAAAAGGGACTCGTTCTTTCTCCCCAACCATGAGTGAGTCATAGACAATACTCCAAAACAAACTAAATGCATCTCTCAGCAACCCAGGACCTGTTCCCCCTTCCTTCTCCCCCTTCTGATTTATAAAAATGACCTCAATATCATCACAAAGTATACTTTGGTCAGAAAATATATTGATCATGTCATCTCTGACATTTAGACGGTGGATTAATACTGTGCGAGTTTTTCCAGTCTTCTGGATGCCTGGATCCTGGGTGTTGCTCCCTTCGTGTTGTGTATGAAGGGTACTGCAAAGCAATTTTTATATTGCTATTATTAGCTCTTCGACACCAACTATGCTGCTAACTCCTCCCCCCAAGGTGAAAAGTTTGATATTAAAATGATTCACATCCATTCACTAGATTTGTGTTTCTAGTGTCTGCTTCCTCACTATAATTTTGTGCTTTATTCCTACAGATAATACAATAAACTTGGTATTTTGCAAACACCTCCGAGTACATATTTCCTGTGTATATTTCAAGAATCAATTACTAATAAAACACTCATGTGACATGTTTGAAATGTGCCAGCTAGAGAGAACTGTATGCTATTAAGTGCCCTGTTAGTCCTACACAATTGCAAATTATTTGGCTCTAAAAGGTAGAGATGGATAACACAATCTTAAGGGCAATGACATTTTTGGACCATATTTCCCAATTTATGCAATTTTCCACCCGGTAAGCCCACCAGAAATCCCTTACAATATCATAACAATTATTATATGGCTAGGGCTTATAACCAGCATATTTCTTTATTGTATTTACCTCTCATCTCTACAAGATGATGTCTGCTCATTTTGGTTAGCAGGAAACACCGACACCTCAAGAGCCCTATCTTCATCTGAGCAAACATCTGGAGAAGTACATGTACCATCTGCATCATGGTTTGCTAACCACTTTGGATTGAATGTGACAACATCACCGGAAGAATCTAGAGTCTTGTCAAAGTAAAAACAAAAACAGAATGAGACACAACTTGAGCTTTAGTTATTCTCTACTAAAAAAAATAGTTTTAATGGAATCTGTTAAATTTCATTGTAAAGGAAACTCACAATACAATCATACAGCCTATACCTTGTCTAAAGTGTCTGTGGTATGTTCGTTGATGGGACTGTTGTCTTCACTGCCTGATGACCTACTGTCTGCTTAAAAAAAGGATAATATCTGTTCAGTATACCAGTAAGTTCCTGAATTGAAATTATCATATTTTTTGTGAACTGCCTTCCTATAACCTGTAGTGGGGTACATGTGGCATCTACCTTTTTCAGAAACAGCTACTCTCTAAAAAATTGTAATTTGACTTTGCATTTTTCTTTTTACAGAGGACTGCATTAATAGTCCTGCTGGATTGAAAAAAAAAAACAACCTTGTTGACTCCAAGTTTGTTTTTTCAGAGCACCCAAGAGAAATGCCAGAACTAGTATAACAGGGTGTGACAGGATCTCCAAAACTTACACTGGTCCTGTGAATCCTGAGAAACATACACAAGTTATAATATTATACTTTGCATATAGAAATGTTTTGAACATCTATTATCAGATTGTAAATATTTTGACCAGCTAACAAATATGTATAGGTACCCGTAAAATCTTCTTCGTCGCAAAGATACAGTGTTATTCTTTGGTAGGGTTTTCCTAGACATTCTTTGTAATGTCGGAGAGTAAAGGGCTGGCTTGTACCAGGTATGTATTTCACTTGCTGAAAGTCTGGGTATAATAGAACAAATTCATGATCCCTTGGAAGTTGTTTGTTGAATGCCAGATGTTTCTCCAAGGCAACACGTTTTAGGGTAATATCTGTAATATTACACTTGACTTCTATAGGCAAGGAAGAACCCCTTCTCTGCTTAAGCTGACCATTGCTGCTGTAAACCAATCCAACTTTTATCTGTGAAATACAATCACAATAAATATTCAATGTACTACTTTTTACGGAGTTCAGAAAACAGCCAAATTAAAAATAACAAGGTTTTATTTTATAGCTTCATGCATTCATTAGTTTGAGCATACCTGAACTTGTTGATCATGGGTGTTTTTCTTCTTTTTTCCATCCAGTTTCCTCCCCACTTGCTTCATTTTATCTGCTTTTTTCACAGCACAGTCAAAAAGGGTTTGGTCTCCTCCAATTGCTCTTTGTGTCATAAAATCTTCAAACGACAAACTATTAGAAGCTGTGCTAGGTCCGGTAGTGTGGTATCGAGAACCACATGATCCACAGAATAAAGCAGTTGTAACATTTCTTGCCCCACATACTGAACAAAACATTCTGGAAAAAAGATTCCTCCGTTAAACTGTCATATGTTACAATATTCCCAGTATACATATGGATGTATAGGTATGCATGTAATAGTACCGGTGTAGTTAAAGTTGAAAAATAATATTAAAAAAGTGACAATAGAAATAAACTTCCCTTATGATATAAGACAGTGAGGGAGAGGGGAGGTGGGTGCTTAATTGGTGAGGGGAGTGGGGATGGGGGGTGCCATTTTGACTGAGGGGGCGGGCGCCTACTTGGAGGAAATGCGGGTTTAAAACTTCGGAGCCCGATTAGTGAATCGTGCTCGATTTTCCTTTTCTCGACTTTTTCCCGGAAAAAAGTCGAGCACGAATTTTGCGTGGCACTAATCGGGCTCCGTATAAAACAGTACTTAAACTTCACCGAATGCGCACTTAGCGTTTTGCTAAGGACACAGAATGTATTCCCTGAAGGCAATATGGATCTGTTATTATGCTATAAACTTTAAACTCGCACTATAATTCCCAAGGACTATAGTGCAGTTTACGCCAATTTAAGCTTATACATTTTCATTTGATCAACGTTTTCGGTGGCAACAGCATTAAGATATGTGACCTATTCAGGTAATTCAACAAAAGAAGTATAAACTAAGAGATAGAATTGTCCTTGACCTCCATAGAGGCATAAAAAAGGCAAGAAAATAGTAAACTCAAACTCACCTTTCGCTCCGATCCAGGATCAGGAGAAACGCACTGTATGAGAAACGCGTGTTTCGTATGCTGAGCAACCTGGCCTTCATTCGTCACGTGCGCATGACTGTTTTTCGTTTGCGTGCATTTTATAAGTTTGTACTCATTTTATTAAGTTTGCGTGCGTTTTATTATGTTTGCGTGCATTTTATAAAGTTTGTAGCCATTTTATTAAGTTTGCGTGCATTTTATAAAGTTTAGTCATTTTATTAAGTTTGTGTGCGTTTTATAAAGTTTGTACTCATTTTATTAAGTTTGCGTGCATTTTATAAAGTTTGTAGTCATTTTATTAAGTTTGCGTGCGTTTTATTAAGTTTGCGTGCATTTTATAAAGTTTGTACTCATTTTATTAAGTTTGCGTGCATTTTATAAAGTTTGTAGTCATTTTATTAAGTTTGCGTGCGTTTTATTAAGTTTGCGTGCATTTTATAAAGTTTGTACTCATTTTATTAAGTTTGCGTGCGTTTTATTAAGTTTGCGTGCATTTTATAAAGTTTGTACTCATTTTATTAAGTTTGCGTGCGTTTTATAAAGTTTGTAGTCATTTTATTAAGTTTGCGTGCGTTTTATTAAGTTTGCGCGTGTGTTGTGTTTAACACGTAGGTGACTTGTCCATATCGGCCACCGTAGGTTAAAATCAACGGTGCACAACAGTATGGGATTGCGCGAGTGACGGAGTTGACGTTAGTCCATTGGACTGTGCGTGTGAAAGGTTTTCAAAGTCAGTCTATACTAAAATGTTCGTTGCATAGGGCTAAATGTACCAAATCTGGAGCAGTTTGAAGGATGGTCTTGGAGATTCGAAGATAGTATTTTTGTTGGGCGTACGTGTGTTGCAAGACAGGCGGATTTCCTCCCGTTCTTTCACGGCTTATTGTGAAAAATAGTCGCGCGGGATATCGAAGAATTATAGATATTGTTCTAAGATTTGTCAGTGTTTGTAAGTTTAATGAATGAAATCAATGGTTTTGAAGGTGAAATTTCATGGTATCTCATTATATAATTTAATAATCTTGGTTCAAACAGGTCACTGCTGGCTATTTCACAACTGACAGGATTCGCGGTTTCATGTGGTTCGTAAGGGCCACTTGTGATAGGAGTGTTTGCTACATAAGACATTGTAAGAACGCGTTTCGATTTTTCAACAATTTCGTGTAAAATTGTATCGCTTGAAATCCCTTTTGTTGCTATAAATATATATATATATATATATATATATATATATATATATATATATATATATATATATATGCAAGTAGACCTCTAGCTCTGAGGTCGTTGGTGCGCGTAGAAATTCGTAGCGAAGAGCACATATAGAACAGTGTACAACATTCCGCGATCACCGAAAACAATTCGTGATCGCGGCACATTGTTTCCATGTAAGTATAATTACTTGGTAACTGCGGTATTGCAGTAGGATATACTGTGCGGTTGTTGTAGAGTCGAATGGCTAGCCTGCAGAACAGGCTTTATTTTTTTATGCGTTTCAGACGAGCGCTAAGCGGGTGGCCACCGGAAAGCGGAAGGGGATCTGAGGAAAGTGGTTTTAATGATAAGATTTGACAGTGATTTGCGTTTAAAAACACAGGTGCTGTAGTGATATGATGGCTGATAATATGCGGTGAATTTGGCTTTCCACTGTTCGTCGTTTGGTGTGAATAAAATTGTTAGTTGTTAGATCGGTAGATGATTTTTGTCGCAATGGTAAGTCTTCAATTGTCTTTAAAGTCTATATAATATTGGTTAGTTGGATACTTAAGGATTAGAAAACAGGTGTCGTGTGCGTCGTGCCTTCCACGAGCCATTGTAGTCCAAGTGTATCTGTTGCCTACTGTGTAGGGAGGGGGGAAGTATAAGGGTGAAGTAAGAAAGATCTGATTTTTAGAACAGAATGGCCTGTTACAGAGATGTTCGTTTAGACTACGAGCAGTTTGTTTTCTTGCAATGGTAAACTACATAGAGTGTAAAAGTGGCAATTTATTTTATTTAATTTTGTGGTCATGTTATTGGAGGAGGAGATTGGGGGGCTCTGAATCGCCGCAACACCGCCAAAATAAATTACGGAACACCGCATCACCGCAAGAAAAGTGGACGAAACACCGTCACCGCAATACAGTGGAACCCCGATTTAACGAAGCGCAGGGGACCGGAAAAAACAGTTCGTTAGATCGGGGTTTCGTTAAATCGAGAACCCCGATATAACGAATTTGTGGAAAAATAACCAAAAACTTCGTTAGATCGGGGTATATGTAATAATTAAAATTTACCGTTCTGCTTCACTAGTCCGTTGCACGCGGCTTTTGAAAGGTTTTAACACTCAGTCTACACTAAAACCCTCCTTAACAAACGGCTAAATGTAGAATACCCGTTCAAAACATATAGAAGGAGCAAATGACATTTTTAAAAAACTTGAGGTAAGAGTCAGTGCAGGCCTGCCATGCCCATTTTACACGTGATAACATTTTATTCGTTATATCGGGGTAGTTTTTACGTTCGGTCCTCCAGATTTTGTTCGTTATATCGGGAATTACGTTAAATCGGGGTTCGTTAAATCGGGGTTCTTCTCCATACATTTTACTGTGACTCTGGCCGGGCCCAAAACATTTGTACGTTAAATCGGGGACTTCGTTAAATCGGGGTACGTTAAATCGGGGTTCCACTGTATATCTTTTTGTCAAGTTACCATGAAAAAGGCTTAGGATTGGCGACCAGCAGAGTATTTAAGATTAACTAGACAGTATTGTACTGTTTTTTGTTACAAATTTAACATAATGGTACGTGCTTTTCAAAAATAAGTACGGAGTAAATAACATATAGAGGCTAAATTTAGAGTCAAACAGGAAACGGCGACACGCAGATAATTTTGTTGCACCGAACACCGCAGACTGTAAAGTGTAAACATCGCACACCGTAGGGTTTGAGATCACCGCAACACCGCAAGCTGGGATTTTATTCACCGCAACACCGCATAAAAAAATGAGCAACACCGTAACACCGCAAATCTCCAATGTCCCCCTCTTATTGATTTAAAAGAAAAAAAGAAGAAAATAGCGTGCAGATAGGCTTCTAGTCAGACCCTGGCAGCGTTGTTTAAGTGACGTTATTAAGAGCAGTGTAACGATATTGTTTGCATAAAGAAAAACCGGCAGTTCTGTAAGATTTATTTAGCACTTGGAAATTGTAACGATATTCTATGGTGATTTGATAAATAATAAATCGGGTATTTGTGTTTAAATGAAGATGAATTGGTATTTAAAGAGATTACTGGTCGTTCCGTGTGTGTTTATTGATTTAAAATAGTTACATCTTCTCAGTTTTTAGGCGGTCTGTCTTTATTCAAGAGGTGTTAATACGATTTCTAGAGTTGTTACTTTAGAGAGTAATATTTGGAAAACGCGTTTAGTATTCTGTATTGTGTAAGATGTGTTGAGTATAGAAAAATTGTATTTTGATTTCATAAGTTTTTGGCGAGTTCAATAGACTACAGTGGCTCTTTTGTGGTTAGTAATCCGAGATGAGAAGTGTTTATGACGTGCTAATTAGAGTTAAAAGGATGTAATGCATGTTTGGGGTTTTACACTTTGATGACTTGTCAACGATTTTCTGTCAAAAATGTTCGGCAAATTGATGTCGGTTGTGGTCGCTTTGCGTGGTTTTGTACGACTCTATATAGAAGTACTCGATTTTATATCATATGTCTTCTTGTTTTTTAGTTCATTGGAATATTAGAGTTAGTTATAAACAATTTATGAGAACAAAGTATGACAACAATGACATACAATTTGCGTGTTTAGGGGTGGCAAAAAAATGTTGGTTTTTTAGTATTGTTTGACGTGACAAAAAGCGGGTAGTTGTGTTGGATATATTGATCACGGAAATATTTTAAATAAATCACGGACGATTTATTTAAAATAATCCGTCACTGCTGTTTGCCGTTGTGTTGCTCGGAGTTGTAACGAGAAGATCAAGTCAATGTATTTTCCGCTGGTATTCCAAGTAATTTATGCTACTTGTTTAGCTTTATCACCTGCCGCACCCTCTATTGTGTATTACACACGTCCTATTGGTCAGCTTTCTAGTACTTATAGACCTTGGCCTATTCATGAATTTCATTCACGCTTGCGGTTCCACACAGTTTACACATCCCTTTACCCCACCCCCCCCCCCCCGGGTTTATGTTTCGCTTTATTTTGTAGGCCGTAGAGACGCTACTGGCGGCAACTTCCGTTGCTACAAATGCGGAAGACTTGGGCTTTGGGCTAAGGACTGCAAACTCGTGTCTTGGCAAGGAGGTTACCGGTCCCTTAGCTGCAATACATACCCTGGACGCTAATAAAACAAGCCGGTTGAAAGCGAATCACTTCAGTTTCAATCAAAGCGGCGAAGAGGGCTTGGCACAGGTAGAGGATGTGATGAAGAAATATGAATTCCGAAGCGGACAGGTTTGAGGTGTTAAGGGTAGTCTAAAGAAAAATCTAGGGTTTTGGAGATCTATTGGTGCTCCGATTTTTATTTTGACAGCCATTGGCAAAGGCAATAAATTACCGTTTACTAGATTCCCATTGTCTGAAAAACTAAAAAAAAAAAAAAAACATAGTTCCGCGCTACTGCATGCTGAATTTGTGAATCAAGCCGTCATTGAGCTAGCTAATTCTGGTCAAATTCGCAGGTTGATCAGCAACCTTTAGTTGTTTATCCCTTGTCAGTATCTATATAGCCATGGGGCGAAAGAGGCTAATTCTGGATTTATGCCACGTTAATAGGACGTTAAGTAAACACAGGGTCAAATATGAAGATAGGGAAGTCGCTATCGCTTATTTTACCAAGGTTCGTGCATGTTCTCTTTCGATTTAAAAAATGGCTATCGCCATATCGATATCTCACAAGAACACCAACCCTATCTGGGATTTTCCTGGCGAGATCCTGAGTCCTATAATGATATATATTATATTTTACCGTTCTTCCGTTTGGGCGTTCAACAGCTCCTCGTATATTTACAAAGGTTTTAAACCTTTAGAGAAACACTGGAGTATACAGGGGATCTACATAGCCATTTTCTTGGACAACGGTCGGCGACAGTCCAGTATACTGAAGGTTGCCGCGTTAAGGCCCTGGCTGTAAAGCAGGATTTATGTAATGCGGGTTTTGTAATTTATGACGAGAAACCGGTATGGGACCCCATTCAAATATTGGACTGGTTAGGCATAACCTTGAATTCCGTATTGGGTACTTTAAAATTGTAGGTAGAAGAATTACAAAGATTATTGATGCCATAGTCAATAACGACCGTGTAATTCTCACTGACTAATTAATAATTAGTAATTCTCAATAATAGAACGTGTAATTCTCACTGATTTAAAGTTTTCCGCTAGAGACTAAGCTTCCTTCATCGATCAAATTATTTCTACGGCATCAGCAGTGGGCAACTTTGGTAGGATAATGACCAGTCATTGCATCATGTCTATTTTGTGTCGAGATAAGTGGGATTCCAAATTTCTGCCTTGATGCTTACTGCAAAGAGGAATTATATTTTTGAAGGAGAAGCTGGTTAATATCAATAGCAGATATATATTGCTTTGTAAGTAAAGATAATATTTATTTTGTATATTCAGATGCCAGTGCTACTGAGGGTGGTGCATTTGTTGACCCAAACAATGAATTTGTGTGTCACAAAACGTGGACGCAGGACGAGCGTTTTCAAGTGCCACGTGGAGGGAGTTGTCCGTTATTGAATTTTCATTGCAATCTTTTGCCTTGAGTGCTCCAAGGATCGCATGTTAGTGGTTTACTGATAGCCAAGCGGCTGCTAAAATCGTTGAAGAGGGTAGCACGAAATTGGAGTTTCGCAAGATGGCCCGGAGTATTTTTAACATTTGCATTCGATTGTATATCTATTTGGAGGTCCTATGGTTCCCTCCTACTGTTAATCAGCAAGTTGGGTTATATTAGTCAGCTAATTGATATAGATGATTGGCAAATTGCATGCGTTTTTTCTACCTCTTGAGCATCGGTGGGGGCCCTATAGTGTCAATTGTCTTACCAACTATTACAATCACAAACTCCCTAAGTTCTATTCACGGTGATGAAACCCATACACTGCGGATGTCGATCTTTTCGTTTAGCATCTCCGCGGTGAGAATTGTCGGGTGTTTCCCCCTGTTGGTGTTATTCCGCGGGTATTACATTATATGGAATGTCAGTATGCTGTTGGCACACTTATTGTACTCGTTGGTCTTCGGCTCATTACTGCTCATTAATTATGCATATAAATATAATAGTTATCTCGTGGCCCACGGTATTCATATCGGGAAGGAGGTTTTAACGCGCGGGAGAAACTCTCATTCGCTTTTAGGGTCAGATCAATTCACAGGAGATATTGTCGCCCTAAGAATGGAATTTACTGCGTAATTTATTAGTAGAATTTATATGTTGTACGGGCACGGGCCTAGATAATGATTGCTCGATATATGCGGCACGGGCCCAGACTACGATCTATTGATTTGTGCGGCACTGGCCGAATATGGATTGGAATTTACCGCGTAATTTATTATGAGCGAAATTTATATGTGGCACGGGGCACGGGCCTAGATAATGATTTCTCAATATATGCGGCACGGGCCCAGACTACGATCTATTGATTTGTGTGACACTGGCCGAATATGGATTGGAGTTTACTGCGTAATTTATTAGTGAAATTTATATATTGTACGGGCACGGGCCTAGATAATGATTTCTCAATATATGCGGCAGGGACCTAGACTATGATCCATTGATTTGTGTGGCACTGGCCGAATGGGGATCCATTGATTTGTGTGGCACTGGCCGAATAGGGATCCATTGATTTGTGTGGCACTGGCCGAATAGGGATTCATTGCTTTATGTGGCACTGGCTTGAAACAATGCCTTATCGATTTATGTAGCAGTGACTTGTTCGGAGGAGGCGGCACTTAACTTGTTGGCAGTTTTGTGCGCTCATGATTACGGGTCGGGGTGTTCGGGTGTTGTTTCTAGTTCGTTTGTTCGTTTTCGTTCGTATGTTATGCTCTTGCTTTTTCAGACGTTTTCTTCAAGCAAAGGATGGAAGTGTTTTCGCAATTTTGCTTCACTGAGTGTTAATCAGGTGTTGGAGGCGATGTTGAAGTCCAGAGAAGATAGTACAGCCACATCTTATGTGCGTGTTATTAATAAAAACAGTTATGAGCTGGTGTAAAATAAGACGGATATATATAGGGAAGGGAACTATGTCTTTGTTAGTGCATCTGGTTCTAAAAGCTGCCCTGTGAGTGTTTAAGAAGGTGTTTAAATGTAGCCGGTATTGGCGATAGTAGTACTCTCCCGTTATTTAGACCTCTCGTGTTTCACCGTAGTAACTCTAGTTATACCCTAGAAGTGGTAAGTTCTCTTACACTAGATGTAGGGAAGTTCTCAGAGATGCCTTAAGTCACCTAGGTTATAACCCGCAACGATTATGGCCTTCATAGCCAAGGATCTGGTGGTGTTACATCCGCGGTGTGTATAATGTAATTTCTGGCGTTTGAGCAACGTAGTCAACGAGTTAGACAGAATTTGATATTTCTATGGCACGGGAACAGCAGGGGCCGGGCATTATTGTTGTAGTGCATTGTGGGTAGCATAACTTCGTTATAAGCGAAGTATCGTACGTGGTTAATAGTCATTCTAGGCCTGCAACATTCAGCTTCAGTATTTATTTATTTATTTTTCCTACTGTGTAAGAACTTAGGCGCATTTTGTACTTATTGTGTAATACTTATATAGGGCCTCGTAGGATGGGCTACAGAGTTTGAGCCATGGATCCTACCCAGATTTCCTGCCGCATATTTTTCCCCAAAAGGGGTTTTTTGGGTGACAGGTTTTTTTCTGGCCTCCGTTTCACCGCAGTTTCTTTGTATGTGAGTGGTTTCTCAGCTCTGGTTCGCCATTAGCATTGTATTTTATTCATTTTATGGATTTTGACTACACGTACCGTTAAATTGTATTGTTGTACTCGTATTATTGTAAATATGTTTGTAAACGCCGTTGGCGTCCGGCCGAAATGCAGCAAAATCAATCTATTGGAGCGTATGATGTGTGGAGTTGAGATGTAGCAAGGCTACTCATAATACATGGCCGAGATGGAAGTCCGATTCCGCTAGGGACATGGATGTCGAAGGAAGGCTTAAGAGTAGGTTACAAGTAACTAAGTATTCGGCATTGTAATATTGCGGGACACATATATATTTACTTTTTCCGTTAGATTAGTTAAGGTATACGAAGAATTGTAAGATATAGTAATTAGCCTATTTAGATGCATTCCCTTCTGTAACTTCATGTATATGATGTAATAAAACTGTGCTGGATTCGCTTGCGTATCCTACCATACTTTGTGTCTGGTGATTGATATTACGGGAATTGAAGGGTAAAATGATTTACGTTCGTTTGAGCGCAGCGAATTAGAACGTAATTTGCCTTTCCGATAGATAGGGCAAGGTCCTGGTAACCGTGAAACTGGGCAAGTGGAGATTAAATTGCAGTTTTTATTGTTATCAGTTATCACCTTCATATTATCTGTCACCATTTCGCTTGAAAAGATGATTTGCTGGCCGCTTAATAGAGGTAAAAATACAGTAAACACTAAACTTGCAACAGCAAAAAGGTGGCCGCGGCCGCTTAATAGAGGTGGCCGTTGAATAGAGGTATCGAATACAGCACTTTACTGACAAACAATTCGGGACTTTGGAAAGTGGCCGCTTAATGGAGGATGGCCGATTAATAGGCGGCCGCTTAATAGAGGTCCGACTGTATTTGAGAAATCTGTGAAGTAGAGTTTTTGTGGAATTGTTCAATTTATTTTCGTCTCATAAATGTATTTTAATTTTGTTTTAAATTTCCGTGCGTGTTTAGTGATTTAAAATAAGTAAATGTTATCAGTTTTTCGGCAGATCTATTTTTGTTCGAGAGGTGTTAATGGATTTTTCTTATGGTAGAATGGTGAATGAATTTTTTGATTTCTAAAGTTGTTGCTGAAGAGAGTTATGTAGTCAAAACGCGTTTACGATTCTGTATTGTGTAAGATGTTTTTGACTATAGAAAAACTGTTCTTTGCTTTTTTAACGTTTTGAGAAGTTTAATACAGTGGCTGTTTTGCGGTTAGTGATGTGAGATGAGTAGAGTTAATGACGTGCTAATTAGACTTAAAAGGTATGTCTTGAATTGTTTTCCTTTTAATTTTTGATGACTTGTCAAAGAATTGAAATAAGTTGATAACAGTTTCGATAAACTGAAATATTTTAGTGTGCAGGCTGGTGTTTAATGACCTCCAAAATGAAATTAATGATGATGTTTTGTTTAAGTTTAGATTTGTCAGTGAAAAGAGGGATTATTGTTTGGGAAATTTGAAAAAGTATATCAACTTTTAATAAGACATAGGGTGTCGTTGTGCACAGAGTATTTAAGAATTGTTTACCATTGTATTGTCTGTACTTTTGATTGACGGATGTTTGTCCGAAGTTTGATTAGAGATTTGTACTGTTCTGTGCATTTGTGAGGGGCTTGGCTAGAAGCATGTACTATCTTGTTGATTCGCGAGTGAACTTGGAAAGACATTTATATAATTCTCATCATTTAGGGGTGCATACTACTAGCTATAAAAATAGCTGTATTAAGTTTTGCAAATCGTCATTTAGTCCTACTATTACCTTTGATGGGATCTGGACGGAACTACGAAAACTAATAGATAAACCTGTTCGCAAATGTTTGTCAGAAGGCCGTCGAATGGGTTGGTGTAATGTCGAATGGAGGGAGGTAGGGAGACAGTATTTTACTATTAACGGTATAGCAGAACCCCGGAGGGGGACTCCCATATGTGGTTGGGTGGGGGTGCTCGTCGTATCTTTTAGGGGTTAAAATTCGGGATCTAGGTATCTTTTAGAATATATGATTAAAAAAAACCCTCATTTTCCCAGAAAATGGTATCTTTTAGTGTGTTCCTAGCGAAAGACGAGTCGCTACTGCCTTCCGGTGTTCCTTCTGATGGTAGCTGGAATTCGACCCATGTATAGTCAGATCTATTTATTTCCAGCACTCTAGCCGCATCGCATCGTTCCATCGCATATTTGGTAAAAAAAATGGTATCTTTTAGAGGTAAAATTCTGGTTGATAACGGCCACTTTGATATCTTTCAGGGTTCAGCACCTCCACTTGACGACTTATAGGAGTTCCCCCCCCCCCCCCCCCCCTCCGGGAGGAGAATATTCTTACCTATTTTTCTTTTCACGATATTTCCGGTTGTCACTCGGTAAGCGACTTAAAAGACAGAGCAAAATAGCATGTTCTTTTGAGAACAAGTCATATCTAGAATATTTGATGTCACTTTTAACGTGATTAGTAATACGAGTGGTGTTAATTAGCCCCACGCAGCTATCAAATGTACTGAATGGGAGAGCCCCTGACTCAGTCAAACTTCCCATATGACTAAAAAAAAAAATGGCGGATTGACCCCTTTCATAAAATAGAAGTCCGTGTATTTTAAGTTCGTTTACCTACAGGTTGCAACTAATTTGATTGAACCTGCACTTGGCACCGGTAGCATAGTATTGGCTGACCCGTGTACTTTCGCTTTTGTGCTATTTTAAAACAATTAATCATTGCTATTACAGTTTCATTATCCAACAGTACGCAAAAGACGTAAAAATTTAAGCCATTGAAGGCTTGCCGCAATTCCATTCAACCGTCATCATTATAAGCCAAAAAATCAACAAAACTATGACATGTTTACCATACTATTGCACAATCAAACCGTAATAGCAATGAATAGAAAAAACGCAAAGTTCATGCTATTTTGCTCTGCCATACCCCTCATATTAAAACACAAACTTTCCTGTCCCATTTAACTTTCTTAAAACGTCTCCATTAGTAAAATACACCGTGAAATTCTCAAACTACGTTTCCCAAGAAAACGCATTCGACCTATTTTTACCCTTATGGCTTTACGACAAATGATTGAAACTGATAGGTAACGTGAGATATCGAAATGTAAGAAGGACTAATACCTTTGCGGTAACGTAATGTGAGTTATGACAAGTTCATGACAAGTTCTGACCACAATCAAACCGTAATAGCAATGAATAGAAAAAAACGCAAAGTTCATGCTATTTTGCTCTGCCATACCGCTCATATTAAAACGCAAACTTTCCTGTCCCATTTAACTTTCTTATAACGTCTCCATTAGTAAAATACACCGTGAAATTCTCAAACTACGTTTCCCAAGAAAACGCATTTGACCTATTTTTACCCTTTTAAAGTAGCTATAATGGCTTTACGACAAATGATTGAAACTGATAGGTAACGTGAGATATCGAAATTTAAGAAGGACTAAAACCTTTGCGGTAACGTAATGTGAGATATGACAAGTTCATGACAAGTTCTGACATCCCAATACCCTAGGGAAATTAACAATAGGTCCGGGGGTGCTCCCCAAACATTTTAGTGGCAGTATGTGACGCCCTTCTTGAAATCCTAACCGGTTTAACCAACCATATCCTCAATGCCCTAATATAGCTTCTATAAAGAAGGGACAAGAAACTCCCCCGGACAAAAGTCCACAAAATTTTGTTAACAACTTTTGTCCCTTTTTCGTACTCGACTCCGAAATCTCGCTTAATGCGCATGCGCATTAACGAGATAAAAAGCACTACAAGAAAAGCTTCGGATTGCGTAACCACTACATCATTACTCTTCATTTAAAGATGTACATAATTCTACAGGTTGCATCAAAATTTACAGACAAAAGTAAAATAAAAAGCAAGTATAAAGAGATGCCTTCGAATGGTTTCATAACTTACAATCTCTTAAATAGCCAAGCTAATCCCACCGGATTTCGGGAGTATAGGATTTGTTTACATCGGTGCTTCCATGGCAACGGAATGGTGATCCTTCGAAATTAACAAGTTGCGGAGTTTCTCTAGATCGAGAGAAATTTATGTAAAACCCGCTAGTGGACTAATTGATTTGACCATGGGCTTCAACTGGACAAAGTTTAAAAGAAATGTATGAGAGCGTTTTTGAAATTTTTGGGGATGACGTTTTGGGGATTATAAATACAGTGAAAAACATACTATCGACTTAATTGGTTAATATCTAAAGAAAACGATGCGCGATGGGAATGCAGTTTCATCTCATAGTAGTTTGATTCCATTTGAAATGGTGTGTGAAAAAGTAAGGGGTTTGCTTTGGCCGATTGCGAGAAAGAAGGTTTTGATTAGCGTGCGTTCAGCTGTTCTTGTTGCCATTTTTGTATGTAATTTGGTCTACGCCTACAAATGTGATGATAATTTGGAAACCGCGAGATAATATTTTTTTTTAATTTGACAATCTCGAGATTTATCATCAACTTATATGGCCTGCAAGTTTCAAGGACATTGAAGACATGCAAGGCAATAAAATAGGGCCTCCAATGTATCAATTTTTTCCCGCAGATTTTGTGTTTACAAGTGAACGTCCTCATTATTCACGAGTATTGTTTTCAAGTTTCATATGCACGTGCAAAACTTGAGCAAAAAATTTATTTGCATCGAACAGAACGCTCGATTGCTTTCCGAAGAATTTTCCGATACATGATAATGACAACAGTACTGAGGAAAACAACGTCAGAAAGCAGTGTTTCTGCATTTCGTTTATAAATTTCCAAATTTTGGTATATGTTCTTGTCCTGCAATTTTAAAGAGACTCTCGGTATGGCTGCATTACAGCGTGATAGCGCGACATCGAGTGCGTAATGTTATACTTAACAATAGCCCTTATCGTAGATGAGTACGCCACGCCAACATATCAGCGGTTTCTCGCTTTCTTGACCCTATACTCTCGTTTTGATGTTTACGCTCATCGTCGTCAGAGGTTCTCGTAAACATCAAAACGAGACTATAGGGTCAAGAAAGCGAGAAACCGCTGATATGTTGGCGTGGCGTACTCATCTACGATAAGGGCCATTCTCAAGCCACCATTAGCAGATAGTTAATAGTTAATAATTAGCAGTTACGATAGGGATTGCACAGTATAAATCGCAGTACATCGCCGGTAGCTAGCTATAAAGCCGCTTTATCCTTTTTGTCTTTAATCAATTCTATTAGCTTTTTAACTTTTGACGGCTTCTTGTGCTTAAAAATTTAGGTTGCTGGAATTTCCAAACCAATGCATTGATTCCTTCGCTTTCCAGTCACTCTGACAGAGATCTGCCCGCCATAATTCAAGAAGAAATGAAACACGCGTGACAACGTCAAAGGCGCATGGCTCACGGTCTCTGGAGTTTCTTCTTCGCCCTGCACTCGAACGTTATACGGACAACGATCAAGTCGTTATTTCAATGTTAAAGTTTTATAGTTTTACACTAAGTGTATACACACAATACTGAAGTTTATCCTTGTTAAGATGGAAAGATGGAAAACAAGTGTTGTACTTTACAAAGCGTTTAGTAACAACGTGCAATAATAAATTACACAAAGAAATCAATGAAAAATCAATTATTAACAATTCCCCGATATAACGCTATTTTTGGCTCTTTTCCCGTAAAATCGTTATATCGGGAATTCGTTATTACGATCTCCCGATATAACGATCTCATTCGTCGGTCCCTTGGCACATCGTTATATCGAGGTTCCACTGTATGGTTTAACATATGGTCTACAATGTGTCTTTCTTTGTGTAAAAAATAACTATCTGTCAAGAAACCTTCAAATCGCTAAAATTCGCCGTTATCAGCACAAGCATGACAAATACACAACATTTCAGTTAAAAATATGTTTACTTTGATCTTATATGTATGGTCAGAAAGTTTGTGTGGGCGCCCTGTGAATAGTCTGCTCGTGGTGAGTGCTGGGTAACCATGACATTTGATTCTCGTAACGCAACGCGTGGATGTTCTTGTGGAAGGTCGACGGCACGATGGAAGGACTGGAAGGACAAAATGAACAGCAAGCCATAAACACTGACGAGATATTTAATCAGCAAATACCCCATACATTAGACGAGTTTAGAAAGGCGAACTTTCTATGCGACACAACTGTTCGAGTCGAAGGACAAGATTTCCCCGCTCACAAGAATGTGTTATCTGCTACGAGCGATTACTTCAAGACTCTCTTTTCCAGTGAGTTACAAGTGAAAGAAAACCAGAGTAATTTAGTGGAGCTAAACGAGATGAAGTCAAGCACGATTGCTACAGTACTGCAATTTATTTACACTGGGGAAGCAAGCATGAGCTCTTCCAACGCACAAGATCTTGTCATCGCCTCTGACTACTTGATTATTCCAAGTTTGAAAACAAAAGCTGCACAGTTCTTAGGGGAATCAATAAATGCTTCCAATTGTTTAGCGATGGAATCTTTTGCTTCTCAGTACAACTGTGACTTGCTCAGCCAAGCGGCCGTGAAATACAAATGCCAACATTTCGTTTCCTTCGTGAAATCAGAGCATTTTCTGTCGCTCGAGTTTGAGAAAGTGCGAGATTTGATGTGTGAAGACGAGCTGAATATTTCTAAAGAAGAAGAGGTTTATGAAGCAGTGATGGCGTGGGTCAAGCATGATTTATCATCAAGAGAATGTTTGCTTCCAGATCTGTTGAAATGTTTGAGGTTGTTCTCCATATCAAAATACAGCCTGCAGAAGATTTTAAATAAAGAAGAGCTGATCATCAAGAATCCCATCTGTTCGAATATATTGTATCATGGACTGGACTTTTTCGTGTTCCCGGATCGGTTCTTAGGCAAGTTGCTTAAACATCGCACATCCATCCAGTATGAAGAACATGTGGTAGTTATTACAGGTGGTGTGACCGACTATGAAGAGGTTTCAGAAAATGATTGTTTTGTCCTTTCTAATAAGAAATGGGCATCTCTTGCTCCCATACCTCGCTCTTGCATTTCAGAAGAATGCATTTGGTTCGTTTCTACTGTTTGTGGTGGACTTTTGTATGGATTGGATGGTTTAACTGCCAAAGTAAGTTGTTATAACCCACAAGCAAATGCATGGAGGAAAACCACAAGATACATGAAGTTTTTCAGTCACACAGGCAGTGCATTGACATCATTCAATGAAGAACTTTACTTAATGGGAGGGCTGTATGTGAATGATGAAGACCTCTCTGATGTGATGATATGTGAAGTTCATAAGTACAATCCAATGTGTAATGAATGGAAGCAGTTAGCATCAATGGAAACCTGCCGGGCTGGTCACTGTGCAGTTGTTCTAGAGGATCTTATATATGTGATTGGAGGTTCTGATGGCCATACCTCTCTGAAGAGTGTTGAAAGCTATGATCCATCAACCAACCAGTGGAGTAAGGTTCCAGATATGGCAAATGCCCGTAAGCATGCTGCAGCAGTAAATGCTTGTGGGAAAATTTTTGTCATTGGGGGGTATTGTGATGACAGTCAAACAAATGTTGAACATACTTGTGAAATTTTTGATGCTCATCTTAATGAATGGAGCCTGGTATCCGGTCCTATCATTCCACGGTGTAATTGTGGAATTGTGAGTGTGGATGATATGGTATACATTTTTGGTGGAGAGGATAAAGATCATGATGAGTTTCTGGAAAGTGTGGAGTGTTTTGACTTTAAAAGCAATGAATGGAAAGAAGTAGATGAACCTATGCCAATGGCTAGGACAAGGACACAAGCTTCATTGCTGAAAGTACCAAAGAAGTTCATTAAAAGCTTACCAGCTCATTAACATCCTGAATGATGAAACATTTATAATTTTTTCATGGTTCTTTTTATGCCTTGGCCTTTAGAAAGGAAAAGCATGAACCAATTGAGTTGTAAGGCCAGAGGCAGATATAGGGGGGGGGGGGGGGGGGGGGGGTGTGGATTGGGTGGCTAGCCACCCACCTTTAGACCGTCGGTTTTAACATTTTTCTTTTTAATTGCAACAATGAAAAATTTTATAGACTTAGTCATATACCCGTAGCCACCCCCCATAAAAAAATCCTGGATCCGCCCCTGAAGGCTGCATGATATGGGCTTGTGAAGGGATCTTGGCTGTCATTTTTGGCAGATCTCTGCTCTGTTCTGATCAAGTGACTACTCTCGGGTCCAAAAAAAAATAAGTTTCTTAATATAATTGAAACGGTGGGGAATAATACTTATCAGATGACTTGGAGTTATATTAAAGGGGCTCTGTAACCAAATTACTTATTAGATGACTTGCAGCTATATTAAAGGGACTATGTTGCCAGATTTAAGGAACACTTTGAACAACCAAAAGACATTTTTGTATCAAAAAAAATCTAAAATCAGTGGTCTAGTTTTGTTAACAAAATCTTATTATTACTACATGTATATTAATACACTGAATCTATTAATGTATGCAGCAGATGACCAGGATGGAAATGAAATGCAACTTTATAAATTTATACGAAAGCTTTCAAGTTTTTCCTCAGCCCCAGAACTACACCATGATAAAAAATGGTGTGGTTCATTCTCTCAGAATTCACTTTACACCATTTTAGGTTCAAATAAAATTTTGTACATTGAATTGAAGTACTTATCAGTAATTTTTTGCGCAGTTTTGGCGAAAAATCACCCAAATCTTTTGACATAGCCCCTTTAATCTTATCTTGGCAATATTTTGACAAGACAGTTCTTTTGGTGCAAAAAAAATATTGTCAACAGTCCAGAGCCCTGACATGTTAAACACATGTAATTGCTCCACATGTCTGGAAACTGAAAAAATTGAGCTTTTCATAGGCTATTTGCCAGTATCTGTTTTCCTTTGGCTAATGTTTTAAGGCCTTTAAAGTATTAACACATCTAAGAGCCAGTGATACATTACTTCAAGCTTGGATTAATGTGGAGGGTGATACAAATAGCATTTGATTTGAAACCCTTAACTGGGTTTTTCTGAGAAATTTTGTGAAAATATTTTGTTAATGTTTCCAGCAATTCAAACAAGTCCCAATTAATTTGCAGTTAGAAGTTATGGGAATGGTTTGTTAATTGAGAGTCTTGAAAAGGAAAACGTGGGAGAGGAGATGGGGGGAGAAGGGATTGTGAAATTTGGTAAAATAATGAATGGTGAAGATTTAATCAATTTGAAATTAAAGTTAAATGATTCTTCAAGCCAAAATATTTTTTTCTAAACAAGTAGGATCTTTTGGTCTAATTGAATGTCTTTTTTTTTTCAAACAACATTTAACAAGCAACATTGTAAATGAAAAAAGTAACAATTGGACACAGGCAGTTATGCACCCAGCTAATGGCCACCACCAAAATAGTCAGTTATCGACCTGGAGTGCTCTTGCGTGGGTGTCATGAAACTTTCGGTTGTACAAATTATTGATAACGATATTTAAGTCAGGGCCATTGCTCACAAGGTGAAGAAAAGAGAATAACAATCCTTATTATATAGCTGGAGTTTTCCTCAATTCAATGCGTGCATTGATTGGTTGATTTATGGTCACATGACATCTAACAAACTGTTTCCCACCAATTGTCCTAATGGAAGTGGGCAACATTTGCGAAAGCAACAATTTTGACGTCGGAGCGTAACATTGCACTGTTGCCTATTAGCGCACGTGATCAGACCGTGACAAAACGTGGCATGATCATGATGCAATTGATGTTTACCTTGAGTGCTCTGCAGGTTTTTCAAACTGTGTTGTGCTGTGATTTTTGTGTTGCTATACAACAGATCACCTCGGGAAACAGTGAATTTTGTTTTCCGAGAATCTCAATGTTGAGATTCTCGGGAAACAAAATTCACTGTTTCCCTCGGACCAGTTATTTTAATGTTGGAGTGCAATCAGTATTTTTTCTTCAAAGATAGTGAATGCGAAGGGTATGAGCAGCAAATGGTGAAGCTGCAAGGAACAAGAGCAGAGAGTGGCCTAAGCATCCTTGTTACTCGCAACTCGCAAGCTGCCCTCACATTGCACGATTGCTACTCCAATTTCTTTAAAAAAAAGAGTTTGAATAACAAGTTTTATTTCTGTTTTAAAATAGTGACCAAACAGCCAAAACTACACCATAAATGAAATTTTGTTTAAATTTTAATGAATTATATTTAGGTAGCAGGCTAGGATCCGGGAAAAAACTTGACCGGTTTCCTAGCCTCTAAGCGCTAATATATATTTTAGATTTTCACTCTCTAAAAGTGCTGTCCCTCGATTTTGAGTCATTTTTTAACAATCTGACCGATTTCCGTAAAACGGTGAAACCGGTCTGGATCCGCGCCAGAGGTAGACTGAAACTAGTGATCCATTTTGAGAACAATATTGCTATTTTTGGTTACTAATAGGCTTCTTGTTCAGTTGGGGTTTTAATTGTCCTTTCAAAAACTCATTAATAATTCATGAGCATACGTGTATGAGCCTTTATACCTGGTAATCTACGGTCATTATGAAAAGCCTGGTGGTGGCTTTGATTTCAGTCACAGGGGAGTTCGGGGCTGGATGGGCAAACAATGCAATTATCGCTGAATTTTTAATGAGAATGATTTTAAAATGACCGTGATATTTATATTATAAAGATATTATAAAGATATAAAGATTACTGATATGGGTAGTAATTGTTCAGGATTCTTAGTGTAACAAATGGTGACTTTAATATTTTTGTGCAGTACTGTTTTACGAAATCTGGTCTTTCACCATTCTATTTGGAATCTTCTCAACAAAATAAACAACCAAAAGTTTAACAAGTGAGCCGTTATTTGAATGACACCAGCGCCCTCGTGTAAATAGTCCATTTTACAGTTGTGTGCTTGGTGACCTTGCCTTTGAGTGGAAGTGAGGCTGGAGGTGACCTTGCTTTGATACAAACCTTTCTGCCTTTCATATGTTAATAATGCTGTTGTCATGCTAACTAGGTAAATTTACATCTGAAAAGCTCCAAGGTCTGTATCATAACAAGGTCAACTTCAACCTCGCTTCCACTCAAAGGCCAGGACACTAAGAAGGCAACTGTAAAATGGTCTATTGCCAGGTAAGCGACTGGTTCGCAGATGCAAGCTGCTTATTTCTACTCGTTCTCTACCTCTGAAAAAAAAAATTGTCAGCCGTTTTATCTACCGTACCTGACAACTTTAGTATAGCATTTTTCAGTAGATGTTTTCCCTCAGAACTATAAAATCCCAAAACTTTCGACAGGAGCCGGGAAGCAATTAAATGGTCACGTCTTCGAAGACCTGGCACATGTGTTGTATGCTAATCAGTCTAGTCTACTTGTTTTTCTCGTATGCTAATTTCCTCTTTGCACAAAAGCGCAATTGTTTTATTTCCGAAGGGACACGCTTTTGAAAGAATGTTTTTGAAGAATGTTTTTGAAGCCGTTCAAAAAACTAGCAGCACGTGTATTATCAGGTGTAAAAACTCTCGGCTTCGCCTCGAGTTTTTAAACCTGATAATACACTACTGCTCGTTTTTTAAACTATTGAGTGTTTTCACATGACGTCATAAAAATTAAAAAATCTAAAGTATACATCCTACAAAGCTGTTTCTAACATGGTATGTGAATACAAGTGTTATAATCTTTCACAAAAAGTTTCAGGTTTTAAAGATGTTTCGTTTTCGATTTATAAAGTTTGTAAATGTGTCACGCAATTCGTCACGCTATTTCAGATAAGCCGTGAAAATAAACAAAACTGAACTAGTTGAAAGTTATTAATGACTTATAGATGCTTATAAGCCGATTTCATACCTCTTATAGTGAATACAATATTTTGTGATGAGATTTTTGGTGTTATTAAGACTTCAAAGTCTTTAAATTTTTGGCCGCCATGTTGGTGCCCCTAAGTGTGACACCAAGATGGCCGCTCCGTACATTTCTTTCTAAAAATGTCTATACTCATTCGCCTAGAACTCTTGAATGAAATGCTCTTGCGCTTCAAAATTTGGCCCAGATGTGTAGTTTTAAACTCTCTACAATTCCATATACATTTTAGAATCGAAAACTGCTCCTGAATTTTGATATGACGTCAGTGAAAACACTCTATACGTGATACACATACTGGTATGGAACAGGTTATAATATTGCAATTTGCAGGACAGTTTTTGATTTATATACAATGTACATGTGAATTAACAATGTTACTCATAGACGTATTGTAAGTTTGAAATATTGAAATATTTCTTTATCAGTGTTCTTGAATAAACTTGACAAACAAACAGGGACTTCAACTCTGTAAAATATGTACAAACACGGTTTTCTTGTTATGTTGCTTGGTCATTTTAGGTTGTGATTGTGATGCAAATTAACGACAGTCACCTTAATCCGTCCCCAGAGCCGCTTGCCCCTCTTAACCGTCAGAGCCTGAGTTCGAGGACCAACGTGCTCAGGTTCCGGCGGTTAAGAGGGCCAAGCGGCTCTGGGGACGATAATTAAGTTGAAGAGATGTCTGATCAGAGATCAGAACTCAGTCCCATTCTCGTCCCCAGAGACGCTTGGCTCTCTTAACCGCTGGAACCTGAGTACGAGAGCCAAGGGGCCCCTTGGCTCTCGTACTCAGGTTCCGGCGGTTAAGAGAGCCAAGCGGCTCTGGGGACGATAATTATGTTGAAGAGATGTCTGATCAGAACTCAGTCCAAGATCAGGACAGATACCCGGTGTAGCACAAGCTGTTCAGGTCATTGCATACATGTATTGTGGGTCTATTCTGTTTTCACATAATAATAAACATGCAACTGAAAATCCTGTGGTCCACAGATTCGATTCCAGATCAAATTGGAATCGAGCCCAGGTCACCAGGTGGGAGGTAAGCACTCTTTTCTAACTATATCGCCTAATGGACTTCGTAATGCTGTTAAGATTGACTTTTACTGTCGGCATGCAAAAAAAAAATATGCGCTAGTTAGAGAAATGCTCACCCCACAATTGCCATGCAAAAACTACAGCAACTAACGTCTGCCAGGCGATGCTAATGCCGAAATAATAGATTAGTGAGACGGTAGTTACTAATTGTTTTTTAGCAGAGCTCTGCGGGCCGAAGGCCCGCGCGGAGCGCCATACTCATAGAACCAGAGAACCATAGAACCCATGTCCGTCATTTTTCATGGTCATGGCTAGCGGAATGTTTCGCGGGCGCGTTGTGGCGGCGGCGGCGCCGTCGCTTAGGGTTAACTCGCGGGCGCGCACTGCTGTGTTTAGCGGAGAAAAGTCGTTATTCTCCTACATTTTTTGGCGGTTTGCTACTCAAGACAGGGATACTAATTGAGGGATACTCAGAAGCCGCTATAGTGGAAATAGAAGAGCTTTCAGAGATAAAATCTTGCTTCGAGGATGGCAGCAATGCGGGAAAACGTTTGTCACTTTGGGTTTCAGAACTGAAGAAGCGGAGATTTAAACTTAATTTCCAAGCAGTGGAGGGACTTAAAGGTAAAACAAAATACATTTTTCGATGGGATTTATGTTGATATCAATCTGTGATTGACTTTTTTGTGTTCTCGCTAGTTTTCGGGAGAATTGTTTATAACGCGCTCAATTAAATTCAGTTGTTTTGATTTCTTTCATCGGAGACATCTCGGCCTCGATGAGCTCTTAATGGTTCGCGTTTTGCTTTTAAACATAAACTTATGGAGATTTGAATAAAATTTTTCGAATGAAGATTGTGTTGTCTATTTTTATGTGTTTGTTCATTCATTACATAGGTTGAAAAGCGATTTTATGTAAACAAAACAAAACAAGACTTGGATTTTATAGCAGAGCACTTGCCAGGCCGAAGGCCTGGCTGCGCAGCTCCATACTCAAAGAACCTATGCCGTGATTTCTCATGGTCATGGCTAGCGGAATGTTTCGCGGGCGCGTGTGTGCCCGCCCGTGTTGGACAACATCCGGGATCTTAGCAATTTTGTTTTTCGCACGGCCACACAGCCGTGAGCTCGGTAAACACTTTAGTTGTTTTCTTGTGTCTAGCGGAGAATTGAACTCGTTATTTTCCTGCATTTTTTCGCGGTTTGCTACTCATGACAGGGATACTAATTAAGGTATACTCAGAAGGCGCTTTAGGGGAAAAAGACGAGCTTTCAAGGATAAAATCTTGCTTCGAGGAACTTCATGTATTCCGTTTTTATCAATGCGGGAGATGTTTGTTTTCTACGGATTTCAGAACCAGAAGCGGAGATTTGAATTTCCAAGCAAGCGAGGGGCTTAAAGGTAAAACAGATTACAGTTTTCGATGAGAATTTATGTTGATATCAATCTGTGAGTGACTTTTTATTAGTGTTATTGTTAGTTTTGGAGAATTGATTTTAAAACGTGCCTAAATTTAGTTGTATCGATCTCTTGAATTTCATCGAAGAAAGCTTGAACTCGATGAGCTATAATTAAATGGTACGCGTTTTGCTTTTAAACGTAAACTAATGGAGATTTGAATAAATGTTTTCGAAAGAAGATTGTGTTGTCCATTTTTATGTGTTTGTTCATTCATTAGATAGATTGAAAAACGATTTTATGTAAACAAAACAAGACTTTGATTTTACAGAACAGTTCTATCTTCACTCGCATCGCCTTATGCAAATATGTTTGTGTATTTTTGTAATTTTTGATTTTGAAATCAGTTTCTCGGGCAATTTTTGACAAACATAAACTGTATTTTATTCGGAAACTAGTGGTACTATTTATTCTAGACAGAGAAAAGTTGTTTTTGTGAACTTTTGTACGGTCTATAAAAATGTACTGTGCAGACGGTCGCGTAATACTGTTTTTGAGAATTGCCAAAATTGAAAATAACCCGTTCGTCAATCTTAATTCTTGTGCTTCCAACCTTTCACCTTAGTTAAGTTTCACCTTAGTTAAGCTTGTTCAAAGTGCGACGCTGTTTGGCTTGGGCTATGTATATATATTAGTTGTAAACTTCACTCGCGTGATCTTATGCAAATATGTTTGTGTTTTTTTGCAATTTTGAATTCCAAATTAGCTTCTCGGACAATTTTTATAAGCAGCAGGTGTATTTTATTTGGAAATTAGTCGTACTAATTTTTCTAGACGGAGAAAAGGTTGTTTTTGTGAACTTTTGTACGGTCTAAATGTACTGTGCAAACGGTCGCGTGAGTCTGTTTTTGAGAATTGCTAAAATTAAAAGATAGCCCGGTCGTCAATTTTATTCTTGTGCTTCCGACCTTTTACCTCAGTTAAGTTTATCATCGGCTTTCTGTTCAAAGAGCGACGCTGTTAGGCTCAGGCTATCTATATATTAAATGCTTGTTTAAAACATTAACGTACGAAATCTATGCAAATTTAGTAGTTGCTGTCTTCTTTCCGAAAATACTAACAAAACGACATTTTTACCCCTCCGAATACAAATTGATCACAACACAGTATGATGTGCCCGAAAACAAACTGGTCACAGTACAGTATGATGTGCCCCGCGAAATGCGGGGCTCAAAGGCAAAAGTAGAACAGACCATTTCCAGGGCTGTTGGTTCCAGACATTGTTCAGATGAAAAAAAAACTGGGCTGCGGGGCTGCTAAGAAAAACAATCAGGACTTCAGGGACCGCAACCAAATTTGGGACCTGTTCTCTGCACACATTGCGGGCCTAACAAACCTGTCGTGTTTTAACAATACCACCCTCTCACTTCCCTCCATGAGAAACTAAGGTTTTTCGATGTCTTCGTTAGTTGTTGTGGGGTCCACGTGTGGACCGTCAAAAATTGCAATGCCGACTGTATTTCAAGTCGTCTTGCGGGGTATTGGGAAAAGTTTTCAATCAGCAATAACCGCGCCTCGGATGAACCTCACTGGTTACGGTAATGCCACTGCGCAAAGCTGATTCGATTAGGTCACAATAAACAATTTCAAGCAATCACTGAGGCCATCATTGTGGGATGCATTTACGTGTCTCAGTCTTACTTCAATCTCAAGAACAGCACTTTATTTAAATAATTGAAAGTACAAGAATGTTACACAATTTAGATTAGAAATTTAAACTTACGTTGGATGAAACATTTACAGCATAAGAAAGTATGTTATCAAACAAATCGAGCAAACTACGCATGCGCACTTCAGAATCATTCAGAATCATTGGCTCGAGATTATTCACAATTTATTTATCAATCACAATTTATTTATCAATTTATTTATCAATCAATTAATAGATTTGTTATTTTATTATTTTAGATTGGTCTTTACCCTAGTCTTTTCCAGGCGTTAAGATTGTGGTGCCGGGAAACCACTAAAAACCATTTCCACGACAAGACTGGGGAGAGAGGGTGAAGTAACACCTGTAAACATTCTTAACAAAAAGTAATTCCAGTATACCAGCAACTGTGCATGTTATAACCCCTGTTTGGTTCATTTTGACACTTCCTCTCAGCACTAAAGCATTTTCAATGTTATGAGAAATGCAATACACCTGGAGCAGCATGGCAGGGACGAGATATCTTTCGTCGACTCGTGATGAAGATATCAATGAATATATTCGATTCGTTGTCTGCTGCTAGACTGGTTACTTTTGTATATTCTCGCTGTTCGTTCTTTAGATCATCTAAATACGGGAATAACTAAAGAGCTTTCGAAATAGCTTTCTCCAGACTCAACGCCATCTTGGTTCTAACAGCTTGATTTCTCACATCTTGATTTTACATTTCGACAACATACATCACGTGGTACAAATCAGCCAATAGAAATTTACGTTCGCCAGATGAACGTTTTGGAAGAGAACGAACAACAGCATGTCTACAGGCGTTATTTTTTCTTTTCCCTTCCCGTACGTGTCTCGCGCTAGGCGCTCGCGCACCAATAACGCCTGTTATGCAGGCTACAAGCCAGGCTAAAAGCTCAGCAAGCTTAGCAAGTTGTAGTTGTCATATTCACTGACGCAAAACATTCAAATCGCTAATATATATAGATAGCCCAAGCCTAACAGCATCGCACTTTGAACAAGCTTAACTAAGGTGAAACTTAACTAAGGTGAAAGGTTGGAAGCACAAGAATTAAGATTGACGAACGGGCTATTTTCAGTTTTAGCAATTCTCAAAAACAGTATTACGCGACCGTCTGCACAGTACATTTTTATAGACCGTACAAAAGTTCACAAAAACAACTTTTCTCTGTCTAGAATAAATAGTACCACTAGTTTCCGAATAAAAAACAGTTTATGTTTGTCAAAAATTGCCCGAGAAACTGATTTCAAAATCAAAAATTGCAAAAATACACAAACATATTTGCATAAGGCGATGCGAGTGAAGATAGAACTGTACTATAAAATCAAAGTCTTGTTTTGTTTACATAAAATCGCTTTTCAATCTATCTAATGAATGAACAAACACATAAAAATGGACAACACAATCTTCTTTCGAAAAAATTTATTCAAATCTCCATTAGTTTACGTTTAAAAGCAAAACGCGTACCATTTAATTAGCTCATCGAGTTCAGGCTTTCTTCGATGAAATTCAAGAGATCGATACAACTGAATTTAGGCACGTTTTAAAATCAATTCTCCAAAACTAGCGTGATTTTACTTTATCTGTGAAATAGTTAGTAGAATGGTACGCACTATTAGACTATAATTCCATTGTTTCCTTTTGTTTAATTTGGACTATCACACACTAATTGTTAGATAGTGTTTCACAGATGAAGTAAAATTACTCTAACAATAACACTAATAAAAAGTCGCTCACAGATTGATATCAACATAAATTCTCTTCGAAAACTGTAATCTGTTTTACCTTTAAGTCCCTCGCTTGCTTGGAAATTGAAATCTCCGCTTCTGGTTCTGAAATCCGTAGAAAACAAACATCTCCTGCATTGATGAAAACGTAATACATGAAGTTCCTCGAAGCAAGATTTTATCCCTGAAAGCTCGTCTTTTTCCACTTAAGTGGCTTCTGAGTATACCTTAATTAGTATCCCTGTCTTGAGTAGCAAACCGCGAAAAAATGCAGGAAAATAACGAGTTCAATTCTCCGCTAGACACAACAAAACAACTAAAGTGTTCACCGAGCTCACGGCTGTGTGGCCGCGCGAAAAACAAAGCCTTGCTTTCAAGAACACGGCGGGCGGGCAGAGGTGGGCGGGCGGGCAAACACGCGCCCGCGAAACATTCCGCTAGCCATAACCATGAAATAGCCCTTTTCATGGTTAACCTTTCTCATTTGCATCACAATAAAATTCAACATGATTGCGAGGCAATTTCGGGCAAAACTTCAAAATAGCCCGAAATTACCTCGTAACCACGTTGACTTTTATTGTAATTCAAAGGGGACAGACCGCAAATAAATGTGGCTACTAAATATATCTGAATTTCGTAACTGTTCATCAGTAGGATGCCCAAAATGCGTGCAATTCCACAATTGGTTTCGGCTCCATTAAATCCTATACCAATTGCAGAACATTTTAGGAGGAGCCACCCACAGTGTGAGCACAGTTACTGACAAGACATATCAGTTAGGAAAACAACGCAAAATAAATGTAGTACGTTAAATAACGAACTAAGCACACACGTCAACTAAACAAGCTAAGCACGCGCACGACTCAAGGAAAATTGCGCGCGCGCACTAGCATTGAGCTGAATAGAAGCAATATAGAAATTAAATAGGGGCGCTAGAATAATACAAAGGATCTGAAATAACAAAGGATACGGCGGTGTTTCTCAATTTTGGATTGCTAGTTTAATTTCTCGTAGTGTAGTGCCATATTTCTCAATGATAGCACTGTGGCGTTTGAAGAATTTAGTAAATGATTTACGAAGGAGTGAAGATTTGAACCCTTGGTGAAGGAGACGTGATGAAAGTCGGCGAAGTCTATGCATAAAATCCAACTTCGATGTGCAAATTCTAGCATATCTTACCAATTGAGATATATAAACACCATAAGCCGGATTGGCTGGAATGTTGCTGTCCATATGAAGGAAATTGACAATCCGAAATGAGAAGTCATCCCTCTTGTCGTAGACACTGAGATGGAAAGGTGTGTTGCTGTCACCATTCTTGATTCTCGTGTCCAGATAACACACCTCATTTGATGTTAAGGTAGTGTTCTTTAGTTCCAGGTCCGACGGATAAATGTCGCTGATGTAATTTCCAAAATTTTCATTGTTAACGCTCAATAAATCGTCGATATAACGAAAGGTGTTGCTAAATTGGACAGCTATGGTCATATCTTGCTTCATTGTTCTTAGCATGAAGTCATACTCGAAGGTGTGGAGGAACAGATCAGCCAACAAAGGTGCGCTGTTAGTGCCCATAGGTATGCCAATAATTTGCCGAAAAACTGTGTTTCCGAAGCGGACGTAGATATTGTCGATAAGAAAGTCAATAGTGAGGCACAGTTCCCTACAGGAGAAGTAAGTGTACTTCGTAGATTTCCTATCATTAGCCCAGAATGTGTGGAAATTATTGGTTGCTAGGAAATTTTTTCCTCTGGTGTTAAAAACCCTTTCAAGTAGATCATGGAGTTGATGTTTAAGTTTGGCGTGTGGAAGGCTAGTATAAAAAGAGTGGAAAAGTCCCAAGTACTCACATGATTAAGCGAAAGTTGTTTGTCCTGCAATGTGTGAATAACATCCAACGAATTGTTGATGACCCACATGCAATTAACTCCTGTTCGTTCTAAAATAGTCTTGCAGTATGAAGTACAGTGACTCTTGACCAGTTTAAGGCACTCAGTTATCAATTTAGAGATCTTAGTAGTAGTGCAGGAACTTGAACCTGCAATAAAACGTGCTTTGTATGGTGTCTTGTGAAGTTTTGGTATCCAATATATTTTGAGCAAATTTTTCTCCTTCTGTTGCATGCAAGGTGATGTGGAATGCATTTTCTAAGGTCTAAGGTCGTGGTGTGGGTCCGTAAATGAGAAAGATTAACCGTGAAAAGGGCTATTCTATGAGTATGGCGCTGCGCAGCCAGGCCTTCGGCCTGGCAAGTGCTCCGTTAAATTCAATAGCCCTTTCCCAGGATAATTCGCGCGCAACGGAGACTGGGCAGAAGTATCGTGAAAGCGAGGCTTTGGTAAGTACAGATCTTCCAGAGCGTGAAAACAATGGCGGAAACCGACGAAGCTGTTAAAACAGACGACTTTAAGAGATGGAAGAAGCCTGAGCTACAAAACTGGCTTCGAATTCATGGACTTAAAGTCACTGGAACAAAAGACGAGCTAGTTGTCCGAGTTGAAAATGCGAAACGAGCCGGAGTAAAGACAGTCATCGAAAGAGATGCACGTGAGAAGGAAGAGATATCAAAACGAGCTGCTGAAAAGCTGAGTACACCGACAGAGATTCTCCCTGATCCAAAGAATCTAAAATCCTGGACTAAAGACTTGTCAAGACTTCCTCGTCTAACAAGTAAAGACATAACGAATTATCTCGTGTTTGGAAATTGTAAATTTTACAAGAACGAAGACATACACTGTTTCAAACAACTAAAAGCTTACAAATTTTTCAAAGATGGCCACGTTCAAGACATCGAGCTAGTTCTATGTTTGTAAAAAAAATGTCTTTTTTCTCCACTGTAGGCAAGGAGAAGCTTGTAATCATATTGCAGGATTACTGTTTGCAATTGAAGACTATGTAAAAAGCACAAATGATGGGGAGGTGTCATGTACATCACTGCCATGTGAATGGAACAAGCCTCGAAAGAGAAAGCTCAGCCCCAAGCGAATAAGCAATTTGCAACCAGTGAAACATCAGTATGGCAAAAAGCCCAGGTTAGCAGCCGTGCCTAAACCAGGGCTGTACAAGGCAGGTGCTCCTGTCAGTAACTCTTTCCTCCCCAATTTTCTGGTTAACTTACAGTCAGTGAATCCTGACTGTGCAATTTTTACAGTTATAGAAAGGCAAAATGTTGTTTCATGCGATAGTGACATTTCAAGTGATGATAACATAAGGGCACATGAAGAAGTAGAAACATCAGAATTTGATGTTGAGGAATTTGCTAAACACTATGAAGTGCAAAAATTCCCTCCTAGAAATGTAGAGTTATTAAGTGATAGCCTTAATTATGCTTCAGATGAATTTCAAGAAAAAAGAAATAATTACTTTGCATCACTGAGCATGTCAAAGTTTGAGGCAGAGCTGATTGAAATCAGTACTCGAGGGCAAAGAGACAATCCTAAATGGTTGCAAGCCAGGAAAGGGAGAATAACAGCATCGCTGTTTGGTCGAATTTGTAAGATGAGGCCAACAACAGCTCCAGATAATATTGTTAGAGAAATAATGGGTTACAAACAAGAGTCTCATGGGTATCGGTCTTTCCTCTCAAAAGCTGCACCTCTACAGTGGGTATCTGAGCACGAGTCAGTAGCAAAAGAAAGATACATTAAATTCATGAAGAAAAAGGGACGCAAGAGACTCGCTGTCATGGAAAGGGGCCTTGTAATTCAGTCAGAACTACCCTATCTTGGTGCAAGCCCCGACGGGTTTGTATACTGCCCTGGTTGTAGAGAATATCAACGATTACTTGAAATTAAGTGTCCTTATAAATGGCGTTTGCTAACTCCAAGAGCTGCAGCTCATGACAAAAAGTTTTTTTGTTACATCAACTCAAAAGGAAAGGTAAAACTGAAGAAAACATCAATTTACTACTATCAAATTCAGGGTCTAATGGCTCTTTGCAAACTAAGGGTATGTGACTTTGTGATATGGACACTCAAAGGTTTACTTGTAATACGAGTTAAGGTAAACAAAACATTCTGGAAGGAGCAGATGCTTCCAAACCTTAAGACATTTTTTAAGGAGGCCATTGTGTCAGAGGTTCTGACTGAGAGGGTCAGAAGGGAGATTCCCCTAAACAAGTAATTTTTTATTCCTCCTATATCGCAGCCTTTTGCCAAATTTGCCATATATTGCTACCTGATTGTTATTGTTACCCAATAAACTGTGAAACAAACTTGTTGATCACATCGATAATTTTATTGTTGACAATTTTTTCAAAACTTTGAAATCAAATCTCTTGCTTTGCACTCCTAGATTAAGACTTATTTAATTAAAGGAGGCTCGAGGTTAGTTAAAGCAGTACAGATAAGTACAATATTATTTGCATTGCTCCATTCTGTAGCAGGAATAATCCCATGTACAATCCTGAAATTCTTAATTTGCTCCATTTTCCTTTCAACGTGGATTCGCAACGCTGCAATGCGCCTTGTTTGTTCAACCTCTTTTCTTGTCAGCTGACGGTTAGAATTCCTTTTTGGAGGCATATTAAGGGCTACTCCCAATGGCTTAAGTAAATCAGCAATCTTAAATCCCTTATCAGCCATAACACTGTCTCCACGCTCCAGCAGATTAAGCAGTCCTGATTCTTTTACAATTATGTTTGTCAGAAGCATTTCCACCCCATAACTGCGAAAGAAAAATGACAGCTCCCGAGGGGCTGATACCCACAAGAACCTTAAAAGTATTGTGAGATTTGTAGGTGGAGTATGTAATAGATTGATTTACTAAAGATGATGGAGTTTCTATGAAAAATACAGTGCAATCTATAATCACTCGAGTGAAAGGGAATTTTTTGAAACATTGTGGCATTCTCGTTGCAATTACATCCCGGCTAGGCCATGGAATTAAATGTCTCAGATGATCAGCGATAACAGTATACCAAGTAATTAAGGTTCGGGACACTGTACTTGTTGAGACACAAAAGCGATCTGCTAAGTCCCGTTCAAGAAGTCCCAGCCTGAGTCTCATCATCACCATTAAAAATTCATCAATCAGTCTCATTTTTCTCTTAGGTCCTGGTTTTCGTCTTCCTTCATTTGCAAGATACGATTTTTCTTTTAAAGAATCCTTCCCTTGCCAGTAGTTCAATTTAACAGCTACTTTGGCAATGCTATTAAATAACAGCATAAAAGTTCCAAAATTGACAATTCCCGTGTAAAATTTGGCCTTTTCATTGTTACCTTCAAGATTTTCTGCTGTCAACGGAGGAAGGTTTACTTGCACCCCAACGTCACATGTTGCTACCTCAGTTTGGATATTTTTATCTTCTGTACTTGAGCAAAACTGGGTACCGGTATCAGTTCGACTTTCTTTAACAATGGCTGCAGATATGCTTCCCGGGCATGACGGCAAATAATCGTGAAAACTATCCTCAAATTTCGTGGAGTTGTAAATAGTAAGCTTCTTAACAACTCCGCTGTCGTCAGATTGTTTTTCAAGACGTATACGTTTTCTTGCATTTAGCCCAGTTTTCGATGGCAAGCCCATGGACCTGTCAGGCAGTGGCCGTTTCGGGGTTGGAGATTTTGGTAGTGGCTTTGATGGAAACAATGTCGGGACTTTCACCAAGGTTTCGGCCCATCAGTTCCTTTAAAGTGAAGGCTGCATACTCGTGTTCCGGCTTTTGGCTTCAAGTTTTTGCGAACAGTTCGTAACTTCCTAATCCATTGCCGTCTTAATTTTAAGTCGAGAGGCAGCCTGTGTAATGTCACTGGCTTTCCATTTACAACTTTCCCTTTCCAACTGTGACATAATGACCCGGACTTTTGATGGTGACGCTGCCCGCGTTGCCGGCGTGCAACTTAAATTCAGCTTAACTCCGGCTCGTTTCGCATTTTCAACTCGGACAACTAGCTCGTCTTTTGTTCCAGTGACTTTAAGTCCATGAATTCGAAGCCAGTTTTGTAGCTCAGGCTTCTTCCATCTCTTAAAGTCGTCTGTTTTAACAGCTTCGTCGGTTTCCGCCATTGTTTTCACGCTCTGGAAGATCTGTACTTACCAAAGCCTCGCTTTCACGATACTTCTGCCCAGTCTCCGTTGCGCGCGAATTATCCTGGGAAAGGGCTATTCACAGTTTGTGTGGATTCCCTGTGAATAGTCTGCTCAAGGTGAGTGCTGGGTAACCGTGACATTTGATTCTTGTAACGCAACGCAACACGTGGAAGGACTGCACGATGGAAGGGCAAAATGAACAGCAAACCAAAGTCACTGACGAGATACTTAAAGAACAAATACTCCATAAATTAGACGAGCTTAGAAAGGCGAACTTTCTATGCGACACAACTGTTCGAGTCGAAGGACAAGATTTCCCCGCTCACAAGAATGTGTTATCTGCTACGAGCGATTACTTCAAGGCTCTGTTTTCCAGTGAGTTACAAGTGAAAGAAAGCCAGAGTAACGTAGTGGAGCTAAACGATATGAAGACAAACACGATTGCTACAGTACTGCAATTCATTTACACTGGGGAAGCAAGCATGAGCTCTTCCAACGCACAAGATCTTGTCGTCGCCTCTGACTACTTGATTATTCCAAGTTTGAAAACAAAAGCTGCACAGTTCTTAGGGGAATCAATAAATGCTTCCAATTGTTTAGCGATGGAATCTTTTGCCTGTCAGTACAACTGTGACTTGCTCAGCCAAGCGGCTGTGAAATACAAATGCCAACATTTCGTTTCCTTCGTGAAATCAGAGCATTTTCTATCGCTTGAGTTTGAGAAAGTGCGAGGTTTGATGTGTGAAGATCGACGAACTGAATATTTCCAAAGAAGAAGAGGTTTATGAAGCGGTGATGGCGTGGGTCAAGCATGATTTATCATCAAGAGAATGTTTTCTCCCTGATCTGTTGAAATGTTTGAGGTTGTTTTCCATGTCAAAATACAGCCTGCAGAAGATTTTAAATAAAGATGAGCTGATCATAAAGAATCCCATCTGTTCGAATATATTGTATCATGGACTGGACTTTTTCGTGTTCCCGGATCGGTTCTTATGCAAGTTGCTAAAACATCGCACATTCATCCAGAATGAAGAACATGTGATAGTAATTACAGGTGGTGAGACTGACTATGGAATGGTTTCAGAAACTGATTGTTTTGTCCTTTCTAATAGGAAATGGGCATCTCTTGCTCCTATACCTCGCTCTTGCATTTCAGAAGAATGCATTTGGTTCGTTTCTACTGTTTGTGGAGGACTTTTATATGGATTGGATGGTAAAATTAACGGATTAAGTTGTTATAACCCACAAGAAAATGCATGGAGGGCAAGATACATGAAGTTTTTCAGTCACACAGGCAGTGCATTGACATCATTCAATGAAGAACTTTACTTAATGGGGGGGCTGTATGTGAATGATCAAGACCTCTCTGATGTGATGATATGTGAAGTTCATAAGTACAATCCAATGTGTAATGAATGGAAGCAGTTAGCATCAATGGAAACCTGCCGGGCTGGTCACTGTGCAGTTGTTCTAGAGGATCTTATATATGCAATTGGAGGTTCTGATGGCCATACCTCTCTGAAGAGTGTTGAAAGCTATGATCCATCAACCAACCAGTGGAGTAAGGTTCCAGATATGGCAAATGCTCGTAAGCATGCTGCAGCAGTAAATGCTTGTGGGAAAATTTTAGTCATTGGGGGATATTGTGATTACGGTGAAACAGCTGTTGAACAAACTTGTGAAATATTTGATGCACATCTTAATGAATGGAGCCTGGTATCTGGTCCTATCATTCCGCGGTGTTATTGTGGAATTGTGAGTGTGGATGATATGGTATACATTTTTGGTGGAGAGGATACAGATGAGTGGCTGGAAAGTGTGGAATGCTTTGACTTTAAAAGCAATGAATGGAAAGAAGCAGATGAACCTATGCCAAAGTACCAAAGAAAGTACCAAAGAAGTTCATTAAAAGCTTATCAGCTCATTAACATCATGAATGATGAAACATTTATTCATAGTTCTTTTTATGCCTTGGCCTTAAGAAAGGAAAAGAATGAATGCAATTGAGTTGTAAGGCTGCATGATATGGGCTTGTGAGGGGATCTTGGCTGTCAATTTTGGCAGAGCTCTGCTCTGTTCTGATCAAGTGACTAATCTCGGGCCAAAAAAGTAAGTTTCCATAATATAATATAATAGAAGTGGTGGGAAATTATGTGTTAGATGACATGCAGTTATATTAAAGGGGCTATGTCAACAAATTTAAGTAACACTTTGAATAGCCAAAAGACATATTTGTATTCAAAAAATCTAAAAATAATGGTCCAGTTTTGTTGACAAAATATTATCATTACTATATCAATGCACTGAATCTATTAATGTGTGATTTTAGCAGTGGATGACCAGTCTATGAAATGCAACTTGAAAAATTTATGCGAAATTTTTCAAGTTCTTCCTCAGTCCCATGTCCTCGAAAAATCAATAAAAAATCAGGCTGTGGTTTATTCTCTCTTTTAGAATTCATTCAAAAGGTGCAAATAAAATTTTGTTCATTAAATTGAAGTGCTTATCATTATTTTTTGCGCAGTTTTGGTGAAAAATCAGCCAAATCCATGGACATAGCCCCTTTAATCTTATCTTGGCAATATTTTGACAAGACAGTTCTTTTGGTGCAAAAAAAAAACATTGTCAACAATCTAGAGCCCTGACGTGTTAAAATACATGTAATTGTTCCACATGTCTAGAAAATGAAAAAATTAAGCTTTTCATAGGCTATTTACCAGTATCTGTTTTCCTTTGGCTAACGTTTAAAAATTATTAACACATCTAAGAACCAGTGTTACATTACTTCAAGCAGCTAGTTGGATTAATGTTGAGGGTGATACAAATAGCATTTAAATTGAAACCCTAAACAGGGTTTCTATGAGAAATTTTATGAAAATATTTTTGTTAATGTTTCCAGTAATTCAAACAAGTCCCAATTGATTTGTAGTTAGAAGTTATGGGAATATGTTTTGTGAAATTTTGTGGTGATTTTTGAGGTTTGAAAAGGAAAATGTGGGGGGGGGGGTGGGGGGGGGGGGCTGATGAAGGAATTGTGAAATTTGGTAGAATAATGAATGGTGAAGATTTACTGAATTTCAAGTTAAAGTTAAATGGTTCTTTAAGCCAAAATATGTTTTCTAAAAGAAGTGGGATCTTTTGGTCTAACTGAATGTCTTTCCTTTCAAACAACATTTAGCAAGCAACATTTTATCAAGCAATATAATATATTTCAGGCTAAGAAAAACAGAATTTGGCACAGGCAGTTATGCACCCAGCCAATCAGTGACACCATCAAAATAGTCAGCTATCGACTTGGAGTGCTCTTGCATGAAACTTTCCGTTGTACAAATTATTGATAATGATATTTACATGTAACTCAGTGCCATTGTCACAAGGTGAAGAATAGAGAATAACAATCCTTGTTATATTAAGCTGGAGTTTTTCTCAATACGTGTGCATTGATTGGTTGATTTATGGTCACATGACATCTAACAAACAAACTGTTTCCCGCCAATTGTCCTAAACGGCCAACAATTTTGACATCAGAGGGTAACATTGCACTGTTGCCCGCTAGTGCACGTGATCAGACCGTGACAAAAGGTGGCATGATTGGGATGCGATTGATGTTTACCTCGAGTGCTCGGTGCATTTTTCAAACTGTGTTGTGTTTTTTCTGTTGCTACACGTACAGATATAACAAATCACCTCAGGAAACAGTGAATTTTTGTTTCCCTCGAATGTCGATGAGACTCTCGGGAAACAAAATTCACAGTTTCCCTCCAGACCAGTTATTAAGTGTTTATTTTCAATGTTGGAGTGCAATCAGTCTTTTTTCTTCAAAGATAGTGAATGCCAAGGGTGTGAGCAGCAAATGGTGAAGCTGCAAGGAACAAGAGCAGAGAGTGGCCTAAGCACCCTTGTTACTCACAACTTGCGAGCTACATGTACCCCCTTGCTGTGACCATGTGCCCTTGTGTTGCATGCTTCAGCTACTCCACTTTGTTTGAAGATTAAAGAGTTTGAATAACAAAGTTTTATTCCCATTTAAAATTAGTGACCAAACACCCAAAACTATACTATTTTTATGAATTATATGTAGACCGAAAGTAGTGATCCATTTTGAGAACAATATAATTTGCTACTTTTGGTTACTAACAGGCTTCTTGTTCAGTTAGTTTTTTTAATTGTCCTGTGATACACATACTGCTATAGAACAGGTTATAATATTGCAATTTGCAGGATATTTTTTATTAGTATATACTGAAACAGTGGATAGCATTGTTGGCGCGCTCTGATTGGCTACTGAAACTCGGAATAGCAAGTGCTATTCACCTCCCAGCAATTTCAGTATATATTCGGCAGTTTCAGTATATACTAAATGCAGTGTAGGTGGGTAGTGGTGGATATTTACCTCGCCGCTTCACGGCTCGGTAAATATCCACCACTACCGACCTCCACTTCGGTGAATAGTTGTTAATTACACAATGCACATGTGAATTAACAATGTTACTCATAAACGTATTAGACTCGTATTGTAATTTTTAAGTATTGAAATATTCCTTTATCAGTGTTCTAAATAAATTTGAAAAACAAACTGGGACTTTAACTCTGTAAAATATGCACAAACACGGTTTTCTTGTTATTTTACTTGGTCATTTAAGATTTGATTTGAAGAGACGGCTGATCAGAACAGACACCCAGTGCACTACAAGATGTTCAGGTCATTGTATGCACATATTATGGGCCTATTCTGTTTTCAAATAATAATAAAATAACTCAATTTTGTTTGGAAAGAGTGGCTCTTAACAACATGCAACTGAAAATCCTGTGGTCTACAGATTCGATTCCAGATCAAATTGGAAGTTACGCTGGGAATCGAACCCAGGTCACCAGGTTGGAGGTGAACACTCTAATAGTCGTCAAATGGACTTCGTAATGTTGTTAAGATTGACATTTATGTTGCATACAAACAAATATGCGTTTGTTAGAGAAATGCTCACCACACAAATGACATGCAAAAACTACAGCAACTAACGCCTGCCAGGCGAGTGAGGGGGGATATGGGGGGCGGGAGCCCGGAAGAACAGGGTTCGGGAGGGGAACGGGAGAAGAAAGGGCGGGAAGCTGGATCTCTACGAGGGCGGGAAGCGGGAGAGAAATTCAAAAAGGCAAGTGTTCGTTATTTATTACTGCTTTTCATCCAGTCAAAAACACGAACCTAACAACGTTTTTTGACTTCCATTTAACGTCCTCCGAGGCTTAAAACAAAATTTTATATGCGAGAAAACATAAATTCGCACTCGGGCTACAAACAGCATTAGTTCCGGTGAAATTGGAAACCTTTTCAAGTTCAAGTTGGTTAAGTCATAGGTCATGAATGAGATGACACAGTGACACAGGTCTACTCGAAAGGTAATAATGTTTTAGCGATCTGATGGAATTGAAAAACGGTTTGGGTAGATTACTAAATACATTATTTCCTTTTGAAATTTAAAGCTAATACAGTTTGATCTTATTCCCTTTTTTAGCTGAATATTTCAGGGGCAGAAAATGTAGAGAATAGAATCTTTAGTATTCCGCAAAATTCGTAGTTGCTTTATCCTTTACCAAAATCCTAACAAAACGACATTTTTATCCGTCCGAAAACAAACTGATCACAGTACAGTATGATGTGCCCAAAAATGCGGAGCTCAAAGGTAAAACTAGAACGGGGCTTTCCCAGGGCTCCGGGTTCCAGGATCCAGGGCTCCGGCCTGCAAACAAAAACAATCAGGACTCCTGGGGCCAGTTGGATAAAACTTAACGCCAGACGTAACAGCTAACGTCAGACGGTCAGCCCAGTCAAAGTTACTATTTTAACGTCAGACGTTAGCAGTTTATACGTCCGACGTTAAGTTTTATGCAACTGGCCCATGTGGGACCAGTTGCATAAAACTTAACGCCAGACTTAACAGCTAACGTCAGGCGTCCAGCCCAGACAAAGTTACTATTTTAACGTCAGACGTTAGCATTTACGTCCGACGTTAAGTTTTATGCAACTGGCCGCTGAGACCGCAACCAAATTTGGGACCTGTTCTCTACACACATTGCGGACCTAACAAATCTGTTGTGTTTTAAAAACACCTTCCCCGCTCCCCCCCTCCCCCCTAACCCTAACCCTAACCTTAACCTAATCCTAACCCCTAACCCTCCCTCCCCCCCCCCCCCCCCCCCCCCCCTAGAAAAAACTTTGAAAGAGCGACTATTTTCCCTAACTAGAGGCAAAAACTCCTTACAAAACTGGCTTAGAATTCTACTGCTGATTACTGAGTTAAAATAACCAATTTTGTGGTCGTATTAACCTTGTTCAGGAACGATCTTGGTATGGAGTGTGTCAGTATTTTAGTGTTAGTATTTTCACATTTAAATGTAGTGATTTTATTCAGGGCCTTAGCATTGGGAGGGACCGGTGGGCTGGGCCCCCCAATAATTTTGAAAGTTGTCTTTTCTGTCGGAGTCAACTCACACGTCCAGTTGGGCAAAGAACTGTTAGTGTCCGTGTGTCTACATTGTAGGTTTATTTATCCATACATGTACATCATACAACGCGATACAACACTGACAAATTGCATAATTTGTGCAAACCTGTACAGTGAATGAGTACAGTTTAGTGGTTAAATAACATTTTTGATCCATGGTTTTGCCTTTAGTACAAAGTTGAACCCTAGATCTTGTTTAAATAGTTCTTGTTCTTTTTCGCGGGATATTTCCAGCTTCTTTCATTTCAGTCATGTTATGAAATTATTTAAGAATGAATGATTTGAGGACGTTCACGGTACTGTGTGAAAGTACAACTTAAACTTGTTAACCGATAACGTGTAATGCAAGGAAGTCTGAAGAAATGTAATTTTGTTGTTGTTTTCAGATTTTTATCTGAGCTTTCTTTAATTGTTGGTAAATTATCGAAGTGATAGCTCAACTGAAAGAAACAGTGCTTTACACATATGCAAAAACTTATCTTTCACTTCATAAATATAACCATTGAGCTATAAAACTTTTTATTAACTATAACCTGGTCCGATCAAAGTTTTCTATGTACACATAGCTAATAGGTCACTAACACAAATCAGTTACAAAACGACATTCTAGCAGCTGAGCACCCAACAATTCGTTATAAATTTGAAAAAATCAGAAACCCATGATGGCTGATCCAAGATGGCGGCCGTATAACTAATTACCTAACAACTACATCATATGACCGGACCGCAAAGGAGACACTTTTGGGCGTACTATATACCCTCTAGGTTTCATTGTCATAGCCTTACAGTGCGGCTACTGTTACCGGGGTCACCCAGACAAAGTTAACCAATCACAAAACAGAACGAGAACAATAGATTCCAACATTTTTTACTTTAGCCAATGAAATGTCGAGTACAGAACAATGAAATTTCAACTTGTTCGTTCGACACGAAAACAGATCAATACAAGTTTTGGCTGAACAGCGTTGGATGTTCAATTCACTTCGATTCCATCGCTTTTGAACTTGACTTCTTCTTGGAAGGTAAATATCGGCGATTCAAATGGAAGAGAAACTCCAAACTGTGTGATACAAGTTTTGGCTGTACAGCGTTGGATTTACAATTAACATCGATTCCAGCCCTTTTGAACTTGACTTGTTTTAACAGCGCGATTTGTCAGTGATTCAAATGAAAGAGAAACTCCAAACTGTGTGAAAATATGGAATGCGACGGCTGTACCGTATGTCTTCACAAATAAAAGTGCTGGTGGTGGATATACAATAATTTGTTCGCTCGTAACAGATTCAAGTTTTCTCTATCGCGTCACGGCGGGGTTGACCACTTAGGTTTTCCGATGTCTTCTTTAATTGTTGTAGGGTCCACGAATGGACCGTGAAAAATTGCAAAGCCGACTGTATTTCAAGTCGTCTTGCGGGGTATTGGGAAAAGTTTTCAATCAGCAATAACCGCGCCTCGGATGAACCTCACTGGCTAGGGTAATGCCACTGCGCAAAGCGATTTGAGCAGGCCACAATGAACAATTTGAGGCAACCAATAACGCCATCATTGTGGGATGAATTTACATGTCTTTAATCTTGTTCAAATTCTGATATGTTTATTTTTCATAACTTAAATGTAAAACAGTTCCATAATTACAGCAATTTCAAATTTCTCAACTACAGCAAGGGGTGTCGAATTGTCCCTTGAAATTATGAAATGCGCGCAAGATTTGGATTCTGCTGGAATTGCTGGCAAATTTTCGAATAGTGATCCAAAACTTCGCGACATAAAATAGAATTTCGACAATAACACCTCCCCCGAGAAAGTAAGGTTACCCGAAAGTAACGTTTACTATGAGAACTTGCTAGCAATATTCCTGAACTCAGTGAAAGTAACGATCTTAGAAAAACTTTGAATTGGAAGAGAAACTATATCCCTGACAGGCAAACCCCTTTCAAAACTGGCTGAGGCCCAGTTTTACAGCCCTGCCGAAATAAATTCAGGAATTAAATTCGACTTTAGTAGTGTAGCGCGACGTTTGAAACCATTCGGCGAGGCAACTTGAATTTAGTTTAAAAAGGGAATTAAATTCGACAAGGTCTGTCGTGCTACACACGGCAGTAATACAGCTTGGTTTCAAATGTTGTGCCAATAGGCCATTTGCACGATGGCGTCATTTGACTACAACTACCAGAATTCATTTCGTTTTTTCCTTACTGATTTAAATTTTGTAATCCCAGTGCGGTTTAAATAACAATAGCCCTAATTTGCAGTACAAAACAAAAAACTGAAGGATTCTGGTAGTTGTAGCCATATGACGTCATCGTGTAAATGGTCTATTCCGTGTCGAACTCAATTCATAAATTATGAAAATGTATGATTTTAGTGGCTTGGTTCTTGTGCACATGCTTTATCTGACCGTGGGCTCTGGGGGCGAGATATTCTCGTCCCCAGAGCCCTCGTTTCATTTGGTCAGCGGTTGAAACGAATGATAACGCAATTTAAAATGAAACCTGGAGCTCGGTCAAGCCCAAATCATACCGTCCAGAAGGACGTCGGACACCTTATTGAGACATATATATAATGGAGTAACTGATTTGCTTTCAGTGGAGGTTAGGGGAGCAGTTTATATAGTTAAATTTAGAACTGAGCAACCCGAGAAGCTAGGTGGTACAGTGGTACGGTAGGCAATGTATGCCTTACCTAGTTGAGGTCACAGGTTCAATCCTAAGTGGGGGTTTTAGATTTTTTTTTTACACTCAAAAATTTATTGTGTCGACATTACGTTATATAAGTTTCAATAAGGTGTCTGACGTCCTTCTGGACCGGTATGATTTAGGCACAACCCTGGAGCTCTGGGGACGAGAATTGAATGGGGGCAAGAATAAAACAAAAATGGCGGCTGGAGTAAATTAAGGACGACTCTGGCAAGACGTCTGAATCGGAGCCGTGCTCTTGTCGTGTTACTGTCGAACCTAGAGTTCTGCACGGCAGAAGCACGACGTTTGAAGTAGGCCTAAAGTGCTACAGCACTGTATTTACTTACTATCTTATTTTCTTTGATATTTTAAGTTAGAAAATCCAATGCTGCGGTCGTATTTACCTTGTTTAAGAGGTTTCTTGGAATGGAGTGTTTCATTTTCACATTTGTCGCGATTTTATTTTAGATACGGTACGGTACACTCTTTTGCTACCTGAAAGTAGCAAAAGCTCGAACGAGAACTACGTCAAGCAACACAAAGCAATTGTCGTTTCACTCTATACGCGACTAACTTTTTTCGATGTCGTCTTTAGTTGCTGTAGGGTCCACGTATGGACCGTCAAAAATTGCAAAGCAATAATAACCGCGCCTCGGATGAACCTCACTGCGCAAAGCTGATTCTAACAGGTTACAATGTGTTTCTTATATGGGCTACACGAGCCGCCACCTACACCTACGCAATGACGAATACAAATACTCTCGATCGGGAAACATCTCAAGGAGAAACATGCAATCGAAACCCGACCAATCTCCAGGAGCAATTTGCCATCTTAAAGAAATGCCGTGGAAAGTTTTGAGTGCCTTTATATTTACGAGATGTTCCTGATAAAGAAAAGAGACCAACTTTGAACATGCACTCAAACAGACTCCATTCCAGCGAAACTTTTCACTTGATTATGCACATTCTTCATGTGTTTTCACAGCTAAGTTATTTCAGTGCATTTTGACACATTCATCCTTATATTTATATCGCCAAAATGTTCTTAGCCAAAAATATCCGGGAATCGAAAACCCGGGGGGGTACTCAACAAAGTTTTGTACGGGGATGCTCCGCCCCGAGGTTCAAACCCTTACCCTTTCATATACCTTTTTTGACAGAAAAGGTACCCCTTTCATATACCTTTCATTGAAAATGGTACCCCTTTCATATACCTTTCAATGAAAATGGTACCCCTTTCATATAGCCTTTACGTGCGTCTGTTTGATATATTTTGAAAGGCCCTCTTTATAAGACTTAAATGGCAGTTTTCCCTACCTTTTTTACGCCTCAACCGCGTGTTTTCGGTACCCTTTCCTATTCTTCGTGAAATCCCTACCCTTTCATATACTTCAACTCGTACCCCTTTCGGGCGGAGCATCCCCGTATAGCCCATTATAGGGAGTACCCCCCCGGGATCGAAAAATCCTTCGCACATCCCCGTCACCAATCCCCTGTTAAGGAATTAATAAAGGAATCAACGAATTAAGCGGGGGGGGGGGGACTTATTATGGAACGCATGGAGCACAACACTTCTTCAAGAGAATTACACGCTTGTTGTACAAAAATTACGTTATGTAGTCTCGTGTATGTCTCAATGAAGGAGATGCTGTTGTGACACGTAAGTAACGCTCTTTTACCGGAAGTGACAGTAGCCGGAAGTCACTAAATCGGAAGTGCATAATTTAAAATATACATGGATAAATTTGCATGCAAAATCGTGACACAAAAAATAAAAATAACAAGAGGCTCCAAGCAGCCTTTACTCATGCGCATGCGTAAGAAAATGTTATGATACATTTTAAACATGATAAGAAGATGTCCGACCTGGAAATAAGTTACTCCTTTCATTCAGTCATCGTTCCTGCAAACCACGTTGTTTACTATTGAATGTTTTGGAAATGAAGGCTGTACCACAATGAAGCCAGTGATTCTTTTAAGTCTTCTATATACCGAACGTGAACATAGTAATGTATGTAGGGTTGTAGGAGATGCTGTCGTGACACGTAAATAACGCTCTTTTACCGGAAGTGACAGTAGCCGGAAGTCACTAAACGGGAAGTGTAAATGGCAAAGCTATGAACCGGAAGTGCACAATTTAAAATATGCGTGCATAAATTTGCATGCAAAATCGTGACACAAAAAATAAAAATAACAAGAAAAAACGGAGCCGAAACCTTACCTCATGCCGCTTCGCGCATGAGTAAAAATTACCTCATGCCGCTTCGCGCATCAGTAAAAACTGCAAAAGACCGCAAACGATAATGCTGTAATAGATACGTAGGACTAATCAGCCAATCAGCCTAATTTGGCTGATTAGGTCTTTTGCAATTTTTAGTTATACCGTGTGAATAGTCTGCTCGTGCATTCTCGTCCCCAGAGCCGCTTGACCCCCTTAACCGCTGGAGCCTGAGTACGAGGGTCACCCTCGTACTCAGGTTCCAGCGGTTAAGAGGGTCAAGCGGCTCTGGGGAGGAGAATGTCTGCTCGTGGTGAGTGCTGGGTAACCGTGACATTTGATTCTTGTAACGCAACGCGTCTTGTGGAACACGATGGAAGGAGAAAATGAACAGCAAACCATATACGGTGACGAGATATTTAATCAACAAATACCTCATACATTAGACGAGTTTAGAAAGGCGAACTTTCTATGCGACACAACTGTTCGAGTCGAAGGACAAGATTTCCCCGCTCACAAGAATGTGTTATCTGCTACGAGCGATTACTTCAAGGCTCTGTTTTCCAGTGAGTTACAAGTGAAAGAAAACCAGAGTAATTTAGTGGAGCTAAACGAGATGAAGTCAAGCACGATTGCTACAGTACTGCAATTTATTTACACTGGGGAAGTAAGCATGAGCTCTTCCAACGCACAAGATGTTCTCGTCGCCTCTGACTACTTGATCATTCCAAGTTTGAAAACAATAGCTGCCGAGTTCTTAGGGGAATCAATAAATGCTTCAAATTGTTTAGCGATGGAATCCTTTGCTTCTCAGTACAACTGTGACTTGCTCAGCCAAGCGGCCGTGAAATACAATTGCCAACATTTCCTTACCTTCGTGAAATCAGAGCATTTTCTATCTCTTGAGTTTGAGAAAGTGAGAGATTTGATGTGTGAAGACGAACTGAATATTTCCAAAGAAGAAGAGGTTTATGAAGCAGTGATGGCGTGGGTCAAGCATGATTTATCATCAAGAGAATGTTTTCTCCCTGATCTGTTGAAATGTTTGAGGTTGTTCTCCATGTCAAAATACAGCCTGCAGAAGATTTTAAATAAAGATGAGCTGATCATTAAGAATCCCATCTGTTCGAATATATTGTATAATGGACTCGTCTTTTTCGTCTTCCCGGATCGGTTCCTAGGCAAGTTGCTAAAACATCGCACATCCATCCAGAATGAAGAACATGTGGTAGTTATTACAGGTGGTGAGACCGACTATGGAGAATATACTGATTGTTTCGTCCTTTCTAAAAACAAATGGGCATCTCTTGGTTATTTACCTGGCTCTTGCATTTTAGAAGGGTGCGTCTGGTTCGTTTCTACTGTTTGTGGTGGACTTTTGTATGGATTGGATGGTAAAACTACCAAAGTAAGTTGTTATAACCCACAAGCAAATGCATGGGGGTCAAGATACACGCAGTTTTTCAGTCACACAGGCTGTGCATTGACATCATTTAATGAAGAACTTTACTTAATGGGTGGGCTGTATGTGAATGATGAAGACCTCTCTGATGTGATGATATGTGAAGTTCATAAGTACAATCCAATGTGTAATGAATGGAAGCAGTTAGCATCAATGGAAACTTGCCGGGCTGGTCACTGTGCAGTTGTTCTAGAGGATCTTATATATGCGATTGGAGGTTCTGATGGCCATACCTCTCTGAAGAGCGTTGAAAGCTATGATCCGTCAACCAACCAGTGGAGTAAGGTTCCAGATATGGCAAATGCCCATAAGCATGCTGCAGCAGTAAATGCTTGTGGGAAAATTTTTGTCATTGGGGGATATTGTGATGACCGTGAAACAAATGTTGCACAAACTTGTGAAATATTTGATGCACATCTTAATGAATGGAGCCTGGTATCCGGTCCTATCACTCCACGGTGTAATTGTGGAATTGTGAGTTTGGATGATATGGTATACATTTTTGGTGGAGAGGATACAGATCATGATGAGCTGGAAAGTGTGGAATGCTTTGACTTTAAAAGCAATGAATGGAAAGAAGCGGATGAACCTATGCCAACGGCTAGGACAAGGAGGGCAAGGACACAAGCTTCATTGCTCAAAGTACCAAAGAAGTTCATTTTAATGAAAAAAGCTTAACCAGCTCATTAACATCCTGAATGATGAAACATTTATTTATAGTTCTTTGTATGCCTTGGCCTTTGGAAAGGAAAAACATGAAGCAATCAAGTTGTATTGCTCCATGATATGGGTTAGTTGTGAGGGGATCATGGCAGTTATTTTTGGCAGAGCTCTGCTCTGTTCTGATCATTAGTGACTTATCTCAGGCCAAAAAAATTAAGTTTCCTTGATATAATTGAAGTGCTGGGAAATTACTTATTAGATGATGTGCAGTTATATTAAAGGGAGTATGTCACCAGATTTAAATTTAAGTAACACTTGGAATACCCAAAAGACATATTTGTATAAAAGAAAAAACTAAAAATAATGGTCCAGTTTTGTTACAAAATATTATTATTATTATATACTATGATTATCAGTTGAGCAAGCCACGAGCAATGTTTGGTGACAAAGTTTTGCCGTTAAAACTATGTTGTTGTCAAGGACAACTTGCTACGTTTTCAACAGTAACTCGTCTGTGATTGGACATTGTCAGTAACAAAACGCGTTACCATTGGAAACGTAGCAAGTTGCCCTTGACAACAACATAGTTTTAACGGCAAAACTTTGTCACCAAATATCACTCGTGGCTTGCTCAACTGGTAATCGTAGTATTAGTGCACTGAATCTATAAATGTGTTTTTAATGGCGGTTGACCAGGATGGAAATGGATTAAATTTTTCAAGTTCTTCCTCAGCCCCATGTATTTGAAAAATCAATACAAAGTTGTGTGGTTCATTCTCTCTTTTAGAATTCACTTTAAAAGGTTCAAACAAAATTTTGTGCAATAAATTGAAGTACTTATCAGTAATTTTTGCGCAGTTTTGGCCAAAACTCAGCCAAATCCATGGACATAGCCCCTTTAATCTCATCCTGGCAATATTTTGACAAGAGAGTTCTTTTGGTGCAAAAAACACCCTTGTCAACAGTCTAGAGCCCTAACATGTTAAATACATGCAATTGCTCCACATGCCTAGAAACTGAAAGAATTGAGCTTTTCATAGGCTATTTATCAGTATCTGTTTTCCTTTGGCTTGTTTTAAGGCCTTTAAAGTATTAACAGTGACCGCAGAGCACAGTTTAGTGGTAGGGCTAATAGGATGAAATGATATTGAGAATTATTTTGCGAGCGGTGAAGGCACAAGCCTTTAGGGGAGGTCTGGGGGTATGGTTACTAATAGGCCTCTTGTTCAGTTGGATATTTTAAATATTGTCCTGTGATACACATACCAGTATGGAACAGGTTATAATATTGTAATTTGCAGGATATTTTTTATTATACAATGCACATAAGAATTAACAATGTTACTCATAAACGTATTAGACTCGTATTGTAATTTTCAAGTATTGAAATATTCCTTTATCAGTGTTCTTGGATAAACTTGAAAAACAAACAGGGACTTCAACTCTGTAAAATATGCACAAACACGGTTTTCTTGATATTTGACTTGGTCATTTTAGATTGTGATTGTGATGCAACGACAGGGTAGACTGTTAGAGTCAGTGTTTTCTCACCTTAACCTGAGAGGACACTCTTAACCGCCAGAGCCTGAGCACAAGGACCAACATGCTCAGACTCGAGCATGTTGCTCAGGCCAACATGCTCAGGCTCCTAATTAGGCTACAGTAATTATGTTGAAGAGATGGCTGATCAGAACGGACACCCGGCGTAGCACAAGATGTTCAGGTCATACATGTATTGTGGGCCTATTCTGTTTTCACGTAATAATAAAACTAGCAGTAATCAAAGATTATGGAGACACGTTAGAAGGTTTCCGGCGGTTGTGAGCCCCCGAAAAAAGCAATAGGGGCGGCCATTTGGCAGTCCAGACACCAAAAATTTTCAAATTTTTCTGCATGCAAGGCACAGGGTAACCAACACGAAATTAGGATTGCGTTCTTCGAACGCGATAACTCAATTTTGTTTAGAAAGAGTGACTCTTAACAACGTTAACATGCAACTGAAAATCTTGTGGTCCACAGATTTGATTCCAGATCAAATTGGACGTAATGGGCTTCGTAATGATCAGTGATTCATCAATATAGTGGCTAAAACTTCTGTAGCCTTAATTGTTTAGTCAGTGATTAAGTATTGAGTATTACTCAGTATTGTTGCAAAATAACTGAGTAAACTACTTCTCTCTTGCTCTCTTTTTGTCAACAGAGACCAAGTTTGTTCTTTTGTGCTAGTTAAAAATTCCGCGGTTTCTCGCTTTAATAATACAGACAAAATTTTCCAAAGGACAATTAAATCAGTTGAGACCATTCAATTAATTGTTGCGTTTTTTAAACCAAGCTGTTTCAGTTTTGAAAAATGAATTAATTTCATTGGTCATATTTGACGAGAGCGGTTTTGTTTGAGCTATTTTGAAAAAAATAGCTTATTAGCAGGCGCAAAGGTTGGTTTGTGATGTTTGTTTGTTAGTATGTTTGTATGTATGTATGTATGTCTTGGGTTATGTCACACCAATCAGATTGTCTCTAGTATGTACACCGTGTACTATGTCAGCCAATCAAATTCTCGCTTCTAAAATGGTATTACTGAAGGTCAAAGAAGGGCACTTGGCATGAATTGAAAATCGGTCAGTGTAAAACGCAGACTGCAGACCGGGGGTAAAATGCAGACTGCAGACTGCAGACCAGGGGTAAAATGCAGACTGAGGGTAAAATAAAATAATAATCAAAAACAAGACTTGGGAGTGTTCCTACGCGTATCCGTAATTTTTTTTTTCAAAATCCCGAAAACTCAAACCAAAAAGCGTTTATTCGCCTTAGTCAAACATATTATCAACCTCGAGTTCTTGAACTCCCCATTTTGTTGAACCAAGTTTCCCACAAGTGCCCAAACTAATCGTAATTCTATGCATCTTACCTTTGTTTACGTGTCGGCCATTTTGAATTGTGCTTACGCGATTAGGTCTGGGACCGAGTAACTCTTTCAGCGTTCATATTCTCCATATGGCCTTGGAATTGTTCGGAACACAAGGCAAGCAAAACACGTCGACAGCACAACGACAACGCAAGGTAAACTTGTAGGTATATATCGAGCATAGTTTGTGAAAGACATTCAATCTTGGTACTCGACTTCAATGTATCAAGAGGTTTGTGAATTGATATTTGCCGAAAGTTGCCTTGTTGTTGTGCTGTCGTGTTTTGCTTGCCTTGTGTTCCGAACAATTCCAAGGCCGATATGAAGAATATGAACGCTGAAAGAGTTACTCGGTCCCAGACCTAATCGCGTAAGCACAATTCAAAATGGCCGACACGTAAACAAAGGTAAGATGCATAGAATTACGATTAGTTTGGGCGCTTGTGGGAAACTTGGTTCAACAAAATGGGGAGTTCAAGAACTCGAGGTTGATAATATGTTTGACTAAGGCGAATAAACGCCTTTTGGTTTGAATTTTCGGGATTTTGAAAAAAAAATTACGGGTACGCGTAGGAACACTCCCAAGTCTTGTTTTTGATTATTATTTTATTTTACCCTCAGTCTCCATTTTACCCCTGGTCTGCAGTCTGCAGTCTGCATTTTACCCTCAGTCTGCATTTTACCCCCGGCTGCAGTCTGCAGTCTGCAGTCTGCGTTTTACACTGACCGATTGAAAATCAGCCATCTTGGATGTTCGCGATTGTTGCCTCAAACACTAAAAGTGTAAAGGTTTGAAGAATTGTGCAGTAATCCCGACTGGCTTGCTAACATGGCAATAGGCAAGGGAATTTATTCGGAAATACTGCCTAAAATGTGCTCTATGCATGAATTGTACAATTAATGGTCTGCGAGGGATGAGACGTCCAAAAAATGTGGACTGCGGTTACGTTTATAGGTGAGCTTGTACTGAAATAAGAAAATATAGCTTTATTGCAAAATCAAATAATGTGATGCGGAGCATGAATTGTACGTACCCGGGTTTCAAGCGATTACTATTTGAAATTGTATCTTTTTTGTCAGTCACGTTGACTTGTCCGGGATGCATGGAGTTCAACTGAGAAACCTTAATGTAATTAATATACAATTTACAGTATTTAAAACGTTTATCTTTCTGTGAATTAATGTGAGCAGATGTGTAGGTTATTAATTGTATGCCCCAAGCGATTACTACAAGCGAGTAGCGACTGTATTTTGTATGAGCAGTCACGTTGTTTGCACGTGCAAATGTTGAACTTTGTCCTTATAGAAACTGGTACGTGATGGAATTCAACATGTTTTCGAGAAAACGTTAATTCTTATAGTCTCCCACGCAGCCGTCATTTGTTTCGTCACGCAACGCTCCTCCCCACTAACGGCTGCTCAAACCTGAACCACATTCCTTTCCCATTGTGTTTGCGTTAAATTCAGCGAACCAATCATGTATCAGCAAAATGAAAATGACGTCGTTTTCGCGCAAAAACAGGCCGGTGGTTTCCGGTTTACTATGTGCCAGACATCGCAAATTACACTAACCGCAGACTTAATTGCGCTCACACTGAATCACGGAATGAGTAATGAACTGATCCTAAGTAGCAAATAATTCCTACTTTTAAAAGCAGCTACTACTAATCTTGCAATCTTGCAACTGTTTCATAGTGAACCAAATAAACTCCATTATTTTGCCAAGAGCTAGTAAATAAACGACTGCATGACTACATGTAAATAATCTAAACGGGTCTGGAAAGCGTAAATTCCTCCTGTCAGTATCACAGCTAGAGATTTTTTCTTACGATCAAAGAAACGACAACATTTTCGAAACATTTAAAACAACAGGCCTGTTATATCTTTATTTTGATCCAAAAGGAAAAAATCTCTCACGCACGTACTTGGGGTAGACTTATTCTAAAGCTGGGCTGAAATGCTTGTAGCGACAAGCAGGATTTGTGCTATGCCTGTCACCTTTTATAACAACCATTCTTCTGTTGAGCCATGCACGACAGAATATTCGCCTTTCTCGATCTTCGAACCAAAGGTGAGACCACGACAACGCTGTGACCCGTCTCTTCGCAAACATGGTCAAACACGAAAAAGCCCGTCGGTAAGTTAACAAATAACAAATAATTGGCAAAAATTATTTTTACGAATGGCCTGCTACACTGCACGAAAACCTTCATTCAGCGCCGCCATCCAACTGAGTCAACGATAAAACGCAGGCTATGATTGGACGAGTCACGCGTAGAGAATTTGGCGCGAGCGAGTTCCGAAAATGGCACTGCAACTGTGATTGGCTTAAATCTGCAAAGGAATGTGGTTCAGGTTTGAGCAGCCGTTAGTGGGGAGGAGCATTGCGTGACGAGACAAATAACGGCTGCGTGGGAGACTATAATTCTTATGGTGCGTTAAAAAACGCCTGTTCAAAAAACTATTAGTTGCAAAATTCATTTTGGATGCGCTAAGTTTCTGATTTAAGACTTTTCTGGTCGACATTACAGGAAAAGATGTTTGGTTCCAAATGTTAACCTCAAGGTTGTGGTTTTGACAATTTAATCTAATTAGTTTCTGTTTCTATTTGCACGACTTTTTTGTGGAGAATAAAAACAGTTGTTTGAATACTATTAGTTGCAATTTACAAGGAGACTACCAATATTCATTTTACATGCGTTTAGTTTCTGTTAAAGACTTTTCTGGTTGACATTACAGAAACAGGTGGTTCAAAGAATTTTTGTCACTAATTTAATTAGCTTGTGGTTTGGAGTTAAAAACAATTTAGTTTAATTAGTTTGCGTCTTCCAGGCCAAAGGGAACCATTTCTACTTTTCTTTTGTGAATAATAAAAGCAACTTTTTAAAAAAAGACTAGAATTTTCAGAAAATAATAATGCATCAAATTAGTAGAACAAGAGATTATAATTGGACTATTATTTTCTCTTGGGTGGAATGAATGTTAATGTTTATTATTCCGCCGCTCTTGATCAAATTTTATGAAATAATTCTTTGAGATGTTCGACAGCTCTTTCCACAGTGCACCTTCGGTTAAAATGGTTTGGGAAAAGTAGCTGTGCTTGTCCAATGATTTCGTTAGCGACATCTCAACTTGCCACTTTTTACTGATCGGAAAAACCAAACATTTTCACTAGCACCGAGAAATTATACGAAGGCGGCAAGTCGCAAAGCCTGCCAAGCGCCAACTGTAAACAACAAGCGACGTGATATCCGGTTAAATCTGATTGGCTACATTTTGACAGTTGACAGATTTCTTAATTTGGGGGCGGCAGGGGGGTCGTTAAATGTATCAGGCGTTCTTTTTTCCCTCCCCTCTCTCCGCCGACTTTCCCTCCGAAAAAAAAGAGCGCCTGATCGCAGGTTATGAAGGACGTTAATTTTTAAAGAAATAAATATAAAAAAACTCTCAAAATGCTACTTTTTATGAAGTCTTTTTTAATACTGTAAGTTCGATTTACAATCACGCAACTCCGGGCCGAAGCCAATAGGAAAAAAATTAACAATGAACCATATTGCCCTCGCAATGGTGACAAACTACCCCAATAAACTTAAAAAAAACAACAACAAACAAAACAAAGTTTTTTAACCAAGTCCGAGGTCAATGAAAATATTAATTTTCCTCATAACAACGATCAAAATTAATCAGCGTCCCTTTCCTGTCGATGAACCGCTGAACTATCCGTCGCCGGTTTTCACTTGGGGATGATTGCCTTTCCCTGAGCATCATGGCTGAAAGGACAGACATGCGCGTTGAATGGGCAAGCTCCCAACTCCTTCTGCCCATCCTCAGAGACTGCAATGACATCCTTGAAAAACTTGGTGTGAGCAGCTCCGCCCTTGCAGGTATCTCGCATCTGTGTCATCTTCTCCACGAACTCCCCAACACATTTGCAGTTCTTGAAAGGGCAGCCTTCCTTAAATGCCGGGCAGTTACCGGCCACGCCTTTGTCCTTCTTTACCAGGCCAGCGTACGGACACACCCCTTTATCAAAAGCGGGACACTTAAACATAGCATCGTTCTTGGTGATGCCCATTGGAGTCTCAATTGAAGAAACAAAGCAAAAAAAAATGAAATAAATCGTACAGTGGCACTATTAAAATGAAGGCTAAAAAGCCGTACTTTCCTGTGCTGCTGATTGTTTTGCTATTCAAGGTGGCTCTATCATTGGAGTCTAGTAAAATCTATTCAAATGTGGAAACGACAGCTATCCAGTAATACGTTTCTATTGTGCTGTATACATGACTTTGTATTATCGTTTTGCAAGACAGATGAAGTTTTTAGCCTGTGAATGTCATTTCAGAGCATGACCATACATGAATAGGGATTATAAAAGCTGTTTATATATGCATGCTATACAAGAAGGTAACAACTTGCGAATTTGTACTGGCGGCACCATTTGATTATTTCAATATGTTTAAATGGGCAATGTCACCTAGAAGTATCACTTTCAGATAATACATTATATCAATGGAAACCTACAAATAATAGTCCAGTTTTGTTAAATACTCTACCAGTGCACAGAAAATGGTATTCGTTATCTTTGGCCGCGGATGGACAGGATTGCAACTTAAAAATTGGCCAGTTTTTTCAAGTTCCTCCCAAGTGTGGAAAAATCGCAGAAAAACTACTGAATTGTTCTTAGTGTTCTGAGAGCAATTTCATGTTTGAGCAAAGGTACTTTGCCAACTAAAACTAATTTCGATTTTGAGACGGCAATACTGCATTATATTGACGGCTAGTTGGGAGAAAATATATTCCGTATTGGGTGGAGTCGCGAAGCGACGGAGCTCAATACGGAGAATATATTTTCTTCCAACGCCGTCAATATAATGCAGTATTGCCGTCTCAAAATCGAAATTAGTTTTGTATCACGATTTAACTGTTTTTCGGGCAAAAACAAAGCAAAACTGAGGATAACTTATGCTGATCAAAACTGAAATTCTTACTAGTCACGAGCTGACGTACACGATGTTTTGCACGCGTTATCATATTTTTGTTTAGCAAAATAAGTTTTAAAAACACGGACTTTTCACGCTATAAATTGCTCATTGAAATAGAAACAATTTGTTAGAACATCTTTTCGAAGTTTTTCAAAGTTACAAACGTCGAAAAAATGAGTAAATAACGCAAACTTGCCGAGGTCTTAGCCCAAAACTTTTTTTCAAATTAAGATGACGTGGTAGCGCGCGCACAGCATAGCTCAATGTAAACAAACCGTTCCGAAACGAACAAAAGCAGCTTTTAAACTCATCTTATCGTTAACTTTAGATAGAAAGGGTCGTTGCATTGAATACAGCGTTGTTCAGCTGCCAAACTCGACAAAGTAATCAACATTTTTGCCCCTCCTTTGAAGATAATTTTAAATTTTGGTTTTCTACGGAAGGAACCCATTAAATTGCCGCGGGAAATTTTCAACCAATCACAGGCTGGTTTTTGAGATGACAATACGACTTTATATTGACGTCTCAGAAGCAGACAAAAATATCTGAGAATCGTGATACTCTTTTGTATTTTGACCAAATCACAGCAGAATCTGCGTGACAATGCCCCTTTAACAAATCAAAACAGTAACAGCCAAATTAATAAACTATTTCAACGAAACATACCACAAGGTAGTCCGGACTAACTACAGGTTTTCCACTGGTGTCTTTGGCAAACGGGCAGCCACCCTTAGTTTGGAAAAAGGGGCAAGTTTTTCCCACGGCAGCCTCCTTGGTTTGGGCAGTCAAATGGAGTACCCTGAGAAACTCCACATACGCCTCATCACCTTTGCACTGGTCTCGCATCTGGCCAAGTTTAGCTTCAAACTCTCCAACGTCCTTGCACTCCTTGAAGGGGCACCCACTCTTAAATGCGGGGCAGTTGCCAGCTGCTCCCTTTTTTTCTTCTGGGAGTTTGGAAAATGGGCAAACCTTGTCCAAGAATACGGGACACTGGCGCTTAAGATTGTCAAGAGATACCGAGGCTGGATACTGAAATAAAAGGTAAACAAAGAAGAAAAAACAATTAAAAGGATGCATTTCTTAAAGTTCTTTTATAGAAGATACTTATTCGATATAAGAAACACTAAAATGTCTCCTACAGTGTAAACGGTAATGCAAGACATTCGAAAACAGCAGTATTTTAGAGTAATTTTGGTAGATTGGAATCTTTTGCTGAAAAGGCCATTTTACAGTTGTGTACTTTGTACCCTGGCTTTTAATGAAAGTGAGGCTGGAGTTGACTTTGTTTTGATACAAACCTTCCTGCTTTTTAATGGCAAACATGCTGAACACAATGTAGTTGGCAAAAGAAGAATATGATTTACATACTAGAAGCAGGAAGGTTTGTATTAAAGAATAGTCAACTACAATTCTTAGCTTCGAAGTAGCTTCCTCTAAAAACCATACCCAATTTCAGACCACAGTGCGCAAACCATACCCTATTTCAGACCAAAATGGTCAGAATCTATACCCTATTTCAGATCAAAACGGCCTGAAAACCATACCCTTGAGGGCCGCACATACCTATATAGCTTATATAAGGGAGTACCCCCCCTCGCGTGGGGGGGGGGCGATTGACACAAATTAGTGTCGATCTTCGACGACGGTAATTCAGTGATCTCCGAGTGCGCAATGCCACGTATTTACTAGGAATTATGCAAACTTAGCTTGTGCTGCAGTGTTACATGGTGTTAGATCGACTTTTTGAACCCTTTCAACTCTCAAGAGTACCTAAAATCAACATTCATGAAAAATCTCAATTTTTATTTTGTAAACTGTATTGAAAATAAACAATGCTATGCTAAAGTACTGGCGAAGAGCTGGAGGTAATCTTTCATTTGTGGGATCGATCCTATCGATCACACCACAGGATTTCGTTGGTAGACTTAAAGTGAAAGGATTAACGATACGTGCGTAACCACTTCTTGGTCGTAACTATTAAGGGCTGCGTTATAAAAACCGCAGGCTGAGGCGAGTCAAAAGATGCGACCAAGGATGTGGGAGTCAGGCTGGAAGGCGAAGGAGGGGGAGGGGAGAGGGAGGAAAAAGTACGCCTGCTCGTACTCATTGTTTCTCTTCGTTCACGAACGGAGTTCCTGATTGGTGCGGTAGGTTGCATATCGATTGACGCCTTTCAGTCTATGGCGTGTTTTTTCTCCATGTAGATTCGAGGATGCCCTGGCTCCAGAGTATCAAGAGTGAAATTAACCGCATAAAGCATTTGTCGCGAGAAAATAACATAGAGGTCGAACGGCGCCTCGACAACGCTTTACAAAACAAATCTGTTTTAGGTAATTTTTTACGCAAGTTGTGATAAGAGTTTAACATAAGATTGTCGATATTGGGCTGTGTTGAATCGGCACCCAAAGAGACGCCACAGGCCCTAATTTATGTTATGTTTTAATAACTTTATGATTCGATTCTCCCTTCGCTGATAATGTTTCAATTGATATTGGTATTTTAGATCTTTGGAACTTAACCTTCGCGGTTACGACTGTTAAAAAAACTCCGATAATCTATTCACAAGCGCTTGTGTATATAATACAATTTTGTCAATTTTTTTCTCTACCTAGGAATGCTCCCTCTGTGAAATGTTTGTCTGGCTTTCCATGCAATTCCACAAATAGGTTGATTAAATTACAACGGACTACAAACTTGATAAATGTCATGGCAAACCACATTTTTTTCCTTTGACAACATGGGCAACTAAAATAATTTCATAAAGAGGGAAGCAATGAAATAGAAAGCTTGAAATTAAAAAAAAGAAAGAAATCAAACGCATAATCAAAGTGTATTTGGAAATACAGATGGTTAAAAGTATTATAAGCGCGACGTTTCGGTGTCGTACTGACACCATTATCAAGCGAAAGCGAAAGATAGAATCAAAGGCTCCTTAGAGCCAACCCGTGAATTTGAAATGCTAACGCGTAAGGCAATAATTGCGGACCGTAAGCTTATGTTTTCACTCTGTCACGGTTCAATATTTTTTTTAAATTAAACGTAAGGATTTTTGACAAACGCAAAAAATAAAAATACAGTACATCACTTTCATAATGTTCAGTCTGAAGAAGAAGGAAAAAAAAAAAGAAAAAAAAAAACGCACGCCCCGAGCGAGATTTGAACCTGGGTCTTTTGGCTTTAAGTCCGCGATTTACACCACTCGACCACCGTGACCACTGTCTTATAATGGGATAAATTTTATTACTAGAACTCAGATAACCATCAAAACGCGTGTCTCAGTTAAAAATTCCTTTTAGATCGATTTTAACGTTGCATTAAAGACTCCAAATGCGAAACATCTTTAAAGCTTATTGTTGTTTATATTCGTTTACACCAATTTAGTTATTGTTATCGCTGGATTCACGCTGTTCTTGTTACAAAACACATTCGTAACAAAGCATTACGTCACTAAGTTTACAGCTGATGGAAGGAGTGAGCGAGTGAGTGACTCATTTGCATATCTGTCGTCGTAACCGATAACCCGTTCATTACGCATGCGCGTATGTTCACGGGTTAAAAAGGACGCGTTAACAAGCGAAAGGAAATCTGCATACTCTATACAAAAAGCTTAGCCCTATTGTATGAAATTGTATGAAATGCTCCTGATCAGAGAGCACAAGCCATCCCTAAACAGTCAGATTCCCTTAGGGCAAAGCTTTTTGTATAGAGTATGCAGATTTCCTTTCGCTTGTAAACGTGTCCTTTTTCTATCTTTCGCTTTCGCTTCATAATGGTGTCAGTACGACACCGAAACGTCGCGCTTATAATATTTTTAACCATCTGTAAATCAAACGCAGCCGTTTTATTGCGTTAAACTTGTTGTTCATTGAAGCGGTTATTTTCTGGTATTACATAATAATTTAGAAAGGCTGGTGGCGGCTTCGCTGTAGTTTTTCCGCTTAACCAGCTTTGATACGCGCGCACTACGAGACTAAAAGTTTTTCTTGATAGTTCCCCGGTTCATTATAAGAAGAATTTTGTCGTTTTGCAGAGAGAAGTGCGTTTCTTAGACAGTGCGCTAAATAAAAAGTCCATGCGGCAGGCGGAACAGTGAAAAGAAAAAATTCTAATCAAGCAGAGGTGCAAGTTAAAAAAGTAACACCTTGTCTTTTGCTTCTATAGGCTCAGTAGCTTTTTCGAAAATTCACTTTTTCCACGGAAACTAATCCTCAGGAACTGTCATGTTCTATTGTCTGTTTTTTTTCGCTTAATGTTTTTGCGATACTGCCGCGACAGACAAGTGTTGTTTACAACACTGATAAACCGATGAACGCGACAACTGAGCATGAGGCAAACGTATAGCTAAACGTCTGTCTGTTTTGCAGCCGCTACAGTAAAATCGCTCAGATTTCTACTTCATTTACAAAGAAAGACGAAACGTAAACTAGCAATAAAAAGCTACAGGAGGCGGCGACGATTCTTTTGCAAGGAAACAGAGAAGCGTGGTTTCGTGACTAACCGTTTGTTTGGGTTTCTTGCGGTTTCGAGTCGCTTCTGATTGGTTGCTGCACAATGGGAAATGTCAAAATCAAATCAAAGTGTTCACGGTTTTTGGATTCGCACAGTAAACTTGTTGTTCATTAAAGCGGTTATTTTCTGGTATTACATAACAATTTAGAAAAGCTGGTGGCGGCTTCGTTGTAGTTTTTCCGCTTAGTCGCTTAGTCGGAAAGCCCTATTGAAATCAGCTTTGATACGCGCGCACTACGAGACTAAAAGTTTTTCTTGATAGTTCCCCGGTTCATTATAAGAAGAATTTTGTCGTTTTGCAGAGAGAAGTGCGTTTCTTAGACAGTGCGCTAAATAAAAAAGGTCCATGCGGCAGGCGGAACAGTGAAAAGAAAAAATTCTAATCAAGCAGAGGTGCAAGTTAAAAAAGTAACACCGTGTCGGTGAAGTGCTTCACACGAGCAAAGGACACAAGCGTTGTTGTTTAATACGCGAAGGTTTGGCTAATGTAATACGTTCCTGTGGTATTCCGGATAGTCTACTACGTATATATACTTGTTGATCGTTCCTTTGCTTCCATTTTCAACGTTTAAGTCCTGGAAATCTTATGAATATATAAAAAAATACATAGTCGCTAATGAAAGGGTAACTCGACTTTTCATAGTATTTACGACATACGTACGTTTCAGGTTGAAGGTAGTGCAGTAGAACTATCCCTGTTTATCGCAGTGCAACTAATTTCCCCTTAATAAACAGCACCCAGCTTACGTAACTTGATTTATGCTACAACCTTCGAAGAGTGACAACTGAAATTCACTTACTTTTGACATGTTGGGTATGAAAACGGCGTGAAAGTTGCGCTTAGAAGTCTTGACTTTCGAGTTCGAGCTGTTGTAGTTCTCTCTGTCACTGACAAACCAACTGATGTTGCAACCACGCCGAATCGCTTTTTATAATCGATTGGTGATTGACAGGGCATCAGCGGGATAAACACGTGAAAATCACATGGAGCTGAAATAGGTCAACACCCCACCCACGACCCCACCCCTACCCCACTACCACCCAGAGCGGCATGCTTTGTGTTGGTATCCGGGATGGGGGTAAATAAATATGTATCCTGCGCAGCGTTAATTGTTGTTACGTGAAAAAGTGTTAAGTTTAACGCTGTAAAAAGTGATAAAAATGATGGATAAAAATCCGGGATGGGGGGACTGCCCCATAGAACTAGATAGGTATGTGCGGTCCAAATGATCACGGTTTTCAAGCTGTTTTAGCCGAAAAATGGGTATAGATTTTTGCGCATTTGGTCTAAAAAATAGGTTTGATTTCATTGCCTTTTCACTGCCATTTTGGCTTCCACTGGGGCAATTTTAATGGGAGGAGGGTTCAAATAGCTATCTGTGGCTTATCCGTGCTGACATATAGCATTATGTAACAGAGCTGGAGTTTGACACGTTCATAATAATAACTGTTTTGTTGTTGTTGTTGTTGCATGATGTCCATGGTGGTGTAATAGATCAAAGATCGAACCTGGCACATTTGACTATCGATGGTCAGTGGATGGTAATTATAACACGGTAACACGACTCCAAGGCTTTTTCTGTTTTTAGAAACCGTCGACGCAGCTTAATTATTCCACTCTGGATATTTATTAGAGAACGGACCTCTGGAGTTTGGGAGATTTCTGCCAAACATTGCATAAGTCCTTTGTCTGTGTCCAGACATTCACGCTGTGATACGATTGAGTCGCTTTACACCTAGCGATGATAGGATAGAAATCATAGAGTTTTGGTCTAGAATAGGGTATCATTTGCTGGGAAACTGATCAGTGGTGTGAAGAATTAAGGGACAGCAGCATTGTTGACAGATGCATGGTTTTCCACTCAGTAGTGATACAGTTCTAAAAATAGCAAGTAGGGATAGGGTAGGGATTTTCGGTGTCTAGTCTAGCATAGGGTTGCATAATCGTAAATAATAGCTTTATTTGCATGACTATATTGAGTTACAGTATTGCAAAAGCATACTTTTAACAATAACAAAAGACAGTAAAAGAATATTAAATAATTACAAAACTTCATTTTGATTTGACAATATTAAGCTATCACGTAATTCAAAGCATGCAGATATCATTTTCATTAAAAGTAAATTAACAAAATAATTGGAAGAGTTCATCAATTCTTTGATACTTTCTGTTGAGAATGTATTTTGAATATTCGGCAAGTGTTGGTAAATTTGATTAAAGTATTTATCTCTTAAAGTTGAATACCTTGGGCATTGAAAGAGAAAATGAATTTCGTTTTCGATATTATTTGATTCGCATAAAGGGCATAATCTATTTTCTCTAGGGATTTGATTATATCGACCAAGCTCGATCATGAGTTTTGGATTACCTGTCCTAAATTTGACTAGAGTTTTCCTTTCATTTGATTTCCTTGTGTGATCTAGATAATGGGAGATTATGTATTGATCCTTAAAACTATTGTAAAATTCCAATTTCCTTGAGTTCTGTAAAGCATTTTTCCAGTAGGAAATATACTTTTGCTTCATAAGATTGACATAATGCATGATCTTATTTTCATCCAGTGTGTCAAGATTAAAATTTTGTAGATCATAGTATTCAACCATGTTTAATAAATTAGAGTAAAAATTAGTTTTTTTAATTGAATGGAGATCTAATGATATTAAGAAAATTTGTTTCATTATAGAGTCGTCATTTTTGCTTTTAAGATATAGAATATAATTAAGAATTTTCTGATTTATGGTAAGAATGGGAGGGAATCGACCTAGTTCCGCTCTACATGCTAAATTCGAGGTCTTATTATTTATTTCTAAATAGCGTTTGCAGAATTGTAATTGAACTTTTTCTATTGAGGATCTATCCCAAGTCTTAAAGTCTTGTTTGGTATATAAGCCCCAAGCTTCACTATTATAAGTGAGGATTGGAGAAATCATTGTGTCAAAGACGTTTGATGCAAGATTTGGTTTTAATCTACTAAAATCTGTGTGTCTTCTAATACTGTAAAGAGCATGCATGGCCTTTTCTTTCAAGTGATCAGTTGCCAATGTGAAATTTCCTGTTGATGATATTCGGGTTCCTAAATAGGTATAATTCTGAGCAGTTTCAATAGTTTCATTATTTAGATAAAAGGTACAATTATTGGACTTTCTTGCGCGTTTTTGGAATATCATAGCCTTTGTTTTCTTTAAATTAATGCTTAACATCCAAGAATTGCAATATGAAGACAATATCTGCAAACAATTTTGCAATCCTGTTTTGGATCTCGACAAAATAATTAAATCATCAGCATATAAGAGAGAATTGATTTTTGTACCATTCGGTAAAATGAATGGATCAGATAAAGTGTTTTCAAACGAATAAGGTAAATTGTTTAGATATAAGTTAAAAAGTAACGGACTTAAAATGCACCCTTGTCGTACACCTCTCGAGTATTGAAAGGGTCGCGTTTTACTGTGATCAATTTTCAGAGAGCAGTTAGAATTTGAGTATAAGCTTTTAATGAGATCGTAGAAATGTCCTCCTACATTGATTTTAAGTAATTTATATAGTCTAAGAGACCTTCATGCCAAACTGAGTCGAACGCTTTCTTGAAATCGACAAAACAAGCATAAACTTTTTCTCCGTGATAGTGAACATATTTATCTATTAATGTTCTTAGTGTTAGGACATGGTCTGCGGTGCGATTTTTTGGTAGAAAACCAATTTGAGATGGGTGCAATATGTTTTGAGTTGTAACATGTTCAAGAAGTCTTTGATTCAAGATAGCGCAGAAAAGTTTTCCCAAACAACTTGAAACGCAAATTCCTCTGTAATTGGTTGGATCACTTTTGTCACCTGATTTATATATTGGTGTTATAAGGCCATTACACCAGTTTTTAGGCATTATACCTGAATTTAGAATTGTATTAAAAAGTTTGATATATACAGGCATCATACTTCCAATACTAGCTTTAATCATTTCGTTTCTTATTCTGTCAGAGAACGCTGATTTGTTATTTTTTAATTTTTTCACGGCAGCGCGTATTTCATGTTCAGTGATCAAATAGTCTAGAAAGTTACATTGTTCTTTTTCTTGTTCCAAAAGTCGGAGTTCATTTATGATTTCATGTTGAATTGGATTAATAGGTTTATTTGAGTGGAGAGATTGGAAGTGGTTAAGCCAGCTCTCTTCTGAGATTGTTGGGTTTTCTTTCTCTTTCATGGTATCATCCGTTGATTTTAAGCAATTCCAAAAGTTAGATTTGTCAGGATTATTTGTTGCTTCCTCTAATTGTGAAATCTTTTTTGCATGGTAATCTTTTCGTTTATTATCAAGCAGGTTTTTGTATTCTTTTAAGACGTCATGATATCTCTCACGTCAACTGATATTTAGAGGATCTCTATGTTTTTGATTTGATAATTTTCTGAGTTCATGTCTTTTAAATCTGCATTTTTTATCAAACCATTTTTTGTTTGATGTTGGTTTGACACGTTTTCGTTTCTTTATTCTTCTAACTTTTAAACACGCTATTGATGTTGTGATCAGAATGTTTTCCACTTTATCCAGGGAATAGTTGACATCTTCATTTTGGATCTCTTCGTTTATATAATCGTTAATTATCTGTTGAATCTGTTCTGAGCGTAAGGTGTTTTTAAATTTAAGACCAGAATCATTTTCCCAGGAAAACTGTGCCGGTAATCTTGTAAGAGACTGAGAGTTAGTTTCGTTTGATGCTTGTAATTCAAAAATATTTGATTGATGGTTAATATATAACCATGTCACTATTGGACTATGATCAGATAAAGGTGATGGCTGTTTCACTATAAAATTTTCAATATTTAAAAATATGTCTTGATCGCATATTGTATAATCGATTACACTTACGCCATTTCTACCGTGAAAAGTAGGCCTTCCGAGAGAGTCCCCGTTCACTCTGCCATTTAGTATTCTAAGGTCACAACTTTTGCAAAATTCAAGTAGTCTTTTGCCATGATTATTTAATTCATTATCATAACTATTTCTCTGAGTGTAATTAGAAGATTCTGCTGATTGATCGTTCGTTATGATCTTGTTTCCCTCTTGAGAAACAGAATCTGAATATTTTCCAGTTCTCGAATTAAAGTCCCCCATAAGGGTTACCGATCCTTGGCAAGAAAAAAACAATATGTCTTGTTCTAATTGTTCAAATATTTCTTCATCAAAGTATTTTGAGTTCGTTGGAGGTATGTAAACTCCACTATAGGGTAAGGGTTTCAGAGGCAAAGCGGCACATCTCTACCCGAAATTATACAGAGTACCCCCCCCCCCCCCCCCCCACGGGCTCCTATTCAGGGGCTTAGCCGATCACGAACTAGGAAAGGGGAAGGGAGTAGGGAAGGGGGAAGTGCCGCTCGAAATCGAAACCATTAGTTCGAGTCTATAAGGAGAGTGGTCATAACTGCATACTCAAAGGGGGACCCATCTTGTGTAGGGGAAAAAGGGAACTATGCATGATGTCACCTGGTATATGATGAGCTAATGGACAAAAAAATATAATGAGGCTCAATATTCTGCCTGTATGAAGCTTGTATTGCTAGTAAAACGAAACAGGAACTGAAGGTTTTAATATTTTTCTAGCTTTTGCTCCTGATAGAGTGGGACAGCGAAATTTGAATTTCTTAATGAAAGTGATGGCTGGCGAAGTAAACTTGGTGCCAAATCACGTGCTAAATGCATGCGCTGCGAACTAAATTACAACGCCGCCGCGTGAAATCTGTGAAATGTAACCTTACAACTTAATGCGTCCAACAACAAAATAGCTTTTAATGGCGTTCAACGGTATTAAAACGAACAATCGTAAAAAGTACCAGACGTACTTTTTTTTTATCTAAAACAAAATCAACAAAAGAGTCGCAAAATCACGAGCTAAGTCCGCTGGATAAACGGAACGTTACTAAAGATAGATAGACCCCCTACGTGACTCAGACAAAGTTTGCTGTCAGCTCAAAGGCTTTGTATGAGCGGGATGTGTTTTGCCGGGGTGTTTTGGATACGAAAATCGGTAAAATTAGCGGTAAACGTGATTTGAACGTTTTTGGGGCTTCAAATCTAATAAATAAAAGGCAATGTTACATTCGGGAGCGAAAAACTGATTCAAGAAATGTAGATTTTGGCTTAAAATTCAATAAATTATGCGACGAGGCAATCTCTTAGCTCTTTAATGCGATCAGAAAACATTTCACGTCTTTCGTCCAAAATTAAGCCAAAAGTAAATTATTGTATTCTCCTTGTATGACTAAGATGTGTGCATCACTAGCTTTGATAAAGATGCGTAAATAGGTTCCAAATGATCCAGAATATGTATTTGATAGAAATACCGTTTACGACCCGAGAATACGACGGGAGCAAAGCAGAAAGGCAAAAGGTCCAGAGAATGACAACGCAAATTTGTTTTTGTGCAAAAATCCTGTCTTTGCGTATATATTCTAAGGGATACTGAATATATACTGTAACGCTTGGAGAGTATATAGGCCGCAATTTGTAAAATTAAAGAGCTGCTTATTCGCGAGTATTCGTCCAACGAGTATAAACTTTACGTAACTTTTCTGTTTTTAATACTACCAGGCCTACTCTGGAACATTAAGTCGCCTTAAGTCGCCTAAAGTCGCCTAAAGTCGCCTAAAGTCGCCTTAAGTCGCCTAAAGTCGCCTTAAGTCGCCTAAAGTCGCCTTTTGTCGCTTAAGGTCGCCTGAAGTCGTTAGGCTTAAAAAAGGCCTGCACACCTTAAAATTGCCCTAAAAGGTTTCACTTTTACTATTTCTTGAATATATAATAATTTTATTGCCCCAAATCTCTTTTTTAGTTCTCATATATGATTATATACTGCAAGGGTATGGCCCCATGCAGTAAAACACCATGCTTCAATAGTCATGCACCATGCCCTAGTTGCTTCAATTATATTTGCTGAACCCTATAAAGGATGGACCATTTTGTTTTTGATGGGGGGGGGGGGGGGGGGTGAAATACCAAGAAAAAAATTCACGCACAGATAAAGTATAGAAACGTATTTTTGCACAGCCTCGAGATGGTAAAAAAAAATCATGCTTGCTAACACAAAATGCCCAACCCCCACCCCTAAAAATAAAATGGTCCATCCCCAAGGAGGGTACACTCGTTCATCTTCAAAACATTGACAGCTATTTCTATAGGTTTACTTATATTTCATGGACAAAGTGTCGCTGAAAGGATGAAGTTGTGACTTATATTATAATCAACATTTAATATGAGCAACATCATAAAAAAGAAACACTGCTGATCAGCAGTCAATACTAATATACTGTAATGGTGCAGGCATTCCTTCACCTTCAGGGTATTATAACAACAGTGAGAGCTGCTTTGGATCACTAAGATCACAATAATTTGAAAAGTATTTTGGGGTTAAGCCCAATTATTGCTTATCACTTTTACATTGAGCAAGTAAGCTTGAAAAGATAATAAGCTTAACCAAAGGCAATGTAACTGTATATGTTGTGGTTCAAATTTTTCTTTGGTTTGAAAATTTTTAAACCAGTTTTATTTTTGTTTTCCTTTGTCTCAGAATATGATAACGAATCTGATACAAAGGAAAAATAAAATTGAACTGGTTTAAAAATTTTCAAACCAAGTAAGAATTTGAACCACAACATATACAAATGTACTTAACGTAACTTTTAAGCTTACTTACCTAACGTGAAAGAGCAACCAAAATGGGCCATTTCTCCCACATACAACCTCTAAGCTGGGTTCTAGCTATCCAACATTATTCGATGTACAACCAATTGTAACTGAACGTTTGAAAACTTGAAGCTTCTTTACAACTTGTATATGTCATCTTCTTGACAGTTTGATGAAGCAAAGAATTTAAATCAACCTATACGGTCAAGATTGCAAAATTTGCGTTGATCATGTTACTATGATGGCTCTCTGTCACAAAGGTCAAAAGGATTTCTTGTTATCAACCGTTAAGCAGAATGTGCAAAGGATCTGCAGCTGCTTCCAGCAGGAAAATTTGCCTCCCTCGAGCAAACATGGCCGCCACATGTTTTGATCACGTGACTTCTTTTTGGAACATGGATGCCCACGCGCGCGGGCGCGCGTGCACTCATGTTCAGAAAATTGGCACTCAATTGATTCGGCAAACAAAGCCAAAGCTGAAGTGTTGCTGTTGCTGAAATTGAAACACATTCCCACTTTACAGTACAGCCTGACTAGGCTTCGTGGCTCCCTCTAGGCTACCACTCACGTGCTTTACCTTCGTGGCGTAGATTGTCAATCAAGCTGGCCTGGAATTTTTGAAATCGTTCTTGTAGCCATTGAATGGCTTCCTGCTTGTATTGCGAAAAGAAAACTAATTCCGACAACTCAATTCAAGGTAAGGTAGATGTAAATTTCTGAAATTTATTGGTTAAGCGTGCGTGGGAGCTAGTCGCACGCGGGAGGAAAGGAAACGCGCGAAGCATGGAAACCATCTACGATTGGAAAGGAATTCTGGGAGAATCAAAATGGCGGACGCCAATGTAAATATTGTCAACTCTTTCATTTGCTGTGCATTCGTTTGTGATCCATTATTTTTTGGAAATTTTTGAGGTAATAATTAACTTCTACACCGGTGAATCTGTCAACAGCCTCATCAGTAACACTATTTAGTTTTGTTTTGACAGGTTAAATTAAAATGTTGCCAGGTGGAAAAGTGAGAGAGCATTTCGGGCCTAGAAGCAGAACTAATCAACCCTGCTAGAAAGTCTCCTACGAGGGTTCGGTTCCCTGTCAGTGGAACATCCAAGTTTTCAGGAGCCGGACAAATAGTTGGAGAAAATGGGAAAGATGCGCTATTGAGAAGGACCCTCGCTTACGGTACCAAATATGTCCAGACACCCATTACGTGTACCAGAGAATGCTGTTGATTATCAAGAGCAAAAGCAGACTAAGAAAGTCGTGAATTCCATCATCAGAAAACATGTACCAGAAGCATTGTTGGTGGAGGAAGTTAGAGAGGCTACAAGGAATGACCCTACTCTGTCAGTAGTGATAGACATAGTGCAGAATGGCCAAGGAGAGTCAAGATACAATCGAGATGATTTGAAGCCATACAAATTCGTTCGTTCAGAGCTGTCTGTTGCAAATGGAATCCTCCTCAGAGGGTCAAGAATCGTCGTGCCTAAGGCTCTGCAGCGCAAAGTGATCAACATCAGTCATGAAGGTCACCAAGGAATAGTAAAGGCGAAGCAGTTGCTCCGTTCATCCGTTTGGTTTCCTACGATGGACCGTATGATAGAAGATGTTGTCCGTAGCTGTTTGCCCTGCCAAGCAGCAACTCAGCAGAAGCACACAGAACCTCTTCAGATGACTGACTTACCAGAAAGGCCTTGGTAGAAGGTTTCTGTTGATTTCAGTGGACCCTACCCCTCCGGAGAATATTGCCTGATAGTGGTTGATGATTATTCACGTTATCCGGTAATAGAAATAGTGAGCACCACTTCAGCTGCTGCTGTACTTCCAAGACTTGACAAAATATTCTCTATGTTTGGAATACCGGAAGAGTGCAAGACAGACAACGGTCCACCCTTTCAAGGAAGAGAGTTTGCTGAATATGCAAAAGCACTGCACCACTGCACCCCAGGGCAAATGGAGAGGTAGAGAGATTTGTGAAGACCCTACAGAAGTTCATCACTGCCACGACAGCGGAAGGAAGCAACTGGAAGATGTCACTGCCTTCATTTCTACGGGTGTACCGGTCAACGGATCACACGGTGACTGTTAGGAGCCCATATTCTCAACTCTTTGGCGGTAGAGAAATGCGTGGCAAGGTTCCTAGATTCAGCTTCAGCGTTGAGGAAGATCTTGATATGCGTTTGAGAGAAGCCGAGGCGAAGCGGAAGACAAAGGCGTATGCAGACAAGAAGGCTAATGCTAAAACGTCCCAAATCCAGAAGGGTGACACGGTGTTGTTGCGTCAAGAGAAAGGAAACCAGCTCAGTACACCATTCGGGGTTACTCCCTATACGGTGTTTCAGAAGAAGGGAAGTATGGTCACAGCTGAAAGGGTCACGGATGGAAGAATGGTCACTAGAAATACAAAGGACTTCAAAAGTTGCCCACCTTCACCGAAGGAAATGACACTGGTTGAGGAACATGGTGATTCAATGCCCTTTGACGCTAAATCGCCTTCTTCGAATTCATCCATCTTGATTTTGGCCATTCTCGTCGCCAATTGTAGTATTCTTTATTGCACACACGAGTTCTACTTATGTATTCTCGTTAGTCTCTCTCACTCAGTCCAGTTCCATGTGCTCGGTTTATATACAAGCTATACACATCACGTGACTATATATCCAAATATGGTAGGACATTACATCAATATTCTATTGGACTAAGGCAGGAGAACAACAAATTGGCTGGGAGCCTGACCAAACAGTTTTGGATGTCGTTTGCCAAGCTTTCGAGCCAAAATTAACTGTGCAACTGCCACAACAGTGGCAGATAAATTAACCAAATTTATGTAATATGTGAAATCGAGAAGTGATTTTTAATTAACTATTCGATGCCTTTGTTCATTGTTGTATAAATAAGTCAAGGAAAATGTATGTTAGTTTGATTCAGATCAGGTATCCATTTTTAAGTGAAAAAGTTGGATTTTTTTCCAAGATTTTGTTTGGCAGTGTATATGATCTTTATGTTTTTGTATGATTGTTGTTTTTATTGCAATATCTTAAAAACATTTAAGCCGCTAACTGAATTTTTTCTCATTCTAGATAAGTAATATTGTTCCTGCCTCTTGTTTGGCTAATTAATGTTCATAATACAATTTAGCATAATTCATATTATTTATATAATGTTGTTGTTGTTATTGTAATAATTTGAATCTCAGTATAGCTAAAAGGGGCTTTAAAATCTGGAAACTGGAGATTTACGGTCACTTAAGTCTATCTGAGACCAAGTGAACTGATTGTGATAATTTTGTTTATTGAAATATGAGACAAACTATCACGAATGCCAGGATTCATCTCAGGACTCAAGCTGTAGCCCTAACCCTAACTCTATGTCTAACCTGAACTGGAGTCCTTGGTCGCAAACTGACTTAAGTCCTGACTCAATCGGACCTGGCTTGAATCCTGTCTCATATTTCTCTTCAGAGCCCGATGGCTTGGTATTTAGGTATAGTGATGAAGAGACTGTCAATAACTTTTGTTTCATCACTTTTTAGAAACACTTTTGTTGCCTGAAGTTGTCTTCAGTCACCTTAAGTCGCCTTAAGTTGCCTTAAGTTGCCTTAAATCGCCTTAAGTCGCCTTAAGTCGCCTAAAGTTGCCTTAAGTCGCCTAAAGTCGCCTTAAGTCGCCAATATTTTAAACTAATTTTTCCTTAAGTCGCCTTAAATCGCCTTAAATCGCTTAAAGTCGCCTAAAGTTACGGCGACTTAAGGTCCCAGAGTAGGCCTACTACCGCTGCGGTCGCATAAACATTAAACCTATCCTTTCAGTGGAGCAATGGACAGATTATCATTTCTTTTCACAATTATTGAAACCTGCCTTTTATTTGCAATGGATCCCTTTTTCGAGCTATTTTGAAAAAAATAGCTCATTAGCAGGCGCAAAGGTTGGTTTGTGATGTTTGTTTGTTAGTATGTTTGTATGTATGTATGTATGTATGTATGTATGTATGTATGTATGTATGTATGTATGTATGTATGTCTTGGGTTATGTCACACCAATCCGATTGTCTCTAGTATGTACACCGTGTACTATGTCAGCCAATCAAATTCTCGCTTCTAAAATGGTATTACTGAAGGTCAAAGAAGGGCACTTGGCATGAATTGAAAATCAGCCATCTTGGATGTTCGCGATTGTTGCCTCAAACACTAAAAGTGTAAAGGTTTGAAGAATTGTGCAGTAAATTACTTCAACTGTGAAACAGAAACTATTAGTTAGTGTCTAACGCTATCTATCATTATCTATTACACTAGCGCTAGACCTTGATAGAGTGATTACAGTTAACCCGTGAAACACAATCTAACAATTAATGTGTGATAGTCCAAATTAAACGAAAGAAAACAATGGAATTATTGTCTATTAAATAGCGCGTATATTCTACTAACTATTTCACGGGTTAGACCTAACTGTAATCGCTCTAATATTTGAGGATAATAGAAACTGATACGAAGTACTACAGCGTAAAATCCTACTATCTATTTCACAGTTGAAGTAAAATCACTCTAATTTGGACTATCACACACTTAGATAGTGTTTCACAGATGAAGTAAAATCACTCGAACAATAACACTAATAAAAAGTCACTCACAGATTGATATCAACATAAATTCTCATCGAAAACTGTAATCTGTTTTACCTTTAAGTCCCTCGCTTGCTTGGAAATTGAAATCTCCGCTTCTGGTTCTAAAATCCGTAGAAAACAAACATCTCCCGCATTGCTGAAAACGTAATACATGAAGTTCCTCGAAGCAAAACTACAAAATAGCAAAACTACAAAATTACAAAAATACAAAATAGCAAAATACAAAATAGCAAACTACAAAATAGCCCGAAATTGCCTCGTAACCACGTTGACTTTTATTGTAATGCAAATGAGAAAGATTAACCGTGAAATTAACAAATTTACACCGGTTTTCCGTGGTGTGGACTCTTATTTACCACGATTTACGTCATCACATGGTCAAAATGTTGTGGACTCACGAGGCGCAGCCGAGTGAGTCAGCAACAATTTTTGACCATGTGATGACGTAAATCGTGGTAAACAAGAGTCCACACCACGGAAAACCGGTGTAAATTTGTTTTTTACAACAATATTTAGGAAAAAACACAAAGAAAAATCGAAGTCTTGTTACAAAACGTGACAGCAAAGAAAGAGCAAGCGTTGTCTATAACTTTCTCGCAATCTGATTGGTGTTTTTCAAGTGCACGTGCTGTCAGCGTCAGCACCGTTGTCTGGACTCTCATTTACCACTCACGTCGACCAATCAGATTGCGAGTTTAGCGGCAATTGTGGTAAAAAGGGCTATTCTATGAGTATGGCGCTGCGCAGCCAGGCCTTCGGCCTGGCAAGTGCTTCGCTAAATTCAGTTCACAGTTTGTGTGGGTTCCCTGTGAATAGTCTGCTCAAGGTGAGTGCTGGGTAACCGTGATATTTGATTGTTGTAACGCAACGCAAAACGTGGAAGGACTGCACGATGGAAGGGCAAAATGAACAGCAAACCAAAGTCACTGACGAGATATTTAAAGAACAAATACTCCATAAATTAGACGAGCTTAGAAAGGCGAACTTTCTATGCGACACAACTGTTCGAGTCGAAGGACAAGATTTCCCCGCTCACAAGAATGTGTTATCTGCTACGAGCGATTACTTCAAGGCTCTGTTTTCCAGTGAGTTACAAGTGAAAGAAAGCCAGAGTAACGTAGTGGAGCTAAACGATATGAAGACAAACACGATTGCTACAGTACTGCAATTCATTTACACTGGGGAAGCAAGCATGAGCTCTTCCAACGCACAAGATCTTGTCGTCGCCTCTGACTACTTGATTATTCCAAGTTTGAAAACAAAAGCTGCACAGTTCTTAGGGGAATCATTAAATGCTTCCAATTGTTTAGGCTATTAGGGCCATTTATACGAGACCAAATAAGTCGCGACTTACATAAGTCGCGACTTACAGAAGACGCGAACCACTCGTATAAATGATACAAAAATGTGTTCGCATCTTATTTAGGTCGCGACATGCAAGCCTCACTCGTATAAATGGCCTAGTTCGCGTCTTCTGTAAGTCGCGACTTATGCAAGCCGCGACTTATTTGGTCTCGTATAAATGGCCCTATTGTTCCACATGTCTAGAAAATGAAAAAATGAGCTTTTCATAGGCTATTTACCAGTATCTGTTTTTCTTTGGCTAACGTTTTAAGGCCTTTAAATTATTAACACATCTTAGAACCAGTGTTACATTACTTCAAGCAGCTAGTTGGATTAATGTTGAGGTTGATACAAGTAGCATTTAAATTGAAACCCTAAACAGGGTTTCTGTGGGAAATTTTATGAAAATATTTTTGTTAATGTTTCCAGTAATTCAAACAAGTCCCAATTGATTTGTAGTTAGAAGTTATAGGAATATGTTTAGTGAAATTTTGTGGTGATTTTTGAGGTTTAAAAGCAAAAAGTGGGTGGGGGGTGGTGATGAAGGGATTGTGAAATTTGAAAGAACAATGAATGGTGAAGATTTACTGAATTTCAAGTTAAAGTTAAATGGTTCTTTAAGCCAAAATATTTTTTCTAAAAGAAATGGGATCTTTTGGTCTAACTGAATGTCTTTCCTTTCAAACAACATTTAGCAAGCAACATTTTATCAAGCAATATAATATTTCAGGTTAAGAAAAACACAATTTGTAAATATAAAAACAGTAACAATTGGGCACAGGCAGTTATGCACCCAGCCAATCATGACACCATCAAAATAGTCAGCTATCGACTTGGAGTGCTCTTGCATGAAACTTTCCGTTGTACAAATAATTGATAATGATATTTACATGTTACTCAGTGCCATTGTCATTGTGAAGAATAGAGAATAACAATCCTTGTTATATTAAGCTGGAGTTTTTCTCAATACAACGTGTGCATTGATTGGTTGATTCATGGTCACATGACATCTAACAAACAAACTGTTTCCTGCCAATTGTCCTAAGCGGCCAACAATTTTGACGTCAGAGGGTAACATTGCACTGTTGCACAGTTAGTTTTTTTAATTGTCCTGCGATATACATACTGGTATGGAACAGGTTATAATATTGCAATTTGCAGGATATTTTTTATTAGTATATACTGAAACAGTGGATAGCATTGTTGGCGCGCTCTGATTGGCCACTGAAACTCGGAATAGCAAGTGCTATTCACCTCCCAGCAATTTCAGTATATATTCAGCAGTTAGGTCGGTAGTGGTGGATATTTACCTCGCCGCTTAACGGCTCGGTAAATATCCACCACTACCGACCTCCACTTCGGTGAATAGGTTGTTAATTACCGATGCCCATGTGAATTAACAATGTTACTCATAAACGTATTAGACTCGTATTGTAATTTTTAAGTATTGAAATATTCCTTTATCAGTGTTCTTAGATTAATTTGAAAAACAAACAGGGACTTCAACTCTGTAAAATATGCACAAACACAGTTTTCTTGTTATTTTACTTGGTCATTTTAGATTTGATTTGAAGAGACGGCTGATCAGAACAGACACCCAGTGCACTACAAGATGTTCAGGTCATTGTATGCACATATTGTGGTTGTTAAGACGTAACAGCTAACGTCAGGCGTCCAGCCCAGTCAAAGTTACTGTTTTACATTGTAACGTCAGACGTTAGCATTTACGTCCGACGTTAAGTTTTATGCAACTGGCCGCTGAGACCGCAACCAAATTTGGGACCTGTTCTCTGCACACATTGTGGGCCTAACAAATCTGTTGTGTTTTTCGCGGGATATTTCCAGCTTCTTTCATTTCAGTCATGTTATGAAATGATTTAAGCATGAATGATTTGAGGACGTTCACGGTACTGTGTGAAAGTACAACTTAAACTTGTTAACCGATAACGTGTAATGCAAGGAAGTCTGATTAAATGTAATTTTGTTGTTGTTGTTCCAGATTTTTATTTGAGCTATCTGTAATTGTTTGTAAAACATCGAAGTGCTAGCTCAACTGAAAGAAACAGTGCTTTACGCATATGCAAAAACTTGTCTTTCACTTCATAAATATAACTATTGAGCTATAAAAGCTTTTATTAATGGGCCACTATCACCCATTCAGCTTTGCCGTCGTTTGTTTTTGTTTTCAAATGACGAGCTCGCTCGTGATTGGCTCTTTCGGGAATTTTCGACTGCGTTAAATTCGCAATGCAGTTTGGGTGATAGTGGGCCTTTAACATTATAAACTGGTCCGTTAAAAGGTCTATATGTACACACAGCTTATAGATCACTAACACAAACCAGTTACAAAACGACATTCTAGCAGTTGAGCACCCAACAATTCGTTATAAATTTGGGTGAAAGCCTAGAAACTCTACAGCCCCACAAATGCCTTGCGTTTAGGCCACAAGATTGTTTTTCTTTTTTTTTTTTTGGTCAGTTCAAAGCCGTTTAAATTTGCTGTAAGCTACTCTCAGAAGGCTAGAAGTGCTATTGAGGCCTGCTCCAAGTACAATGGAACCTCGATTTAGCGAAGTGCCAAGGGACTGGGGAAATTGGTTCGTTATATCGAGGGTTCGTTATATCGAAAACCTCGTTATAACGAATTTGAAGAAAAACAACCAAAATGTTCGTTATATCGAGGTATAGTTAATAATTGTTTTGTAACAGATTTTCGGATCTTAACAAATAACTTTGCACTTTAATGCCTGTATGAAGGTACAGTACACTGTAAACATAACTACGGCACTGGAAAACTGTACAGGTTATAGTTTTGCCCTATAGCACACAGTGTTGATCTGTTCCGCATTCATCTTTTGTCGTGCGTTGACATTTATTCGTTTTATCGAGGTAGATTTTACATTTGGGCTGCCGGATTGTGTTCGTTATAACGCGAGGATTTCGTTATATCGAGGTTCGTTATATCGAGGTTCTGTTCCATACATTTTACTTGTAATTTTGCCGGGCTAGAGAATATCGTTCGTTATACCGAGGACTTCGTTTGTAGAGGTTCGTTAAATCGAGGTTCCACTGTACCAGGCAAACACTTCAATAATCTTACCTTTGAATGAAGAAAAACAATGTTTATTGTATAGCTTTTACATTTCTACGTCATTTAGCGTTTATTTATTGGTTTTGATTAATTTTGAGTCAATTCGGCCGGTCTTTAAGAGATTTTGAAAAATTTCAGAAATCCACGATGGCTGATCCAAGATGGCGGCCGTATAACTAATTACCTAATAACTACATCATATGACCGGACCGCAAAGGAGACAGTTTTGGGCGTACTATATACCCTCTAAGTTTCATTGTCATAGCCTTAATATTCTTTAAGTTACGAGGGTGTGGCACAATGTGCCCCCCCACCCCCGCACACACGGGCTCAGGAACTCAAAAACAAAACAGGCAAAATAGGGTTAAACTAAAAAATTGAAGTCCACGTTCCACTGATTCATAATTTTCCAATTTAAGTTATGGTCAAGCAATGAAAAGTATCTTTTTGGACGTCCAAAGTTGGTCAAAAATGAACTTTTCGTGTCCGGGGGCCTGGAACTAGTATAAAAAGAAACATGGAATGCACGATCACTGTAACAAACCGTTGAGAATGGCCGGATCTGGGTTCCCAGACCTAGATCAGTATTAATACTTTAATTGAAACAAAAGAAACGGTAAATTGATCCTTAATACGGCAGAAAAACAGAAGCAGAAGCAAATAACATTGTAACGTCATGAGTTGTGCAAAAATACGGTATCACTTTCAGAAACTTCAGTATTTCTCGTAAACAAACCACGTTTTTAGCTATATTTTTAGCAGTTTTGCTCAGTTGGAAATGTCCTCCTTTCATTTCATGGGTACTTTAAGAGGGTGTGAATGGGGTTAACCGACTAGCGTCAAAGGGCGAAAAACATTACTGACTACCGACAAAACGAGGAAAAAATTACCGACTAGCGACAAATAAATTCTAACCGACAACCGACATGGTCCGACGTTATAGGGATGTTTGTATTCAGAAAGAAGAGCATTTTGAATTTATTTTTAGCGCAGGAAATGTCCAGATCCTTTGGTGGGTTTATTTCACCAGACGTAACCACATTAATTCCAAATTTCGTCAATTATAGAATTTCCTGTCGTCAAATTACTTTACAGCGCCGGGATCCTCCTTTTCGGAGAGCAGCGGCGGGCTCATTTCTAGAACAGCGGCTCGTAAGCGAGCCGACGAGATGCCCTGCTGTCGTGTCATGATTCTTAGATACTTTTGCCTAAACTTTTGCCTGCTTTTGAGAGACGTCAATATAAAGTCGTATTGACGTCTCAAAAGTCAGTCTGTGATTGGTTGAAAACTTCCTGCGGCAATTTAATGGGTTCCTTCCCTAGAAAAGAAAAGCTTCAAATTATCTTCAAAGTAAGGGCTAAAATGTTAATTACTTTGTCAAGTTTGGTAGATAAAACAACACTGTATTCAATGAAACGATCCTTTCTATTGAAAGTTAACGATGAGATGGGTTTTAAATATCTTTTTGTTTGTTTGAACAGTTTGTTTACATCAAACTGTGCTATGCGCGCGCAAATCACGCCACAATGTTACACAATGTTAGCATACAATTTGTGGACGAAGGGGATGTTACTGAGGTGTTTGAGGATCACAGGGAAGTACAAATTGATGAGTATGAGACAGATTCGGATAACGAGGAATCAGACTTTGAAGAACATTCAGAGCTTGTCAACAGAGCGTGTGTTACACGATCCGGCAGCGCTGTTCGTGCATTTGTGCGTCTCGACATGTGACGGTAAGAGGTAATATATATAGATAGGCTTAGCCTGACAGCGTCGCTCTGTGAACAAGCTTAACTAAGGTGAAAGGTCGGAAGCACTAGAATTAAGATTGACGAAAGCTATTTTTCAATTTTAGCAATTCTCAAAAACAGTATTACGCGACCGTCTGCACAGTACATTTAGACAGTACAAAAGTTCACAAAAACAACTTTTTCTCCGTCTAGAATAACTAGTACGACTACTTTCCGAATAAAATACACTTGTTGCTTGTCAAAAATTTCCCGAGAAACTGATTTGAAAATCAAAATTGCAAAAAATACACAAACATATTTGCATAGGGCGACGCGAGTGAAGATAGAACGGTACCATAAAATCAAAGTCTTGTTTTGTTTACAGAAATCGCTTTTTAACCAATGTAATGAATGAACAAGCACATAAAAATGGACAACACAATCTTCTTTCGAAAAAAATTGTTCAAATCTCCATTAGTTTATGTTTAAAAGCAAAACGTACTATTTATTGGTCATCGAGGCCGAGCTGATTGTCTTCGATGAAAGAAATCATGAATTGACAACCGAATTTAAGTACGTTTTATATAACCTAATTATTCGAAATTGAAACCTGTTTAAATGCAAGCCAAAATTGCACAATATAGAACAGTAAAGTAATGATACTAGCTTCAAGTTAAGACGAAAAAATCAGGTTTAAAAATAAGCTTAAGCACTTAGCTCTATATTCCTCCAAAACGCTTGTCTTGCAGAATTACGCAGCCTGAAATACGGTCTTGACAACTGTTTGAGAAATGTGAAACCTGTCTTGAATAGCAAACCGCGGATAAATGCCAGGAAAAACAACTTTGCAAGTGGTTTTCTCGGCTAAACTCAACGGTTAACCACTGACTCAACAAGAGTGTTGAGGGTACAGCTGACGTGACATTCGGCTGTGTAGCCGCGCGAAAAACGTTCGTACGGACAGACATGACAGACGCCGCCCGCGAAACATTCCGCTGGCCATGACCATGAAAAACGACGGCATGGGTTCTATGAGTATGGCGCTCCGCGCGGGCCTTCGGCCTGCAGAGCTCCGCTAATAATAGTTGCAAAATCATTAAAGATCCATTAAACGGTGCAGATTGATACGCATGGCAGCGAATTTTTTGGCAAAAACCCCAAAGAAACCCCCACAGTAAAGCCACGAGAGCCGTTGAATAATAAGTGTTTGTGGACGTCTTGGGAAAAAAAAGACTTCCGTAGCTAACAAAATTACGTATCCTAAAGGCTAAAGTGGGGATTTCACTCTTGTCAAATTTACCTCTCTTGATTTACTTCGATGCCCTGTAATCGACAGGAAAACAAATTCACATCTAGAATAAAGGCTTTGGTGATTTTATCGGTATACTAGATTTGCAAATAAAAGTGGGGTAGACGATCACGTTGCTAAAAAACACAGTTAACTAGGTTTAAGTGCAATCGAATAATGAATTATTACAAGTTTTACACTTCGTCTATAGTTTAAAGTCTTAAAACTGCGCAAATTACATAACAAATGTGAATAATTAACTTGCATGATCTTGCATTTTTAATTATTAACTGAGATTTACCGACAACCGACAAAGGTCGAAAATTTTAACCGACAACCGACAAAGTAATGAAATTTTAACCGACAACCGCCATGTGGACCCGCCCATTCAGACCCTCCTTTAAACTTGTTGGAAACTACTTTCAGAAGGCTGGAAATGCTATTTTAAAGACCCTTTATTTCATAAAAATTCCGAGAAGCATGCCCCGGACCCCCCAAACAACTCGCGCCTTAGGCGGTATTGTTTATTGCTACCTGAAAGTAGCAAAACCCCGAAAGAGAACTACGTCGACAGCCGAAAGAAAGCAATAAATTGTCACTCCATGCGTCACTAAGGTTTACTGGATCAGGATCAATTTCTCAATCTTGATCAGGATCAATTTCCCAATCTTGATCCTGACTAAGGTTTTCCAATGTCTTCTTTAATATATTGTTGTAGGGTTTACGTACGAACCATCAAAAATTGCAAAGCCGACTGCATTACAAGTCGTCTTGCGGGGTATTGGGAAAAGTTTTCAATCATAGCAATAACCGCGCCTCGGATGAACCTCACTGGCTACAGTAATGCCACTACGCAAAGCTGATTTGAGCAGGCCACAATGAACGATTTGAGGCAACCAATAACGCCATCATTGTGGGATGAATTTGCGTGTCTTTAATCTTGTTCAAATTCTGATATGTTTATTTTTCATAAATTAAATGTAAAACAGTTCCATAGTTACAGCAATTTCAAATTTTTCAACTACAGCAAGGGGTGTCGAATTGTCCCTTGAAATTATGAAATGCGCGCAAGATTTGGATTCTGCTGGAATTGCTGGCAAATTTTCGAATAGTGATCCACATGCTTTATTTGACCGTGGGCTCTGGGGGCGAGATATTCTCGTCCCCAGAGATATTCTCGTCCCCATTTGGTCAGCGCTTGAAACGAATAATAACGCAATTTAAAATGAAACCTGGAGCTCTGGGGACGAGAATGGGGGCAAAAATGAAACAAAAATGGCGGCTGGAGCAAATTAAGTACGACTCTGGCACGACGTCTGAATCGGAGCCGTGCTCTTGCCGTGTTACTGTCGAACCTAGAGTTCGGCACGGCAGAAGCACGACGTTTGAAGTAGGCCTAAAGTGCTACAGTACTGTATTTACTTACTATCTTATTTTCTTTGATATTTTAAGTTAGAAAATCCAATGCTGCGGTCGTATTTACCTTGTTTAAGAGGTTTCTTGGAATGGAGTGTTTATTTTCACATTTGTCGCGATTTTATTTTAGATACGTTACGGTACACTCTTGCTACTTGAAAGTAGCAAAATTTTAAAGCTCGAACGAGAACTACGTCTAGCAACACAAAGCAATTGTCGTTTCACTCTATACGCGACTAAGGTTTTTCGATGTCGTCTTTAGTTGCTGTAAAGTTCACGTTTGGACCGTCAAAAATTGCAAAGCCGACTGCATTTCAAGTCGTCTTGCGAGGTATTGAGAAAAGCAATAATAACCGCACCTCGGATGAACTTCACTGCGCAAAGCTGATTCTAACAGGTTACAACGTGTTTCTTATATGGGCTACACGAGCCGCCACCTACACCAACGCAATGACGAATACAAATACTCTGCGATCGGGAAACATCGGAAGGAGAAACATGCAATCGAAACCCGACCAATCTCCAGGAGCAATTTGCCATCTTAAAGAAATGCCGTGGAAAGTTTTGAGTGCCGCAATTTATGTTTACGAGATGTTCCTGATAAAGATAAAGCGACCAACTTTGAACACTCAAACAGACTCCATTTCAGCGAAACTTTTCACTTCATGTGTTTTCACAGCTAAGTTATTTCAATGCATCAATGCATTTTCACACATTCATCCTTATATTTATATCGCCAAAATGTTCTTACCCAAAAATATCCGGGAATCGAAATATCCCGCGCACATCCCCCGTCACTTTAAATCCGGAGAACACCAATCCCCTGTTAAGGAATCAAGAAAGGAATCAAGGAATTAATGGGTATAACCGGAATAATGTTTTGTTACCATGCATAGTGATGGGCCCATAACCGGGTTGGCTTATAAGCGGGGGGGGGCTTATCATGGAACGCATGGAGCACAACACTTCTTCAAGAGAATTACACGCTTGTTGTACAAAAATTACGTTATGTAGTCTCGTATATGTCTCAATGAATTCGAGATACCTCCGTACAACTCTACAGGTAGAGCTGTTCCTTGTGTACAGAGGATGTACTATTGGATGCAGTAACGCCATGATAAAACAACGGAGGTTCTGTCGAGCTCCAAGACACTACTCAACAACAGAATAAACTAAAGAGCTAAAACCTACTGCAAAAAGTCGTGATTACAATATAGGAAAATGATTGCATTTTCATTCTTGGATCTTAGACACTTACATCCGTGATGAAGAAACACGTTTTCACAAGTCTTGTACGCCGCAGACTATGGACACTAAATCACGGCCTATTTACTGATCCTAACATTTCCACAACGGTAACATAAACTTCAGCCGATTACCATTATTTATCCTGCAACACCAGTCTGAGCCAAAGAAACCCTAATATATGCCAGGACAGCTAGTGCAGCGAAGGCATAGAGAAATAAAATAGTTATAATCATGGTTATGGCATGAAATCCTCCGAGATCCTGTCATTAGAAAGATTATCCAAGGATCAATGGGTCAATATTATCGAGCAAAGTAGATAGATAATTGCGACTTGTCACATCCTAATACATGTAGTGCTCTATACCTAAGGACAAATACTAATATACTATTAGTCGAAATATTGGCCATAAATAAATCTGCCCTTTGCAGTAGTGCCAGCCTTGCATTCAGTTTTGTATTTTCACAGTCAAGTGACGCCTAGCACGAGATCTTTCACAAGGAAGATCCGGCAACTACCAGCAAGTTTAATTTCTGCGTCGTGTGGACCTCTGCATTCAAATGTTTTTCTTTTAGCTTCCCGGGGGAGGGGGGGGGGGGTTATACTTAGCAAAGTTTTGTACGGGGATTGTCCGCCCCGAGGTCCAAACCCTTACCCTTTCATAGACCGTTTTTGAGAGAAAAGTTACCCCTTTGATATACCTTTCATTGAAAATGGTACCCCTTTCATATAGCCTTTATGTGCGTCTTTTTGATATACTTTGAAAGGCCCTTTTATTATACTTAAATGGCAGTTTTCCCTACCCTTTTTTATGCGTCAACTCGTGTTTACGCTACCCTTTCCTATTCTTCATGAAATCCCTACCATTTCATATACTTCAACTCGTGAAATCCCGACCCTTTCATATACCTCCAGCCTCAAAAAGGTACCCCTTTCGGGCGGAGCATCCCCGTGTAGCCCGTTGTAGGGCGTACCCCCCCCCCCCCCCGGTTTAGCTTATATATAGGCATGTGCGGCTGCAAAGGGTATGGTTTTTGAGCCGTTTTGGTCTGAAATAGGGTATGGTTTGAAAAGAAGCTACTTTTTTATTATTATTATTATTAATTATCTCTTGAGAATTCGAAATGCGGTTTTTAAAAAATGTTCGCGCAAACCAAAGCTCCTGGGGTCTGGGTCTGGGTCTGGTCTGAAATTGGGTCAGCAATTTTTTCCTCTTCCCGCCACCTTGGAAATGTCGCTACCCTACATCTTCGAGACTAGTCCTACACGGGGCCCACTGTCTGACCGGCGAATTCTAGCGATTTGAATCGAATTTGTAGGTTTACCTGAGCGTATAACGTCGCAGATCCAAATCCTCTCGGGCCAAATCTATGACCCCAAATTCCCACAATGATTTTTATATCCAAAACATACCCAGAAAATGTAAATATGGTTTAACATATGGTCTACAATGTGTCTTTCTTTGTGTAAATAATAACCATATGTCACAAGCCAGGGTACAAGAAACCTTCAAATCGCTAAAATTCGCCGTTTTCAGCACAAGCACGACAAATACACAACATTTCAGTTAAAAAATATGTTTACTTTGATCTTATATGTAAATATTCATCAGTATATTGCGATAATATGAACCTTTCGATATTCCCACATATTTCCTCTAAAATTAAAAATACGAATGGTCAGAATGTTTGTGTGACCCTTGTGTGGGCGCCCTGTGAATAGTCTGCTCGTGGTGAGTGCTGGGTAACCATGACATTTGATTCTCGTAACGCAACGTGGAAGGTCGACGGCACTATTGTCAGCGGTGTCACCGTTAGCCCTCTTTCCTCGCACACCCGTGTCCTGTACACGTCTTGTTGTTCGGTTCTCAAGAATCATTTACACGCGGTGTGCCGTTTTCGTCGCGCCATGGCTGACGCACCACACCAACCACTACCTGCCGTTCAGAGGCCAAGAGCTGACCAGCACGCTATTAATGCCGCTCAAGCAGTTGTTCCGCAAATTGCGCCATCGCCGGCCGCAGAACCTGTTCCACAACTGCCAGGCCAACTTCCAAATGCACAGCCCGAGCAACTTGAGGTATTTCATTATTTCCTTGTCTTATCGTGTTTCGCCTATGTGGCATGCGCCGTTGTATTTCGGTTTTTATTTACTGCTCGTAAGCGTTTTTGCCCGGTTTCTAGCTTAGTATTATTATGTCATTCGAGTTTGTTTTCTGTCTTGTTCGCTTGTTTACTCGTGGTATTCATTTTCGGCATGACACGTTTTTTCACATGCTTTTCGCACATAGGTAACTTGTATTTTGTTTATTTTATTTATATATCTTATTTTGTTGCCTTTTTACGTGCGTTTTATTTTTAAGTTTTTTGTACTCTCGAGTTTGCACTTTCGGGTTTACACTCGCTCCCTCTTGTTTATCGGAGTTGTTATTAAGCGGGTTAACATAGGTCCCGCTTGTTTATTGGAATTTTCGCGGGTTGACAGAAGGTCCCGCTTGATTTTGATTTTCGCGGGTTAACGTAACGTCCCGCCTCATTTTTATTTTCGCGGGTTAACAGAAGGTCCCGCCTCATTTTTATTTTCGCGGGTTAACAGAAGGTCCCGCCTGATTTTATTTTCGCGGGTAAACAGAAGGTCCCGCTTGATTTTTATTTCCGCGGGTTGACAGAAGGTCCCGCTTGATTTTTATTTTCGCGGGTTGACAGAAGGTCCTGCCTGATTTTATTTTCGCGGGTTAACAGAAGGTCCCGCTTGATTTTTATTTTCGCGGGCTAACAGGAGGTCCTGCCTGATTTTTATTTTCGTGGGTTAACAGAAGCTCCCGCTTGATTTTTATTTTCGCGGGTTAGCAAAAAGTCCCGCTTGTTTATTGGAGTTCTTATTCACGCGGACTTACAGGTCGCGGGTTAACAGAAGGTTCCGCTGGTTTATTTAATTCTTCTGTTAATTTTCGAGTTTTAATTTATAATCACAATTTAGCGTGTTAAAGCACTTTACTTCTCATAGGTTGTTTATTTTATTCTGTTTTATGGGTCATTTCTCCCGCCTGTTTATTTGTTCTCTGGTATACGGTCCAACTTGGTCTTCCTCCCAAATTTAGTTCCCTCTCCCAATGGCGGTACCTAGAGGGGTGACTTACACCTTCTCGGATTACCGGGCGCTAGGGCCGCCATTCCCTGGGGGGTAAATCTTACCTATTACCATTTTCTCTTTTTTGGGGGGGGGGGGGGGGTTGGTTTCGGGGATCCACCTTTTCCCTAATGTTTTCTTTCAGTTTTCAAACGTATTCTCCCCCTCCGCCGGGGAATGGTGGCCTGTATTTTAATTCGTTACATTAACATCACCCGCCCTTTTTTTTTCTCTCCTGACCATTTATTTCTGATTGTTAGGATAATATTGTGGAAACCCTCAAGGTCCGCCTTCAAGCCTTGGAGGACCTGAACAAGCCCGCCCTCTGTTGAAGTAGTCTTGCGTAACATTAACGCCTTGGCGATGAAGAGCGGTTCGGATTTCGATAAATATGAGGCCCTGCAGTTGGCAGAGGAGCTCGTAACCTGTGCCTCAAATGCCCATCACGAAAAGTTCACCTATTATGCAGTCGCGCTCCAGGAGATTCGCCAGCGTTTACACAAGCCCAAAGAACAATTCAAAGCTTATTTTCTGGCCCTCTTCTCCGACCGCGATTATGGGAAGGTTTTGCAGTCCCTGGCTAAGGTGGACAAGAGCCTGCGCGAGCCCCGTCCTGCAGTCCGCGCCGTACCGGGTTCCGCTCCGCTGACCTGTTTTAGATGCGGTCGGATTGGCCATTACGCGAATCGCTGGAGGTTTCAGCCTTATGCTTGGCGAAGTACCACATCCTCCGTATCTGGCCCTAGACCCCACTTGCGTTAATTATCTCAAATATGTATTGGATCTTTTCGTTCAATAAAGTCTTGGATCTACTCTTTTGTGTCTTGTTATTTTCTTATGTAGTTTATTTTCGCGTTTACCTTATTATATCCTTACATTAGTGCGTTCATTCGTTCGCCCTAGGTCCCTTCTTCTATTACGGCCTCACCCGTTCAGTTCCCTCAGTGGGAGATAGACCCGGATTTTCACCCTCTGAAAGTCCCTCTCAACAATCTTAAGTGGGTCTCGTGGAACTCTACGCCCATTCAGGACGTTCCGGGTTTAGCAGCGTACAATCAACATTTGCAACCTGATTTTGTACAAGATGTCATTGCCGGTAGGGCTATGGCAGACCCCTCCATGCTCGCTTTCAGAGATCCGCACCATTTTCTGGCAGGGCAGCCTCACAAATTCCGTGAAACCTGGCTTTCTATCGCCTCGCAGACAGATTGTGATACGCCTAAAGAAGTTTTGAGTTGGATTGAGGATGGCGTCAATGTCTTTAAATATTTTCATCACTTTCGTGGGTCCTTCAAAGGGGAAAATTTTGACTATGACTTGCCTCCTTGCAAGATTTTTCAGAACAATATATCTTGTAAACCGTTTTCCTCCTTCATTTCTCGCGGTATTTTAGACCGTGTAGCTACAGGTGCCATCTCCCTCTGGGGTAGGGTAGGGGAGGTGTCACCCCCACATGTTGTTATGCCCTTAACAGTCGAGCCCTCAAAACCTCGTCTCTGTAATGATGATCGTTTCATTAATTTATGGACAATTGATAAGCCCTTCAAGTTAGATCTTCTCCCGGGACTCCCACGTTATGTCCACAAAGATTTGTTTCAGTCTGTAACAGATGACAAGTCCTGTTACGACCATATTCTCCTCACTCCTATAGCAGGACCTTCTTTGGTTTCCAGTGGGCCCGGCGTAACTAATCGATCAAAATCGATCATCGGAAAGCTGATCGATAAATCGATATTAATCGATCAGATCGGTCGATTACTATCGATTAATATCGGTAATCGATAAAAATCGATAGTCACAACTTTTCCACTCCAAACAGTATCGATTTTTATCGATTATTAACGAGAAGAGCGTGGTCCCCAATAGCACTTTAGAGTCGGTTCGAACTACAGAGTTGTAATCAATTGTCAGCATGTCTCGATCGATAGTGCACGGCCGTGTAGAGACAGCGAAAATGAAAATTCATTATGTTGTGAAAGGATACTATGAATGTTTGTTTGATGTTCAGTAGAGGTCGGAAAGCATTTTATGCTATCTAAAATTCGGATCAAGAGGACAAGCATGGAAAATTTGCAATAGCAGAGGGCAGCTAGGCCACATTCAAGTAGCCTGCGTGACAGGCGTTCGAAGGGGGAGTTGAAGGGGGAGGATTTTCCCCTCCTCCTTCGAAGATCTTCGAACGCCTACCACGCAGGCTACATTCAAGGAGAGCTCGTTCCATTTCTATGGCCCATAGCGGATGGATCAAATGGTAGGTGGTCTAGATAGCGCACTTCAACATATTTTTGTGTTTAAAGAATCAGCATAAGCGGAATGTTTCACAGGGAAATGTAATTTTATACTTTGTTTACACCTCGTGTACAGCACGGTAACAGGAGAACCATTTAATGATCCCAGAGGCAGATGGAGAGTTGATGGTGGTGCTATTACACGAAACTGTAGCTCTGGATGTTGTTATCCCCGCAGTTACAGCAGGGACGTTCATAACAGACTTATGAAGCCTTGCCATTCATTGTTCTAAGACACGGGATGAATAAGGACTCATCACCGAAATTAATTAATAGAAATCGATAATAATTAATGAAAATCGATTAGAATCGATAAAATCGATAGTCACACTGAAAAAAGTATCGATTTTTATCGATTTCCGATAAAAATCGATTGATTAGAATCGATTAATATCGATTAATATCGATTTTATTGGGCTATCGATTTATCGATTAGTTACGCCGGGAGTGGGGAGGATGGTATTTTGTAAGCAATACGATCCCATTTGGTTGGAAGCTTTCAGCTTACATTTACCACACCACAGGTTCCTTAGTTTCCCATCATTTTCGCTCTATCGGTATACCATGCTCTCTCTACATCGACGATCGTCATATCGGGCAACTTACTATTCGTCCTGAGCCCAAATCCAATTCGTCCCCAGTCTCTTTACCTAGGCCAGATTTCCTTCTTGCTCAGTGTGCCCTTTTTATTGTTTGTTACTTCCTTTCGGCTTTGGGCTATTGTATCGGGCTGTCAAAGTCTATACTTGTACCACTACAAAAGGTTCCCTATTTAGGGTTTATTTCTGACTCCTGTCTTCAGGCCTTCACTCTCATTCCCTCCAAAAAAGAAAAAATTATTATTTTCTTGCGTGACATCCTGTCACGTGAGACGGTGGAACTTGTGACGTTACAAAAGCTGGCTGGTAAATGCATTTCTATGGCCCTGGCTGTTTTCGGCGCTCGCTTGTTTACGAATGAGATCAACATGGCCATTTCTAGAGCCTCTCGCTCATCTAGGCCCCTTAAGCTTTGTTCTGCCTTTCGAGCTGAGATAGAGCATTGGTTATTCCTGGATTCCTGGGAAGGCTTCCTGCCTTGGCGATCCGAGCGTCATCACCATGTTCAGCTTTGCTCTGATGCATCATCCTTTGCTTGGGGAGGTGTCTTGGGTCCTGAAACCATCTCTGTAGCCGCTTCAGACTATTGGCCTGATTCTCATCTCCACTGCGACATCGCCACAAAAGAAGCTCTGGCTTTGGCTAACGTTCTAGAATCTTTTGCCTCCTTGATTTCTAATTCCTTGGTTGATGTTTTTGTTGATAACATGGCACTTATCTCAGCTTGAGATAGACAAGGTTCCAGATCTCGTCCTTTATTTAATGCTCTCAAGCGAATTTTTTCCCAGGTCTTGTCTTCAAACGTTCTCATAAGCCTCCATGATATCCCTTCCTCATGCAATCCCGCTGATTTCCCATCGCGTCGCTTATCCCACATGGATGCCTCGCTTTCACCGGCGGTCTGGGGCAAAGTGCAACGCATGTTTGGCGGAGGAACTGGCCACTCGATCGACTTAATGGCCCTTCCTTCAAATGTTCAGTGTGGCTTTTCTAGCCAGCCCCTTCCATTCTTTTCGCCGTATCCTACTCCTGGTTGCGCAGGTGTTAATGTCTTTGCTCAACATCCAGCGTCCCATTCCCCCGGTTTGTTCCGGTAACCCTTACGCCTTCCCTCCTATTGCCCTTATCCCCCAGCTTATCCTTTTTCTTCGGTCCCTGTCACTTCCCTGCACTTTGATTATTCCTGATGTTTATCCAAGGAGGTTTTGGTGGCCCTTACTTCGGGCTACGGTGGCCCAATGTTGTCTTTTAGCCCGCAAGGGCGACCCTGAGATTTTAAGTATTCTATCTTTCAAGTGTTTTTCCCCTTAGCCATGTTTACCGTGGGACTTATGGGCTTTTAGAATTTAGCCAACTCTCCGGTACCTGTTGACCATAGCTTCATCGTATCTTGCCTTAAAAGTCCTTTTTTCCGCGTTAAGGCAGTTATTTTGAGCATTATATTTACTATGAATGTAACGTTAGTTATCGAGTCTTCGCCTCAATTAAGTAGTTTATTTTTATTTTTGTTTCCTGTTCACAGGAACTCCCGCAAGTAGCTCGTATCTTTGTTCCTGCTGTTAAATGCCCCACTTGTCTCCACCCAAATGATTTTAATTTCTGCTTCTGCCAGATGTGCGGTTATAAGTGCAAGGTTCGTGAATCGCTTCCTGCTAATGTGCTCAAGGTCGACCTCCAACAAATTGATGAGCGCCTTAATCTGCTTACCTGCGCATCCCTATCCTCTTCATATGAAAAGCAGAAGCAGTCAGTCAAGGAGGAACTGGAGTCTTTTCTTCCTGCTCTTCCTGGGAGAAAATCACTCTCGTCTGCCTCACATCGTGACATTTGTAGGTTCCTTATTTGGAAAGACAGAAAGGGGAAAACACAAGTACATGCTAACGGCTGTCCCTACCTTGGCAAGCGTGATGTACACCCTTGTGGCTGCCCGGTTAGGTTATCGTTTAACACCGTCGATTCGTTTATAGGCAAACTTCGCGCAATCTTTGCAGCGATTGGACGCCAGGGTGAATGGGAAAGCTCTCTTCAGCTTGGGAACCCCGCCTCTGCTCTTGAGGTCAAATCCTACCTCAAGGCATTTACTGCGGAGCAGTTGCAAGCCAGAGTTACAGTCAAGCAAGCAGTTCCGTTATTTCTACCTAAACTTCATTCGTTAGCACGTTTTTTAACTCGTAAAATGAACTCCCCTGATATTTTTGCTCAAGAACTTTACATCCTTGCCAGGGATCAAGCGTTCCTTAAAACCCTCTTCTTTAGTGGTGATCGTGGCTCGGACTTGGGAAATGTTAAAACCCCGGAGATCCTGCGTTTCCCTTCAGATGATTGCTTCCTTTTTAATCACATCTGGGGGAAAACACTTCGTGATGGCGCCTCCAATATTTTTGGTATTCGCCGACACCCTAACCCTGCCATCTGCCCAGTCACCACTATAGAAACCTACGTTGCGATCTGCGATGAACTGGCCATTGATCTCTCTAAGGGCTACCTTTTCAGGCCCACCACTCTGCAAGGAGATGTGGTAGACAAGCCCCTCTCAGGTTGCACTGGTCAGCAACGGCTCAAGATGTATCTCAAAGAAGCTCACCTTGACGAGGGAGAAACGCTGCATAGCTTACGTTCTGGTTGTGCTATCACCCTAGCCTTGTCTGGGGCTCAGTTGGCTGACGTCATGTCCCATGTTGGCTGGAAGAGCGATCAGACTGCACTCTATTACATGACGTAATTGGGGGAAGTTCTCCGCCAAGGCTCTTCACACCCCATTTGCTTTCTTCGGCATCTGAAGAAGCTTCTAGTGTGTCAAGTGAATATACTTCTCTGGACTCCCTCAAAAATTTCGTTTGTGCTTTCCCTTCTCGTCCCTCAGGCTTAAAGCGATCTTCTTCTGACTCCTCGCAGATTTAAGTTTGGGTAGCGGGTTTTTCGCTAAGTTTGGGTCCTTGTTTTAGACTGCAGGAGGTTTGGTTTTGAGTGTGGGTGCCTTGTTTTTGGGAACGAATGATTCCAACCCTATTCGCCTAGAACATTTTCACCTGTCTTTCATGTCACCGATGCCATCAGCCAAAGGACGCCAGGGCTTCCATTCTCATTATAGAAGTGCAGGTGAGACCGGTGAAAATAGTTCACTATCACTCCAAGGTGTAATTGTGGAATTGTGAGTGTGGATAACGTGGTATACATTTTTGGTGGAGAGATTACAGATGCGTGGCTGGAAAGTGTGGAGTGCTTTGACTTTAAAAGCAATGAATGGAAAGAAGCAGATGAACATATGCCAAGGGCTAGGACAAGGACACGAGCTTCCTTGTTGAAAGTACCAAAGAAGTTTGTTAAAAGCTTACCAGCTCATCCTGAATGATGAAACATGATTTATTCATAGTTCTTTTTATGCTTGGCCTTAAGAAAGGAAAAGCATGAATCAATTAAGTCGTAGGGCTGCATGATATGGACTTGTGAGGGGATCTTGGCAGTCATTTTTTCTGATCAAGTGACTGATCTCGGGAAAAAACAAATAAGTTTCTTTATGTAAAAGAAGTGGTGGGAAATTACTTATTAGATGACTTGCACTTATATTAAGGGACTATGTCACCAGATTTAAGTAACACTTTGAATAGCCAAAAGACATTTGTATAAAACAAAATCTAAAAAACAAAGGGCTCTTAAAGCCATCTCGTTAATGCGATAGAACGTGAGGTTAATAATAAAACAAGATGAATGGATAGTGAATATGGTAAACATGTTATTTGTTTTATGTAGTTTGGTATGAACCGTTTTGAAATGTCGATTAATAGGGAATTCGAAAAGGTTGAGTTGGATATGGAGGTGATGGAGAAGATTGGGTGGCTTGGATAGGTAAATATCGTAAAGATGTTTTAGGTAATATGTGAAGGTGTATTTTTTTGGCAGGAAAACTAGCATAACTTTAGAATGCGTTTGAGGTGTATGTCTTGGGGGTGTTTTGTTTGTGACAGTTGGGTTAAATATATAATTTAATTTGTTTAAAAATTATGTGTTTTAGATTTGTAGGAGGTATAGTGAGGGAAAGTTTGAAAATGCGTGTAGGTTTAATGGAGGAGTAAGACTGAAGAGGGAAATAGGTTGGCAAAATAAATGAACACAGAGGGGTAGAATAAAAAAAATTGTCCAATTTGTGCGAGTTGCAATCTATTTCTTATAATGCATTGGCATGAAAAGACTTTGGTTTTTTTGTTTAATTTGAAATTCAAATTTCCACTAACAGTTGCGTTATTCCCTGCCGTCAATCATAATTAATACGAAAGCCAACAGACCATGTAAAAAAGAAACAAAATGGATCGAAATCTACCAATCATAATGCACGGACGTGACCTTTTGACCTCTTGAAGTGAAGATCTGTTTCCTGAGAGGTAAGCTAAGATGATTGACGGTAGTGTAAAATGCAGCTGTTGGTGAAAATATGAATTTCAAATTCTGCATGTTATTGACAGGTGCAGAAGAACTTGATACCTTTGCAGTGACGAAACTGGCAACCAATTTCTCTGTTAAACACAGATTATAAAATTTGTACTGAAGTAATCAAACATGCGGGATTCCTGACCGCAGTATTTTTGAAAAGCTTTTTCCGATCCGGGAAACAATCGACATTGTAAACCATATACAGCTTTCGGCCGCTATTAGGGACGGACCATTTAATTTATATTTTGACGTTATGAAGCTCTGCATTTACAAAACTCCGAAGAAGAATTCTTATAAAGCTAGTGTGCTGGTACTGAAAGAGAAATTTTCACCGAAAGTGAAGAAAATTTCCTATGAATTCCAAGCGACTGAATTTTCTAAAACCAACGACCAACGGTTGCGTATTTCGCCTGTGAACTTTTGACCCATGTCAGTAAATAAACCAATCAACATTCGTTATTTCGAATTAGGCTACCGTTGGAAGATTCCAATAATCAATTTAAAATCTGAATTTTATATGTATTCTGATTTCAATAATGCAATCCGTTCCCGATTAATGAAAGTCATTCACAAATAATAAGCGGAACGCGCTGAGTATTTTGACTGTAAGCGCTTTAGGAATGTGATCACGTGCGATCACGTGGGCTCAATTCAAAGACTTTTTTCGTTAACAGCAACTGTGCTGCACTTCTACGAAAAAACAGTCTACCTATTTCGCTAGTATAAACAATAAAGACTCCTTCTGGTATGACCAAGGTCCGAGTTACGTGCATTTCTGGACATAAGTGTCTGGTATAGGCGTACGAACCGGTGACGCAAGGAAATGCTAAGGAAGTTTACAAAAAATTGTCCGGGCAAACAAGTAAAGTTTAGACAACCAGACGTTAGGAAATTTAAGTAAAGCAAAGAAAAATTGTTTTCTTTCAGTTTCTTAACTTGCGAATATTTTTATTCTATTCTATCAAAGTTCAACCTATTTCGCGGAATACACCCGGATCGATTAAACAATTGATTATTTACTCCAACCTCGTTTCAAGTCTAATATTAACTACACGTACCCTATTATAGAAAATTAACGCTCCATGAAATTTATTTGAATTTAAAAAAATTCGCGTTAATAGGCCATTTCCGAGTTGCCTTTAGCCTCTCTATCAAAGCGAGGCTAGGTGCGAAACCTTTCATATGAAAATAAGTTTTATTTGCATGTAAATGAACGCTCATTTTCGACATTTTCATATGAAAGGTTTCGCATCTAGCCTCGCTTTGATAGAAAGGCTAAAGGCAACTCGGAAATGGCCTATTTTAGTCGCTTTTAGTAATTTATCAATGGTTAATTTCCGCGTCTCTAATTTATGATAATTATTTAAACCGTTACCGTGCTGTAGACCATCATAAAACGTGTTATTTCTGCCCCAGTGCATACGCGTTAATTTCTTTCGTACGGAAAATTTAGCTTTCTCCTCGATATGTGTCAGTTAATTTCGGAAGATTTTACCCTTTTATTAGGGTTTTCCGATTTAGCGGAAATAACGCGGAAACGGAAGACATTTTTTCACCCATTGAAAATGTAATTGAACCCACTTAATATGTCCATTAAATTTTAGGGAATAACTAGGAATACGCGAAATGTTGGTATTATATCGAAGGAATGCAAAATTTAAGTCCAAAACGTTATCATTGTCGGTGTTGTTTTGCCGCTTTTGATGCTTGAAACGGCGAATCTTGAACAATTGTTCGTTTCAGGTGTCTGGAGTTAAAGTGCATATGAAGTAATTTTTTATTCTGTCTTTTTTTGGAGGCTATTATATCTTTATTTTGATATGATAAGGCCTCTTTTTTGCCGTCCAAAGTAGCAAGAGGTTTCTTCACCCTGCCCGCCATTTTCAATATGGAGAAAGCCCTGGGGACGAGGTTTAAATCATACTACATTGTACCTGATATCACATGACATTAAACTTAATCACGTGATCAAACACTTAGAATCAAGGACGAATTTTCTCCTGCTGATCATTGCAACCGGCATTTTAAAGAAAGAAACAAGTTCTTTGCTATAAGTAAGTACACAGTCTTCAATAAAATAGTAACACTAGCAGTAATCACAGATTATGGAGACGCGTTCGAAGGAATTTCCGGCGGTAATGAGCCCCTGAAAAAAAAAACAATAGGGGCGGCCATTTGGAAGACCGTCTACCAAAAAATCTCAAACTTTACTGCACATAAACCACAGGACAACCAACACGAAATTAGGATTGCGTTCTTCGAACGCGATTAGAAGTAAAACAGAACAATGTTTATCTATCTTTATCTCCTATTTTATAAGACGCGGTTGAGGTCAGGTGCTGAGAAATTACGACTAATTATATTAAGAACAAGACACAGCTTTCTTATACTCCACTGCTCTCTTGCACACGTATACAGTACTGAAGTTCAGATCAACTGAAATAGAAAACAGAGAAAGAAATTAGACGGCAAACAAGCCTAGGCCTATGTCCGATACTCTGGTCGGATTTATTATTTTCGTTCCTAGTTTATCATCAGTTTCTAGTGTAAAAACCTAAAACGAAGTTTTTGCTACAGCGGGGCCTGTTTGTGGAACAACTTTCCCCAAGATTTAAAAAGCGTTTGTTCTATTGGGCAGTTTAAACGGGGTATTAAGAAAGTATCTGAGATATCGGATCCCCACACGGCAATCATGTAAAGCAGTTGTACAAGTTTTAATTTTTAATTATTAACTTAACTGATGATTCTCCGTGTTTAAATAAAGATTTACATTACATTACATTGCATTACATTACATTACATTACATCAAACGCTTACAAAAAATGCTCATTTAAGAGCAGTCTTATACGACAAACACTGACTAAAACCGCAGGGTTTGAGCCAGGCCGCGCCATTGCGCCAATCCCGCACTGCAATTTACATTGTCCCTTAGAAAAGGGAACAAGGGGAAAATCAGTCCCCTTGAACATCTGTTCAGAAAATGGCCTATAAAAAAGATACAAGAAAGTCTTTGATTCCAAGAACATTTATAAAACAATTTTTGCTGTTTGTACCGTTGATTTGCCTGTAAAAGGTTCTCTCTCAAATCGAGAAAATTTAGAAAAAGCCATGCGATTCAAAACCGCCCTATAATACATTGCAAACTGAAACATATATTCGTCATATATGCTAATGGTTTGTGTCTCAGGAAAAATTCAAAATGATGGTTGTCATTGGGTTTACAGTTCTTGTCCCTCTGAAATGAAAAATGTCTCCTAAAACCTTTGCTGAAGGGACAAATTGGCCTCCACTCATCAAATCCTGGCTCAAACCCTGAAACAGTAGCATTACAACTCGATTATATATAAACCGGCGCTTACTCAGGTGATACGATTTTTAAGGCAACTTTTGCAGTGTTTTAAAATGAATGTAACTTCAAGCCTAGTTTGTGTAAACTACCGGCAAGTTCTCCTCAAATTTTCTGTTGGGGTACGGGCGCCACTTCACAAACCAAACTCTGTCATTTTCCTCGGTACATAAAATGCGAATGACTGTGTAGCGCATATAATGAGCAGCAACTATAACAATTTGAATAAAAACGTAATGTGCTTAGAAACTTTTAAAAACATTCCAAATGTTTCAAAGCTTTTGCATCTTCATCAGTGGAAAAGAGACAGCAACCTTTGAAACCTTTGGAACGTGGCTTTTTATATAAGAGAGTATTCCCCAGGGGTTGGGGTGGGAGGGGGGGGGTTGTGAGCAGAGTGAAGGTGATGACGTCAAGTAGCCACCAACGGGGATCTGTGGAGTTATATGCTAATATCTAATGCGCCCACAACATTTCAAAACTGCAATCAAATCGAAATAAAATCGCAGAAAATTCCCGGTACTTTACACAGGGGATTTGTAATCGCAAGTACCTAAGCCAAAATCGGCGCATGAATAGCTGTTTAAATCATTTCAAAATCATATCAAAAATCGCCTGTGTCTGAGTGTCGTTCTACGATTGATTGAAGTCATTTACTGTATTTGCTCGAGCAACCGCGTGGGACACTTATTCGAGACGAGAAGGCGCTTGAACGAGAAAATACAGTATCTCCAGAGCCTATAACGTCCACAGTCCGGCACAGTTATCAATTTTGATAACCACGTTACGTCACAACATGGCGGCCATTTTGGAAATCGAAGATTTTCGTACCCCGTTCGTGTTGTTCGTTTTTTATTCGGTATTGCTCGCCTTATGTACCCATAATTCTATTGGAGATTGGTGAAAAGGTCACTGTTCTTCAAGTGCAAGAAAGATGGCGGTCACCACGGAATGATAGATGTGAAATTTTTGCACGAGAAGTGACAGGGCGGTTGGAATATCACGTTCAAATGAGGTAGGTTTTTCAACTTTGCCTTTAAGGTTAGGTTAGTAAAATAATTTTGTCACAGTCAAAAAAATTATGGAGCTGATCTTCAAACTATTTTCTTTCGATGCAACTGTTATTTATCCAAATGCAAACTGTAGGAAAAAAGTGCATGGGGTGGTCTTGATTCACGGTCTAATTCCGTTACTAACCGCCATTTTGTGTTTTCAACGTTGCTGTTATCTGTCTGTTTATTATTCGGGGTATCTTCGTCCCGGCGGGCCATAAATAAGACGAAGGACTTTATTGAAAGTCTAGTCGTTGTGTGCTCCGTTTAATAAGGCTTGACTAGGGAATTACACTCGAATCTGTTGTTCCTTACGTCGACCGTTTTGTATTTAACCGTTTTCCAAATGCTGCCCTTGAACAATTATGACTGTTTTAACCGGCTGGTTGTGATCCTGTAGGTTTTGGTGCTTGCTCCATGTACCTGGAATTTAGATGGCATCTGATGAACATAAAAGGAAAATAGCAAACCTTTGTCGATTTTGTGGGAAGACCACCAAAAAAAGTGCTAAAGCCAAAGGTAATTTCAAGAATGAATTTAGAAGAGATTATGGCATCGATATTGAAGAAGACAATGACTTCATACATCCACCACATATTTGTCAGTCATGTGTGACACATTTTTATCGCCTAAGAGAGTCAGCTTCAAGAGGAGAACCTACTCCTGGTCTGGCTAATAAATGTACTTCATATTCTTGGAAGCCTGACACAGAAGGAACCTCGTGTATTTGCAACAAAAAGGTTGGAAGTCTGACTAAGAAACGGAAACGAGTTGATGTGGCAAGTGGAAGTGATACGGCGAGTGGGGAAGAAGAAGAAGACTAGTCTGAGAAAACCTCTTGTGATATTTTTCACAACATAATTATCAGAGAACTTGCATCTTATTGATGAGGAATTAGCAAAAGCATTATGTCACGACGTTTGCTCTCGTTTGGTCTTGTTTTTATTGATCCTAACGATATATTTTCATCTGTGAAAAAAATTGATAGACAGCTACTTTTGAAATTAGTTGAAACTATCTTTTCCCTCGAGAGGGAAAACATGAAAGCTGACAATTGCGACCGAAGTTACAAGAACATTTGTGATCTGTTGACAGTGACACCTGAATCTTGGCTTATGTCGCAAAATGTTGTCCTTAAAAGTGTAGTCAATGGGTTGAGTGATAGCAGTACGAAACCCGTCGAAAAAGTTATGGCTGTTGACCATATGTATGGTTTAGTGAGGCCAAACTTCATTAGTCCAATAATGTTTGGATCAAACCTTGTGATGTACTCGATTGCACGAAGCAAAATGGCTGTCAATATGTATGGGGAAATTGCATACTGCGGGGCAATACACAACCATGAAGTCATGGGTTGATGGGTTAACAATGGAAGAGCCCACCATGCCTGAAAATGACCTATTGACGGCAATTGACAATGACCAAGTTTTAATGAAGAAGTGGACTGTGCGAAAGGACAACCGTACCCAAATAAGCATCCTTACTAGTGTATGTTGTGCGGAGGTTGGCACCAGTGATGTTCTTTTACAAAGGGATGAGACACTTGCACCAAGGTACATTGTACATGTAATGTATTTCAAGTCGTGCAATCATGTTGTATTTTCTGCTATACCTAATTATGCATAAATTATTAATGTTGCATATTTTGGGATAATCTGAGATCAAATTTTATGACTTACATTGACATTATGACTGAAATGAGCAAGACTTAAGAAAATAGATTATCTGCGATAACAATAGGCCATTTCCGAGTTACCTTTTGCCTCTGTTTCAAAATGAGGCTTCGTGCGAAACCATTCAAATGAAAATGAGTTTGATTTGCATGAAAATGAACTTGTGAGTAAAACTGATTTGCATCTGAATGGTTTCGCACGAAGACTCGTTTTGAGACAGAGGCAAAAGGTAATTTGGAAATGGCCTATTCAATCATACAATCTGGCTTGTTCATGTTGGCAACATGACTTTTGTTCTCAAAGAAAGCAGGATAAAATACCTTTTTATTTTTGAAGAACAAAACAATGACTAACTTACATGTACATATATCAATTTCATAAACACAGACAGCATTGATTTACTGTCAAGCAAACAGTCATGATTCCCAAAATCAGGATTTTCATTAGATGAATGCATCTGATTGAGCTTGTGAAGGTTCAAAATTTGCACATGAAATTTTGTAGAGCACATAATTGGTTTTGGATTTTTAGAATCCAGATAATGAGATTTAGATTTTCCCAAAGAGATTCATCGCAAAACTGGTGTCAGTATAAATTTCTGTACTTTGCAATCTATTTAGAAAGAGATATCTGGTTAAACCATTGATATATTTACTGTACATGTGTAATACTCAAAACCTGAGAACGGTCTCAATATCAGGAAACTCGTACTGAGATAAAAATATGAAAGCGAGTATGATCTAGTAACCAACCCATCTTTAAGGGGCAAAATTAAAGGCAAAATCATTACTTATTTGAGATAAGAAGGGCAAATTGTGTGGTGAGTAATAATCATTTAACTTTCCCCTCATTGATTACTGCAGTAATTGGCCAGACAGATTGACCGAGGCAAGGAGTAACCCTGTCAAGAAAGAAGAACTTGTTAAAGATTGTTCCTCTACCACTGAGGATGCCTTACTCTTGCGTAAAGAGGTAAATATGCATGATGTTAATGGGAAAGTTATTGATTTGTTGATTGCTATAAAACCATGTGTGCTTACTTGTGAAACCATTCTTTAGCTTAGCTCACATTATATGCCTGTTGTAATGTAGCATGCATTTATATATAAATATTTTTTTGTATAAAGAATATATTTTTTTTTGCCACCTTGTGTGCCAGTGGGCATGAATAGGATGAGTGAGTTCAGCGAGTGAGTGAGTCATTTGGTTTCAGAAGTGTGATTTGCATGAATTTCACTGAAAATGTTTTGGTTACAAGTGTTTTTTTGTTGGATAGTTCAGTTCATGTCAGAAGAAAAGTTATGATTGCATAATTGTCCATAATTGTCGAAGTAAGATTAATTTGGCCATCGCAGAAATGGGAAGCGAGGGATTAGATATGGCTATAGAGGTAAGCTATTTGTATGTTCAGTATATAACCAGAGGGACAGAGGAGAGTCGCTTACTGTTGACAATAAATATTTAATTTTCATTTCATAGTGAGAGATGGTTTTGCTCCTAAACACGCTTCGCACATGTAAATTAAAAGTAATTTCAGCTCTCCGCTTGGACCATGCAAATCAAAAACGTCATTATAGTAGCAGTATTGCCCTTTGTAAAACCAAAATGTATTTACTGTTGTTTCGTTTATATTTTATACAGATTGTTGAACAACCAGCTTCGCCAGCTTCCTCCAAGAAAAAGAAGCTTGAGTGAATAAATACAATTATTAATGTTATCACATCAGTCTCAATAAACAGAATTAACAGAATAACCGTTGTCTACCTTCATTTTGTCATTTTACTCGTAACATTTCAGTGTTGCTCATCAAAAATTAAGACGAGGTTGATTTGGAAATCGAAACATGAAACTATTCGAAATAACTGTGGACAATAATAGTATGTTCGATACGTTTCTTTTTCTTTTCCACAATATGCTGTGATGCAGCTTAAAATTCAGTCGAATAAATTGCATTGTAATGTTTTATAAGATTTATAAACTCCTTCCTTCCCGTCGCATCGTCCGCCATATTGAATTTAAGACTGTTGCTACGCACTAATGTCACGTGAACGAAAACTGGAGCAGCGATTGGCTAATGGTTTGTTTTTGTCGAGGTTATCAAAATTGATAACTGTGCCGGACTGGTCCATCGGGGAAAATAATTTTGAAAGTGTAGCTTACTTTTGATGAAAACAAAAGCAATCATAACTGGTGCTTTAGTGTTGTGTGATCGCGAAGGACTTTAACTTTAATTAACATAATTGCCTTTAGCAAGCTAATCCGGCAATGGGCGGTCAGAACACGGAAGCTCATGACATTGACAGCGAAGGAAAAAAAAAAAAAATCGTCAATACGTGAAATTGTTACAAATACTTAAATGAAACGCAGCAACAGAGTCAGCACATACAAAAGCTGGAGACAAAGCGTTCCAAGCGGGAACAGTTCTTACAAAAAAAGAAAACTTGTGGGCGTTAACATTAGATGAATAACGTTGGTATTGGAATGGGTGCTGTACACTAGCTCGTGTCAAGTAGGGACAGACCACCGCGCGTAGATCATCCGGGAAAGATATCCGTACATTTCCTGTCTTGATCTTAAAAAACAATGTCAACAACGCGCTACAAGCAAAGAGCATATTTCCTACCATCCCTCGCGTGACTCGCGCTCCGCGCTTGCTCGTTACACGCTCCCCCTTTGAGTTGGCGCACCATAAATTAGCGCCTGTTACGCAGCCTAACACAACTTATTGTTTGAAAGATTTATTGTTTGTGCATACAGCTGTTTGATTAAACGTTGTCACTGATCAATGAGAACTCAAGTTATATTGGTGGCAAACTAGGTCACATTTTCAAGGTCAAGGTCACATTTTCTCCCTCCCCTCCAACGCCCCCCCCCCCCCCCCCCCCCCCAACAAAAAAAAAGACTAATTATCTATATTATGAAAAAGTAAAAGTGGTCCTTTAGGAGAGGTGGTCACTCATGGAAATTAAATGTTTTCTGGGTAATATTTTTTTGTGGGATCATCACTTCTCGTTTTCTTTCTTTTGTTTTCTTGTTTGTTTTTACAAAATAAGTTATCCCTAATCGCTACGCTGAATGATTTCATATCTTTCTTTAATGATAAAATAGACTGGACACTACAAAATAGAACTCTCCCGAGGCCTCCATCTCCCCAGGAAACATGCACAACCTTATGTAAGACTTGTTTGGGATTAATTACGTATTGTGTTAGCGACGACTATTTTACCTGCAAGATCCTATATCAACTGTTTGTTGTCACTGGTGGAGTCCAAACACCTCGTAATCTGTAACAGTAAAACCTCTAGCACCTGTAAAGAATGTGTCGTGCTGTCCTGGTGGGAGTGGATAGGTGCTGCCGAGTTTACTGATACTCTCACCGTTTGTGTTTGCATTGTTTGATATGAATAGGTCATTCCCTTCACCAAACACTGGTCCAAAGCTGCTAAGACAGTAGATGGCATGCTGCTGCTTACCAGTAAGAAGTGGCATTTTGGTTGGTAACAGGCCGCTCGGGTTCACCATGCTGAACAGGAAGGCTTGGTTACATATTACATAGTGACCAGAACCTGTTGATAATATGACACATGACATAAATATTTACACAGCTCTGGTTATTACGTACATTTATACCCATTTACTAATAATCATACGAAGTTTTTTCTTTTGAAATATCTAATTCCAAACTGTTCAGGAGTGTTTTAGACGTGGTGAATTATTGTTTCAAAGTGTACACTGTTACTAATCCTTTAGTTGCTTGTTAGTGGAAAACACAAGCTCGAACAGATGTTAGGGAAAAGTCGTTCGAGCGTTCGCTCGCTTGCATGGCTGATCTTCGCTCGCATAAGAATTAGCTCGACTATCTACTGTCTGCTCACGGATTTGGAAAAACTTCCATATAACCCCATACTTTAGTTATGCATACCGTTGTTGAAACTAAAACGAAAGTCGAAACAAAGAAACGCCTTAAGAAAAAAATAGCGTGTACATGTAAAATTAATAGGGACTTTAAGCAATAACGGCGGAGGGCTCTACTACGGCTACCGGAAGTCAATTTCTCACGTCTGGAGCCGATGTTCAGCCGTAGTATGAAATTTGACCACGTGAGCGGGATGGTTTGGCCGTAGTCGCTACTACGTCGGGTTTATTTCGCTTCTGTATCCTTTTCTTACAGATTTCTCAGTGTTTAAAGTTTTCAACGGACCTTATATCCTTTTTAGTCAATGACAATGTAATTTTTCTCAAACTTGCCGCCCAAAAACGTGTGATTCTACTTACGCTTGAATTTGCCTTTCAGTTAAAATTATATTTAGTTAGGCCCCGGGGGGGGGGGGGGTACACAACAAAGTTTTGTACGGGGATGCTCCGCCCCGAGGTCCAAACCCTTACCCTTTCATATACCGATTTTGACAGAAAAGGTACCCCTTTCATATACCTTTCATTAAAAATGGTACCCCTTTCATATACCTTTCAATGAAAATGGTACCCCTTTGAGAGCCTTTACGTGCGTCTGTTTGATATATTTTGAAAGGCCATTTTTTTAATACTTAAATGGCAGTTTTCCCTACCTTTTTTATGCTTCAACGGCGTGGTATCGCTTCCCTTTCCTATTCTTCGTGAAATCCCTACCCTTTCATATACTTCAACTCGTGAAATCACGACTTTTTCGTATACCTCCAGCCTCAAAAAGGTACCCCTTTCGGGCGGAGCATCCCCGTATAGCCCATTATAGGGAGTACCCCCCCCCCCCCCGGGAGTTAGGCGTTTTAATTCGTACTTTCCCGGCATAGTAAATCGAACCCAATCGAACTAACTTTCAATCGAACTCAATCGAACTCAATTCATGGATTGAGTTCGATTGAGATCGGCAATCGAACGAAATCGAACTCACCGAAAAGAAAAAAAATCAATCGAACCCAATCGAACGTTCGATTTTCGAACTCATGATTTGTGTAAAACAGGCATTGAAAATCCATAACCGGATCTTGGAAGCTCGAGTCACTTCAGCCCGGTGTGTAGCGCACGTGTTTTTCGTAAACGAAGAAATTCCGCAGAAATGGCTTCAGATGGGCTGTGGATTGTAAGCTTCAAATGCGTAGTAAAAGGCTACCAGGAATGCCGCTTTGACGTCTTTATATTTTTGCATAAAAAATACACGAGCTGAGAGATTGACTGATCCTAGCATATTCATAACAATAGCAAAAACTGCAGCCGAACACTACATATCTTGCAACAAAAGTTAGCCAAAGAGGCCCTAACATATGCCAATAGAGCTAGCATAACGAAGGCATAGAGAAATAATAATTCCATGAATGGCTACACAGCATGAAAATCTCCTGTCATTTAAGAGATTTTTATCCCAAAGATCGTCAAAGAGTCATACAATACGTATCGAGCATGCAAAACTGAGACAGAGATAATAGTGACTAGTCACAATTAAACAAATATCTCGTAGACCTTATTGGGAAAGCATTTCTAAAGGCTTCTTTATACTTTTTGCGACTAGCGGGAGTCGTGTTTGGCCTGTCACCTTTATAATACTTTGAACTCTAAAATATATTGTTATCGTTGTGGTTCAAAATGCAGAAAATGTACGGCATTTCAAAAGTTGTAAGATTCGTTCAGAATCATCTCTTGGTCCCAACAAAGAAAAATAAAGTTCATGTTCTTTTGAAGAATGCCATTCCGTTCTCAGAAACCTAAATAAAAGAACCTTAGAGAGGCTTTCAACTTCTTAGGGACGGACCATTAGAAAAGTGATGGGGGTGTAGGGGATTTTCAGCTTGCACCAATTTTTTTTTTTTTTTCGCCAATTGCTTGTGCAGGATTTTTTTTTTTTTTTTTTGCAGATGAAACCCTCTGCACGAATTTTTTTTTTAAGAATCAATATTGCTTTGTTTGTCATTTACTAATTCAGTTCATGTTGATAATAGTTAAAGTTTTAACAATCACTATAGTTTTGTATCAATGAACTTTTTCATTGTGTTATAGAATTTTTCATCAAGGGGACCCCTCTAATTTTATTGTGGGCACAAAGAATTTTTGAAATTAAATAAATATTCTCTTGGTCTTCGGCCATCGTAGCTTGATTAAAAATATTAAACAAACAGCGGTGATAAACATTTTAAAAACATTCATTTTATGAACTTAACGTTCCGTATGCTAGACAACATTTATTTTCAAAAGTATAACCGTTAAAATATGGGAAGCTATTTATACTGTATCAGTGGGGTCTGGAACCTAGATAGAAAAAAACATCTGCAGTGGAAATTTAAGACGTTCCTAACCATGCTAACGGAAACTATCTGTAAATGAAAAATGAAATAAAAACCTATACTAATAAAGTAACAGCTTTTCGCTGCTGACATTGGCATTCAATGCTGGCTGCAAATTTATTCAGGATTTGCAGCCAGCACTGAATGCCAATGTCAGCAGCGAAAAGCTGTTACTTTATTAGTATAGGTTTTTAATTTCATTTTTCATTTACAGACAGTTTCCGTTAGGAACGTCTTAAATTTCCACTGCAGATGTTTTTTCTGTCTTGGTTCCAGACCCCACTGATACAGTATAAATAGCTTCCCATATTTTAACGGTTATACCACAGGCAGACCAATCGTGATGTGTGAATCACATCAAGCACAGTAATGAAATGTATACGATTTGTCACGGAATTGAGAAGCGATAGAAAAATCGAAAATATTACACAATAAAGTCTTCTCGCTTTTACTTTATTGTCTCTTGATGTATCCTGACCGGTTTAAATGCATTTTTACCACTTTTGTCACTCGCCCCACTATCCACTATAAAAGAAGGGAAGGCTGGAGACCTTTGAGCGAACCCTAGACACGCGAAAGCCAATAAATTCTAAACAATTCAACTCAAGCTCCCCGAATTGCCACCAGTGAGGCCGCAGGTTAAATGTCTACCCGTGCGATTCGTGCTACCTTCCAAATTCCCTTTCACGAGCTCTAAAAGGGCTCCGTTTTGGAGCGATTCTGGCCATCTTCGCTTCGCCATTGTCCGCGATCCCAACGGCTGTACTACGAAATTCGAACACTAAAGCTTAGCGACCGCGTCACAGAGACAAAATGACATATACCCGAGGGGAGGGTCGTTACTTTTGCCCTCGTGCAAATTTTCGGGGGAGCTGGTGTGTGTAATTCGAACGGAAACCACACGCGTGACTCTTTAGAATGGAACGGTCCGATCCCATCCGTGCGCTAAAACGGGCGGACAAATCGTCACTTATATAAAATCGTCCATTACGAAAATACAGTTTCAAACGACTAGTTCTTCTAGATATAACAATAAAATAACTTTCGCACTACATCGAGAAAGGTGCAACAAGTAAGAACAATTCTTCTCGGTAGATTTTGATCACGTGCTAGGCAACGAGATCTGTCAACAGAACGAATTTCATTTGAACGCCTGAACAATTATTTTGAACGGCTTGCAGTCCTTGCAGTGAACAGCCGAAACAGAACAAAAATTTCGAACGACTGGCTGTGAACGGCTTTGGAAAAATGTCGAGTGGAGTGAGTTTTCAGACAGAAAGCGAACGAAACCAAAATAGGTCACTTTATGTAAACAACGGCTCCAAGTGCCAGCGTCACGTAAAATTCATGTTTAAAATTCTTTCTGAACTTCATGTTTACCAATTGTGAAGATAAATCTTGAATGAAACTAAATATAATAATCGATGCCTTCTTTTATAGTGGATAGTGGGGCGAGTGACAAAAGTGGTAAAAATGCATTTAAACCGGTCAGGATACATCAATAGACAATAAAGTAAAGGTGAGAAGACTTTATTGTGTAATATTTTCGATTTTCCTATCGCTTCTCAATTCCGTGACAAATCGTATACATATTATTTCATTACTGTGCTTGATGTGACTCACACATCACGATTGGTCTGCCTGTGGTTATACTTTTGAAAATGTATGTTGACTAGCATACGAAACGTTAAGTTCATAAAATGCATGTTTTTAAAATGTTTATCACCGCTGTTTGTTTAATATTTTTAAACAAATATTAATGTGTTAAAAAGTTATTTAATATTGAAACTGTTTATGGATAATTACATGTATTTATCATATTTATGATGGATGGATGGATGGACGGACAGACGGGCGGGCGGGCGGGCGGGCGGGCGGGCGGACGGATGGATAGATAAACTTTTTTGAATCTACTGGTTTTGCATGTTGGCAACTGAAATTTGCGCTTTCCGGCTATTGAATTGAAAATATGAATTCATTATATTACCTTATCGTTGTCATTTCATGCAGTGTGAGGTAAACACTTCAATGAACACTATCAAATGTCTTTATTTATAAATAATAGTATAGGAAGGCCCCAAGAATGTTTTGAATTTTTGAAATGCCAAGAGCGCTATTTTCAATACGCACGTTGGCAGCTTTTATATGTTAAATAACAACGACAATAGGACTTCTCCTTCTGCATGAACTTTTTTTCTTTGCTTTGAACTTTGCACGAATTTTTTTTCCTGGCATTTTCCCTTGCACGAATTTTTTTGTTTCTCCCCCCCCCCCCCCCCCTCCATCACTTTTCTAATGGTCCGTCCCTTAGCCGTCGATACCATTTCGCAAACAACTTCTCATTTCACTGTTCCTCGAACGCTCACGGACGTACTCTCTCCAGTCCCCTTTGTCACGGTAGCCGTAGTACCGTCTTCCGTAGTGATTTGCTTAAAGTCCCTAATGTATGGGGCTACGGACTTTGTTTTGTCAATAAACTTACTTGCCCAAGACGTCTCGGTGAAGCCTCCAAAAATATTCCCTCCACTTTTCACAACAGTAATCGTGGGCCCCTTGTTGTCACATTTACAATGAAAAGCCGTAGCCGCAAAACCATCTCGAGAAGCACGGAACAACAGACGCCATTGGGCTCCCAGAGCCGCAGGCATCCAACTGTTCAAGACTCTTCGATGCTCTTCGTTCGTCAAAATCACCGACTCTGCAAACACTTTTGGGGCTTTAAGCTTCAACTCATCCAGTAACCCTTGCAGCTGGTAAAACTTGGCTTCAGCTTCAAGTTCCTTAAGAAATGTAGCACCTTCTGGTAAAATCAGTTCTCCATTACGGAGATAATTCAGCACAAAGCGGAAGTAAGTTCCATCCCGGTCAATAAAGAAAGAGCCGTCTTCAGAAGGCTTCATCTCAAACCTCCCTGAAAACATGGCAGCCAGCATGGAGGTAGGATCTTTTGTCAGCGTTTGCACGCTTGTGGTAAAGGGCTGACCGCCGACATTAAGTTTAACAGTCGAAGAAAAGTGGACCTGATCGAGTTTCTTCGACATGGAGTCGAATTCCTTTTGCTCCTTGCGAAGCCTTTTCGCTTCTTGCTGTAACATTTCACATGCTTCTTTGATGCGATTCTCAGCATCCTCTAGAACTTGATTTTGGGGTTGATCAGCCATTTTTTAACCAACTAAAAAGAAACGTTTCACGGCAGAAGAACTGATATTTCACACGACTGCTTTCACTATGCAAATATCAAGTCCGCCGTCACGCTTGACGCAAGCTTTATGAAAGTTGGTCCTTCCCAGGGTACGCGCGGTCATACTACCGAAATTTCGTAGACGTGCGCCATAGTTGCTATTCAAAGTCATTTGAATATACTTTATTATGCATGCAAGCCAGTATTCTCGTGCAAATGGATATGAAATCCCCTCGGGGCACTCTCGTTGGTGTAACGGGTATATATTAACCGCTCCCTGCTTAATTTGGCATCTTTTGGCGGAAAACCACGCAGTGGAAAGCTCGCTTTTGTTGTTTGCACCAACTCCGAACACAGATCACGGCCAACCAAGACATCGCGGTTCCGCTACCAGGCAATTTGCTCAGGCCATTCCAAGATAACAACGAACCGGCTCCGGCCCAGCAAGTCGCTGTCGAGGTTTGTTGTTTTTCTCTTGGTGTTATTTAGCGTATTTCAATTCTTCGAGCACATTTGTTGGCATTTCGTCCGTCGCCCTTCGCGTCTAGAAGCAAGTTTTCTCCTCAAAGCTTTTGCTTGTGTTGCTATTTTAGTTTTCTCTTGGTCGGCTCGTGGTTTGTCCTCGGTTTACGTTCAGTCTAGCACGCGGTTTCCAAAGATTTTATTAGTTTTACATGCTTTGCCGTCTTTGTCTCGCGCACGTGTGTTTAAATCGTCAAAGGAATTCAGAAAAACCGTGTTCATTTTCTGTTTCACTTCACGGCGTTTATTCAGGTTTGGAAATGTGGCTCCGTGGATTTTAGGTCCGTTTATAGAGAGCATGTTCGAGTCTCTGATTGGCTTCGGGCCCTTTTCAGAGAGGTTTCGTGTAGCTCTGTGGACTTTAGGTCCGTTAATAGAGAGCTTGTTTCGAGTCTTTGATTGGCTTCGGGCCCTTGTCAGAGAACTTTTTGTGTAGCTCTGTGGACTTTAGGTCCGTTTATAGAGAGCTTCTTTCAAGTCTCTGATTGGCTTCGGGCCCTTGTCAGAGTAGTTTTTGTGTAGCTCTGTGGACTTAAGGTCCGTTTATGGAGAGCTTGTTTCAAGTCTCTGATTGGCTTCGGCCCCTTGTCAGAGTAGTTTTTGTGTAGCTCTGTGGACTTTAGGTCCGTTTTTAGAGGGCTTGTTTCGAGTCTTTGATTGGCTTCGGGCCCTTGTCAGAGAGGTTTTGTGTAGCTCTGTAGACTTTAGGTCCGTTTATAGAGAGCTTGTTTCGAGTCTCTGATTGCTCTCAGGCCCTTTTTTATCTCGTTAATGCGCATGCGCATTAAGCGAGATTTCGAAATTACCACGAAAAAAGGGGCAAAAGCTGTTAACAAATTTTTGTGGACTTTTTTCCGGGGGGGGGGGAGTTTCTTCTTTCTTCTTCATAGAAGCTATATTAGGGCATTGAGGATATGGTTGGTTAAAGCGGTTAGGATTTCAAGAAGGGCGTCACATACCGTCACTAAAATATTTGAGGAACACCCCCGGTCCTATTGTTAATTTCCCTAGGGTATTGGGATGTCAGAACTTGTGATGAACTTGTCGTATTTCACATTACGTCACCGCAAAGATATTAAAGTTCTTAGTTTCGATATCTCACGTTACGTATCAATATATCAAATTTTCAATCATTTGTCGTAAAGCCATTCAAGCTGCTTTCGAGAATGGTAAAAATAGGTCAAATACGTTTTCTTGGGAAACGTAGTTTGAGAATTTCACGGTCTATTTTTACGAATGGAGGCGTTATTGGACGGGAAAGTTTGTGTTTTAATATGAGCGATATGGCAGAGCAAAATAGCATGAACTTTGCGTTTGTATGCAATAGTATGGGAAAGACGTCATAGTTTTATTGGTTTAGCTACCGTGCACAAGGAAATTTTGACTGAATTTGTTTTGCGGGAGGAAATTTTTGTGCGCGGTCGGGACAGCTTAAATTTCTGCTGGGAGGAAATGTTTGCGGATTTCTGGTCAAGTATAAATAAAATCCAAGGCATCGGTATTAAACAATTTCACTTCCTGACCGGAGGTTTTTATAGTTCTCCTAGTTATATGGTTGCTGTTCTGGCGCCAATATGAACATAAACAACGAGAAAACTAGTGAGTGAATTATTGTACGTTGTTGTAAAAATGTATCAGTATTATGATAACAGTCTCTGGTTCTTTTGAGGACGTGTGTGGAGTTGAATCGGGAATACAGATGACTGTTGTGCCGGTCGCCTCGGAGTTATGATAGCAATATATTCACTGTTGAAAAGTTCTTGTTAAGCCGATATACATCATTAAAACAAGTAATTTTTTCTGCGCGAGTATATTTCTGCGGTGGAAAATTTAATACAAAATAAAGTAATACTGCATAATAATGCAACAACGGACAACCTTGCCTGTATCTCCGGCAGATCAGAAAAAGGTTTTGAAAAATACTGCGGTCAGGAATCCCGCATGTTTGATTACTTTAGTGCAAATTTTATAATTTGAGAAATTGGGGCGCTAAGTTTCATGATGTCACTTTCCGGGAAACTTGATTAAAGTGTACAGCTATCATGCTGGAGATTCAAATATTTAAAACCGTATGTAATGATGCTATACTTTTGACAATGGAGATACTGCCTAACTCCGAGAAACACATTACACTTACACGCGAAATAAACTCTGAGGAGCTATTAAAAAACAATTGCAAGATCCCACTATTCCAATATATGACTATCGCATAAGACTTGGATCTTAATAGAATATTTTACGAAATTTTACTGCGGTCGTGACCCCGGGGGTCGTCAAGAAGACACTGTCAACACTATATTTTGAGGTTTAAAGCAGACCCATTTAATCTCTAATAGTTACTAAACACATGATACCGGAAATAGAAAACTCTCGACTTTCGAATAAAAAAAGACAGAACTACTATATATTCGCAAATAACCCATTCATGTATAACATTAACTTATGCAGCCATTTCTTTTTCAACTCTCCACAAAAGAAAAATCAATGTCCGCTTCACTTTCCAAAACATTTCATATCGATAGCGATAACAACATACAACAACTGCGTGAAATATTTCCTTTAACAAGCATTGACAACTAAGCGGAAAACAGATATTTCAGCCCACCCACATCTGACGTCTGAGTTATCAAAAGTTTCTTTGCCGCCGCTTTTGTTGATAATTTTGTCCGATGGATTATGAATGTTTTGCGATACCTTGTTATCTTTGTGGAATGTCCGGTTTCCGGAAGATAATAAAAGAACAGGAATGAGCGAATCTCAAAACTGTAAAAATGAAATTAACGTTGGAAAAATATATATTTGCTCAATTCTTTCTTTGAGGAATAGAGGAATTCTAAGGATATGCACTTTTTTGTCTTGACTTCCTGACTGAATTTAAGTCTTAAAATAGCAATGAATATGCGTGAGCGGACTCTGATCGATCAATGACAGACATTGTAGCGACCATAGGTCATGGATCAGTTCTTTTCTTCTTTAAAATCTCCGTAAAATTCTTAGATGTTTATATCTTATATATAAAGATCTACAAACGCGGATAAGCGTAAACATTTATCCGATGCGTTGTGGCACACATCAAAGATTTAAATTGGATGATCCCACAGGCAGATGATCGTGATGTGAGTGACATCAAGTTACAGATTCGAAGCCAGTGCACAGTAATGAAATATACTAGGTAATAATACGATTTGTCACGGAATTGATAAGCGATAGAAAAATCGAAAATATTACACACTACACATTACACAAAGTCTTCTCACCTTTACTTTATTGTCTCTTGATGTATCCTGACCGGTTTAAATGCATTTTTACAACTTTTGTCACTCGCCCCACTATCCACTATAAAAGAAGGGAAGGCTGGAGACCTCTGAGCGAACCCTCGCCACGCGAAAGCCAATAAATTCTAAACAATTCAACTCAAGCTCCCCGAATTGCCACCAGTGAGGCCGCAGGTTAAATGTCTACCCGTGCGATTCGTGCTAGCTTCCAAATTCCCTTTCACGGTCTCTAAAAGGGCTCCGTTTTGGAGCGATTCTGGCCATCTTTTTGTACCACGAAATTCGAATACTAAAGCTTAGCGACCGCGTCACAGAGACAAAATGACATTCACCCGAGGGGAGGGTCGTTACTTTTGCCCTCGCGCAAATTGACACCGTCGGGGGAGCCGGTGCGTGTAATTCGAACGGAAACCACACGCGTGACCTGTCACTTATTTGTCTTTATTTGATAAAGTGCAATTTTTCATCAAGATAAAAAGAAAAGTCTCTTTTTAAAATAAAAATGCTCGAAGGAAAATTATTAAGCTTGTTAAAACCAATTTGCGCCAAAAAATCAAAAATCAAAGGTCACGGATATGTATGTGTATACCGGGAGTCTAGGGTGTACTCTAACTGCACGTCCGATCCAAGAGAGAGGAAGATAGGGGCCTTGGGAACGAGGTTGGTAGACGTTTCAATAACAAATTGATCATTACATGTAAAAGACCGTTGGCCGTCGGGTGTTGATATGAACGATATGGTCAATAATGTTTAATTTTATTGGTAAATTGCACAACCTTCTAAAGTCGCTGTCGTAATTTGTCGTATTTTTGAAGCGGAATCGAGCCGCTTCTCGCTATTCAGAACGTCTCATGTCGGCAATTTTCGGGGCCACGTCGCTTGTCGTTTTTACCAAGGCTTCTTTAAGCCGAGATGTTTTGAAAACAGCTTCGGCTATAAAAGGAAACGAAATCTAATCACCAGCTCTATTCCCACAAGAGACACCATTCTGCCCGAAGGTACACAATTTTTTAGTTGACGGAAAAAGCGACAAGTAAAATATTTTCATTTGCCTTTTTTACAATAGTCTACCTTAGTGAAGTATTTAGATAAAACATTCCTTTTTTACTGAAGTCTTTTTACTGAACTTATTCACATGCACAAAGTTCTTGTTTTGTCTCATACATCCACATATACACTGCACATATTAATTGGCTGTTTAAAAACATTGCTAGTAAATCAATTTTAATCCCAAATGAAAATCGTTGCAATATGTTTTAGTTTTGTTTAAATATCAATAAATAAAGATAGTAAATATTTTTTAACCTTCGAACATCTTTCCCAAATTTCGATTGATAGGAAAATCGCCATTGTAGTGCCATACAAGTCATTGCTACTAAAATACTGTGACTGATACAAAACATAGAAAATTAACTAAGTAAAAGCGCTCTCTAAAGATAGATTGAATCTAAGTAGTTTTGCCACCCCCATCCCTCCTCATAATTTCCCCCCGTAGCAACCAAATTGGCCTCGGCTCATTACTCGTGGCGAAGCACACGAGTTGTAAATCCGGCGTTGACTTTTCTTCTTTTTTTTTTTTCGTGTCACATTAGCGCATGCAAATTTATGCACGCATATTTAAGTCTATATCGACGACTATATGGCTTTCGGCCATGAAATACATACCGTAAAATCTCTCCGTGTGTGTACTCGAGAAGCAAGATAAAGAACTACTGCGTACAACTGCACACTTTCAAGACAATTCAAGACGTTCATGGATGGATAGGCCGTTTAATATTGTGTTCGCTGCTTATTCCTGTGGGATTTTTGCTCTGGCAAGTTCTGTGTTTTGTATATTAAACTTGCCATTTGCTTAGGACGCTTAGCGATCAAGCTCCGGGTCGAGTTTAAGTGTCAGCTACTGAATCTAGTGAATGCAGTGTGGTCTTACTTTTAAACCCGCGCCGTGTATACGTGAAAGCATGATGAACAGGCTATCGGCAAGGGTGTTTAAATAAAATTCACTCTCTCACTCACTCACTCGCTCCTTCCATCAGCTGTAAACTTAGTGAGCAAATGCTTTGTTACGAACACGTTTCGTAACAGGAATTCAACGTGAATCCAACGATAACAATAATTAATTTGATGTAAACGAATATAGACAACAATAAGGTTACAGATGTTTCGCATTTGGAGTTTTTAGTGCAACATTAAAATCGATCTAAAAGGATTTTGCAACCTAAACACGCGTTCTGATGCGTATCTAGATTAAAATAATAAAATTTAGTCCGTAGGCAGTATGTGCTCTTAGACAGCGCAGTGATTGAGTTTGTGGCTCAGTCCCGGACGGCTCGAGTTCGATTCTCCAGAGAGTCCTTTTTTTTTTCTTTTTTTTTTTCTTTTTTCGAACTGGACATTATGAAAGTGATGTACTTTATTTTTCGTTCGTCAAAAATCCTTACGTTTTATTAAAAAAAAATATATATCGAACTGTGTCAGTGTGAAAACGTAAGCGTACGGCAATATTGCGTTACGCGTTACGCGTTAGCATTTCTTCTTCTCGGGTTGGCTCTTAGGAGCCTTTGATTAGACATAATTTCAAGCTTATGTTTCTCTGTAAAAGCACTCAAATCACTTGGGAATCAATGCTGCAATAAGTTAAAGGCGCCACGAGTTCAAGCTGTGTACAGCTTCTTGTTCGCTTAATATAATCAAGTTGAAGTTTCCCCTCAGCTGTAAAATGAAGACTATTTTGAACAAATACGCTAAATTAACATGAAAATTATTTACATTCATACTCGTGATTATTTTGTTGCTCATGACTTTTATTGAAATAGAGCCCTTAAGTCCTCTATGACTGCAATGTCTAACTCTTCGATTAGACCTACAGGTATTTTCAATCTTTCAACTTCAATAAACCATTTAGCAGCTTTACACATATTACCTATCACGTCTTTACTACATTTACCTATCAAAGGCACCCAACTTTTCCAATTCTTGTTGTTGTTGTTGTTTTTTATTAACCTTACATTCTCTCGCATTAACGAGATGGCTTTAAGAGCCCTTTGATTCAAAGAAGGTTTGTGCTTTGCGTGGGCTTAAGGACGGCTTATAGAGAGTTTCTCGAGTCTCTGAACGGCTGCGGGCCCCACTCTTTTGAGGAAGTGGAGGAGCTTTTTCATCGGATAATTACGGATAATTATTTTTGTTGTTTGGGGGGCTTCCGTCTTTGATTTTGAAGGATTATGTGCTCCTTGAGTCCGTCTTTGGTTGTTACCCGTGCTGCTTGGCCGGGGGCTCGCTCTCCGACCGCCTCGGGAGGTGGTCTCGGATCTATCTAAGATAGATCTCATTTAGATTGATCTAAACGGTCAAGTGTCAGCCCCAAACACCAGAAAGACTCTTGGAGATGTCAAAACTGTGCAAAACTTCAAACCCCAAGGCAGCACTCTATAAAACAGAGGCGTTTGCTTCTATTGCAACGGCCTAATGCACACGCAGAATTGGTGTTTCAGGATGCAGAGAGACCTGGAGAACCCACCTGCCGTGAAGCGTCCTCCATGGGATGAACGGCGCCCTTAAACAGGGCGGGTCGTTTTAATTTTTGTCTTGGTCTGATAGGCTGCCTTGTTTTTTGCTTAGCGGGTAATTATTTCAGCCCAAAGCCCAATAAAGTGTTTTCGTTTGCAAGGGCGTCAGCGATGATTAACTGTAGTCCTTTTTTAAAGTTTTTCCCTGTTATCATTTTTTCGATCACAATCATTCTCGGATGGGAACAGCAATCCGCACGGACATTCCGTTTCATCGGGTGTCACGTGTATTGTCCGTTCGCGGGCGTGTTGGAGCGCTGTTTCCTGGCTGGGACTCACTCCTTAACCCTGGGTTGTCGGTTACTCTTTTTGTTCTAATCTTTATCCTTTGTCAATCCCTTTGGTTTATTTGCTGTTTTATTCCTCGAAAGCGTTTCAAACACTCCAACGTTTTCCGCGTTCCAGTATGGAAATGATTGCTCAGTTTTGCCCTCTAGATGCTCAGCGAGAGCAAGAGAGCGACAGCTCCGACGGGTTAAGTTCGGCGGGAGTCCCGGCCAGGAAACAGTTTTTTCCATTGAGGCATTTGCATGAAGTCCAGTGGAGAACCGTGTCCCTCTCTCCCTGACTCATTTCGCCTCTTTTTTGTCATCTGGCTCAGTGGGCGTTAGTGTTTTGCCCTCCAGTCTCCTGATGTTCATCTCGTTTCTGGAGCAGCCCGTAAGTTTAATAACCCTTGATGAATGCATCAAGGTCTTAACTCCTTTCCATCGGATAAGGTTCCTGGAAATGATGGTTTACCTACAGAGCCTGACAAACGACGTTATTTTTAATAAGTCATTTGCAAAAGGGACGATAGGAAAAACCGCTTTTTTAACAACGGACTATGATCTCTCTCCTTTAACATGTGTTTAAGCGCGCGTTACTGATTTCTATAACTAGATCGTCGGCCTCCGCGGTCCTCTGATGGGTACCAACAAGACATGATCTTCGTTTTGATCTAAAACATCAATGCCATGAAACGGGAAGTTGGGTGGATCGGGCCCCTTTAGAACTGTGATGTGAACCACTCGGAGTTTAAAGCAGCAAAATGTGCTAAATGTTTTAGAAATCGTTGTTACATATCACGTACAGCCATTAGTTCAGAAAAAACGTCAAGCAGGGATTGGAAAAAAACAAGAATGCAAGAAGATTGTCCATTCATGGGACAATAAACATTATAAAAGAATTTTTTTGCTTGCGGAAATGATATATCCTAGCTTGGTGTTAAGTACCCCGCCCAAAGTTTTGAAAGAATTCATTACCTTGGTACTTAATGCGATTTTTGTGGAACCAGATAAGGGCATTCATGGGACCATGGTGGTCTTTAGTGATAGATTGCGAAACTACGATAAAGCTCTAACGCTAAACAGGTTAAAGCGCATAACCAACCAGTAATATGATGGCCAAACTTCAGAGAAATTAAGAATTCCGACAATCTATACGAATATATTTTTCGGTACAACGAAGGAAAACAGGATCGACAGCAAAAGTGCCTTTTGTAGACTTTTCTTAGATAAGGACATTAACTACGCAAGTGACCTGGTTTATCACATGTCAAACAGTGATGCAGTCAGAGATGCGAGACTAACAAGGTCAAACTTTCCAGTAGCATGGATAAGTCTAAGGCAATCTATTCCACAGTTGCTGTTTTTTCAGTCACTGATTTAAAATTTTAACAAAATGGGATAACCATATTTGGTTTGTTGCTCCTTTTCAAACTCCTTTTGGAATGAGGTAAACTTCACAGTAAGTGAGGCAGCAGTTACATTCTGAATGTACCTGCGGTCGTTGTTAGGACTTGGCCCTTGGACTTGATACCGCCTCTTTTAGGTTAAGAGGGACTGTATCTCTCGTTGTCACTGTAAAAAGTGTGGTCTTAGTACAAGGCGGCTTAGCATACAAATGCGTGTGTCCTTTCTCCTTTTTTTTTTGGAGGAAGGGGGTTTGGCGCGGGTTCGGATTTTTAAGGTTTGGAAAGGGGATATATTTTCGGGTGGTTTCAAGTCAATTCTGATAGCAAACGTAGGAAAGGGAGTGACGTAGCCCGGAGTGTCACTCTCCATATCTTAATCCAACAACAATGGCGGCAGAAATAATATAGTACTATTCGAAGTCATTTGAATATACTTTATTATGCATGCAAGCCAGTAGTCTCGTGCAAATGGATATGAAATCCCCTCGAGGCGCTCTCGTTGGTGTAACGGGTATATATTAACCGCCCCCTGCTTAATTTGGCATCTTTTGGCGGAAAACCACGCAGTGGAAAGCTTGCGACCCACTCTCCCTTCCCGAGTGATCTGTGTTCGGAGCTTCCATACAATGGAGCGTAGTTTTTTCCCCTTGTGCGTTTGGCGTGTCGCCAAACAAAATGTCTTTAGTTGCAATACGGCCGCGTGTCCTTCTCGCGGTCGGGGCAAAAAACTGCACTCCACCAGCGACACTCCGTGTCGTTTCCTGACTACGCCGGAGTGTCACTCTCCATATCTTAATCCAACAACAATGGCGGCAGAAATAATATAGTACCGTTAAAGGGACCTCGGCTGAAAAACAGTTTTAGATCCAAAGCATTCGTAATGCTTATATTTAACTCAGGCTGGGGTTTTAAGTGAGGCAGTGTCTGTAAAAGCGGTCCACTGCATTTCGGGTCGGAAAAACGTTTTCCCTCAAACTTTGCCCAGTAAACTATCTTGGGTCATAAGTAAATGAAACGACTTTAGTTTTTGGAAATACGTTAAATTGTATTTTTTAGAGCTCGTAACGGTCAAAGCGGCAAAAGGCCTAAATTTGCGCTTGGCCAGAATCGAAAATTGCATAAATTTATGAGCTCGCTGCTCGGAAACCACCAAACGCAGCAAGAAATTATTATTATTCCTAAGTTGAGTGTTCCTTCAAAGGTGTGAAACGCAAGTTAATTGTGATATGGTTCAAATTGGAGATTCACTAAAATTAATACATTGGCACCCACTTAATCGCTTTTTGAAAACATGCGAAAGTACCCTGTCTTCGCTGGCTTTTATTCCCCAAGTCCAGACTGAAACGCTTAAAATTTCTATTGAATACTGCTAAACAAATGTTAGTTAGCATAGAAATATAAAAATACTTTGCACTTTTTGTCTTCTTTTTCCACAGCGACATTAAACTTTTCGTGCTTTTGCGAATATAAAACGCACATTATGCAAATTAGGTTGTTGGACAATTCAGAGTGCTTTAAATATAGACGTTTTATATTTTATATTTCACGATATTTAGTCATAAATGCAGTAGAGAACACACAAATAAATGTTTTGAAATGTTTAATGGCTATAACTAGCTAATTATTAAGTCCCGATCTTTGGTGAATATGGTGAATATTATGCAAATTAGGTTGTCTTCAAAGGTTAGTCTGGTGAGAAGAAACATTTCTAATTTAGTTGATTCTTTTTTTTTTTTCTTTTAAACATTTTAAAAAACACAGATATACTGTCCAAAAGCATTTTGTGGTTTAGTTATTGAAACTTGACGATAAATCAGTTTAGCTTTTTATATGGGACGTTGTTAATGTACTTTGAAATCGACAATGCGTGACCTTTGTCAGTTCAATTTGCATGAATTTGGAGTGTCACGCCATGTAACATACAAACGTCATTACTATATTCATTCTATTTGGTAACTGGCAAATGAAAAGTAACCATTTGTGACGGATTTGTGACTAAAGAATAAAGGATGCTTTATTTTGCAAGGTATAGCAAGGTCTGTCGGTACCTTACACTTAATCCTCTAGTTGAGTAGGTACAGAGGAGGCAAACGGAACTTGGCTTTCGTGTTTCACAACAACGACACCCAACAATCAACTTTTTCTTTCTCATGCAAGAACGCAGCGGCAAACTGTGAAGACCTGTGAAACTTTTAAAAGTTTCAAGCAACGAAACCCTTGTCTTAACTTTGTTCTTGAATTTACAGAGCTCAATATCATTTTCTTTAAAAAGGCTGACAATATAAATTCATGGAGCTTCAATGGACTTAGGACCTGTTCACATGGAGGGAGGGTGACGCCGGATTACCCGCTTAGAAGGGTCACCCGGTTCTTTTGTCTCTTGCTGTTTGCTGCATGCTTCACATAGCCGACAGAGTCACCCTGTCTGCTTGTTCGGGTCACCCTTCAGGATGGGCTAGACGTTGTTTGCACGTAAACGGTCACGAAAAGCCAAGGGTAAAAGTTATAACCGGAATGCTAATAAATGAGAAGGTAAACACGAGAGGATTATTTTTAGGCTATTTTCGGGGTCTTCACTTTAATAGAAAATACAACAGAATACATATGTATAAAGCCATTCGGGCGTAAAAAGGGTTGGGGTGGGGAAGGGGGGGGGGGGGGGGGGTGGCAGTCCTATCCATTTTACCACATATGGTGCCATCATCTGTCGTCTTTACTGACTTAAATTTAGTATCTGGACAACCATTCCGCTCCGCTTGAAAACAAGACCAGTATCTTGGGTAATAATCAAATACCGGCGTAAGTTCTTTCGGCAAGATTAATTATAAGTTGTATAGCCGGTCTTGGGTAAAAAAAAAAAGGCATACGTAAGTGATTACCGCATACGAAATGGACGTTGTTCTACGATAAAACTACTATAAAAAAAAACTACGATAAAAACAGTTTATAGTCCGCCATTTGTAAAGTGTGATTAAGGCATTGAAGGAATCGTTTTTTCGTCCCTCCAGTTTGGGCCTGCCATTTTCTCGACGGGAACGTACGGAAACATGGGTGGTAAAAGGCGGGAAGTGCCCGTGCCCAGGAACGGTGCCCAGATTTTGCCGGCCTGAATTAGAATGGGCGTTTTTTTTTTTTTTACATGCCGCTTTTGGTATAATACTGGCTTTCTGTTCCCGTGTGCCAGAATTCGCCATATGATTTAATAAGAGGGGCTACTCTTGGCGTATACCAGTATGTTTGTCCAAATCAAAAAGGCCAACCTTGGTTAGATTTTTGTGTGACAAACGGATAGAATCGAGGTGGCTTTCTATTAAGTCGGTGCATTGCAGTGAATCAAAGAGCTCAGAAATACCTCTTGAATCAACACACATTTCTGAACGCGACAGAAAACGATCATCATCGCGCTTCTTATTGAGAGCCTTTTTCCATTACCTACATCCGGCGGCCATTCAATTGCGCATTGAGATTTTGCATTCCCTTAACAGTCCAACCATCCTTCTTTTTTGCAGTAACAAATGGTATCTTGGGATCACTGTTTGCCTTCATTTTGCCAGTTTGCAAATAGAATGAATATAGTAATGACGTTTGTATGTTACATGGCGTGACACTCCAAATTCATGCAAATTGAACTGACAAAGGTCACGCATTGTCGATTTCAAAGTACATCAACATCGTCCCATATTAAAAGCTAAAGTGATTTATCATTAAGTTTCAATAAGTAAACCATAAAATGCTTTTGGACAGTATATCTGTGTTTTTAAAAGAAAAAAAAAATCAAATAAAGTGAGAAATGTTTCTTGTCACCAGACTAACCTTTGAAGACAACCTAATTTGCATAATATTCACCGTATTCACCAAAGATCGGGACTTAATAATTAGCTAGTTATAGCCATTAAACAATTCAAAACGTTTATTTGTGTTCTAAAATGACTAAAAATCGTGAAATATAAATATATAAAACGTCTATATTTAAAGCACTGTGAATTGTCCAACAACCTAATTTGCATAATGTGCGTTTTATATTCGCAAAAGCACGAAAAGTTTAATGTCGCTGTGGAAAAGGAAGACAAAAGTGCAAAGTATTTTTATATTTCTATGCTAACTAACATTTGTTTAGCAGAATTCAATAGAAATTTTAAGCGTTTCAGTCTGGACTTGGGAAATGAAAGCCAGCGAAGACAGGGTACTTTCGCATGTTTTCAAAAAGCGATTAAGTGGGTGCTAATGTATTAATTTTAGTGAATCTCCAATTTAAACCATATCAAAATTAACTTGCGTTTCATACCTTCGAAGGAACACTCAACTTAGGAATAATAATAATTTCTTGCTGCATTTGGTGGTTTCCGAGCAGCGAGCTCATCAATTTATGCAATTTTCGATTCTGGCCAAGCGCAAATTTAGGCCTTTTGCCGCTTTGACCGTTACGAGCTCTAAAAAATACAATTTAACGTATTTCCAAAAACTAAAGTCGTTTCATTTACTTATGACCCAAGATAGTTTACTGGGCAAAGTTTGAGGGAAAACTTTTTTCCGACCCGAAATGCAGTGGACCGCTTTTACAGACACTGCCTCTTAAGTCGGTATCTCCGTAACTGGTTACTGAATGTGAATTGGTCTTTTTGCAGTTTAAATTTCCCGCGGGCCACCATGTTTCTTTATGGTAATTTATGACGTCATTGCGTTGTCGAAGATGTCAATATGGAGTTTACAGAAGAAGATTTCGCGGTAGAACCGCACAATATCCAGTCAAAAATGCATTAAAAGCACATATATATTTATAAATTTACGTGATGTTGACTTAAACCGTCGTATTGGAAGCTCACAACAACGCAATGACGTCATAATTTCCCATCAAACTTTGAGAAAACAAACATGGCGGCGCGCGCGCGGGGAATTTGAAAGCAAAAAATGCAGAAACAAAATGCCCAGTATTCAAAAGTTAAAGGTTTGTAATCACCTTCAAACCCGTAAACCAATTTAACAATGACACGAACTAATGATCTAGAAGAAATATGTTTTCTAGCCGAGATTCCCTTTAACGAAAAAAGTCTTTGAATTGAGCCCAGGTGAAGTATGAGGCCCCGACCACACTAATGCGTTTTCAAAAGTCTCCGTTTTCATCTCGAAGAAAACGAAGCAAAATATTTTCGCCCACACTAGCGTTTTCGCATCGTTTTCACCTGTCCACACTTAAACGGTCGAAAACGATGAAAACAACTGGGACCGGGGATTGCGCATGTGTTAAAGATGATAGATGCTCTGATTTGGACTGGAACCGATGGCGTGTGACGCTCTCAGTACGTCATCGTTTTCAAAAGTCTCCGTTTTCACCTGTCCACGATAGGAACGAAGCGTTTTCAAAACGATGCGTTTTCAAAAGTCTCCACTTTTGAAACCGTTTTCGAAAGCCTCCGTTTTCATCAGCGTTTTCGAGCGTTTTAGTGTGGATGATAGGTGAAAACGCATCAAAATGTACGCGTTTTCAAACGAAAACGCATTAGTGTGGTCGGGGCCTGAGTGAAACCATAAATGTCATCGCACGTGATTAGATTCCTAAAGCGCTTATAGTCAAAATACTCAGCGCGTTCCGCTTATTATTTGGGAATGACTTTCATAAATCGGGAACGGATTGCATTATTGAAATCAACATACATACACGTAATTCAATAAAAGTTGCTTTGGCAGTTGGTCATTGGTAATTGGGAATTGGCATTTGGCATACGGAACACAATGCAATGCTTCGCTTGAGTGACCGCCATACAATAGTTTCCCAAGGCATATTGTAAAACATGGACTGGACTGGATTTGTAAAACATGGACTGGATTTGTAAAACATGGATTTGTAAAACATGGATTTGTAAAACATGGATTTGTTGGTGTGTGCCGCTGGGACTTTAGGACTCTTAACCTATACTAGACCATTTTAGCTGCAACCCTATTCTAGACTAAACAACGAAAACCCTACCCTATCCTAGACCTATTCCAGACTCGCTACTTTCCAGAAACTCGTTCACTCTCACAGTTATTAGTTAACAGGGGTCAGTAAAAATGCCGTACTGCCCGCCGTACCGATTTTTTTAATGCCATTTGCCAGTAAACCTTGTCTAGACTTAATTCTTCACGCAACTGATCAGTTTCGCGGAAAATGATACCCTATTCTAGACCAAAAATCTCTGATAACTATACCCTATCCCAGACTAAACTGCCTGAAAAGTCTGAAAACCATACCCTTCACAGGTCATCCAACGATTTTGTGAAGTCAGCCAATGTGTTTTAATTCGTCAAACATCTTTTATTTGTACTTAAGCTTAATAAATCTCAAAATCTTTTCCCAAAGTTTGGAGGCGTTACGAGCATTTGAAGCTTAGTTTTTAGCATGTTTTTTAAACCCGCGACTTTGAGAACCCGCGACTTAAAACCCGCGACCGCAACTTGAAACCCGCGACCCGCGACCCGCGACGATTAGTGCAACTCCAAAATTTGGAGTACCGTGCCAAAAACTATTGGCCCGCGTGCCAAAATTTAGGAGTGCCGGGCCCCATAAAGCTTGCCGTGTGATCACGGTCTATTTATTACTGATCCTAACATTTCCACAACGGTAACATAAACTTCAGCCGATTACCATTATTTATCCTGCAACACGAGTCTGAGCCAAAGTAAACCTAATTATTCCAGGACAGCTAGTGCAGCGAAGGCATAGAGGAATAAAAAAAATTATAATCATGGTTATGGCTCCGTCAATTCCACGCCCGCTCATCCCCCCCCCCCCCCCCCCCCCCCCTCCCGCGCATTTGTCGGGCATTTTATAACTTTTCCTTCTAGTCAGGTGGCTTAACGCAGAATTTAGGCTTGATCGTGACAAGAGTTATAAAAGCATGAAATTTAGCACATAAATTGCTTATGCCCTACCAAATGATATTAGAAGGGGTGCCCAAGTCAATCTGCTCAGGGGTCCATTTTAAGAGGATATTTAGTTTTGACAGAAATCAAGATTTGAGTTGCCTGTGGTGCAATTGTCAACACATTTATTTTACCACCATTTAAAAATAAATTTGCATTTTTTATCTTGTTTTAATCACTTGCATATGTACTACGCTATTGTAATGAAAATTGGATTACAAATAGCGTCAGCAAAGCCTTATTACAGAACTAGTGCCCAGTCTCCGCTCAGTCATAAAAACTGTAGCAGATAAGTAGGGAAAATTGCGTGCAAATTGACCGCGTCTTCCCGTACATCAAATCTGGGAATACTTATGTACATTCCTAAAACATTCCCAAATTTGCCTTTCCCTTAGCCAATATACTGTATGTTTGTGGACTTTCTCTGCTGTAAAAACCGACAAACGCTCGCCATGGCAAAAAATTGGGTGACATTTGCCAATATAGTATTTTCACTCGTCACCAGGCTTCCAATTTGACCCTAAAATCATAGCAAAAAGATAATTTTTTGAAAGGAAAATCAAAATTTCGCGCATTTCTGAGTTACTTTTCTGAAATCCACACTTGGATTCTAGTACTATAGTTATTATTCTATCTTGAAACATTAAAATATTTTAATAACTTTAAAAAAGTACCGTCATTTTGACCTCGAAGTGAACAATTTCGTATAAAGACTTATATGGAGTTCGACCACGCGGTCATTGCTTTAAGCGTTCTATCCTGTTCTAACTCATTTTAACAGGCGCAGTTTCAACATCCACACTCGGTTTTGGCTTCCTGATTGGCTTCGCAACAAAAGAGAAGTCATTGCCCTTGACAATTTCAATGATAATCTTTGTCTCTTTCGTTGCTTGGCTGTCCATCGAGGAGCTCGTAGAGATCGCAACACCCGCAGAACCAGGGAACTCGCGGAAAGCTTCTTCGCCTTTTATCCGGGGCTTCGAGACCAGCTAACTTTGCGGGACTTCTCCAAAATCGAAAAACATTTCAAGCAAGGCATTGCCGCATATCTTGTTCTCCCTACTGGTGAATTCCTTTTATCTCACACCCCTGCTAATTACGACAAGGTTGGAGTGTCAACCATGACCATCGGCATCTATGCAGGCCATGCCTTCTTGATCACCAATATCAATATCAAATAACTTGAAGCGCCACACCAAGACGTGTACTCGAGGCCAAACCAAAATCGACTGCCCCGGGAAACGTGTCCTCCCTCCGGAGTCAGCTTTTGAGAAAGCCTTTTATCCAGAAGGCGGTTTCGGCGTCAAGGCGATGTGCTGGCTCGAGTGGGTAGCGAAACAGGCCGGCATTCACATCCACCATCACAGATGCGGCCATGGCGGTGAGAGCTATATTTGTGGGGCTCCAGTCGACGGCTATCACTCAGAAAGCAAAACAGTTTTTCAGTTTCACGGTTGTTTCTGGCATGGCTGCGAGGAATGTTACCCCGAAGGAACGAGGGACGAAGTTGTATATGTTGACCGAAGGGGCAACACAATCACAAGGATGGTTGCTTACGAAAGGACTCTGCAACGAACTCAGTTGCTTCGAGATGCCGGGTACACCGTGGTTGAAAGGTGGGAGCACGAAAAGCCTTACCCCTGGGGGGATGCCCATTGCCCACAGAAAAGAAACAAAACATATCCACACGCGATCGTCTACGACTTCGAAGCGTATCAGGACAAGACCAAGGCAGCTCGTCCGACAAACGGTCTCTCTTATGAAAGCGAACATGTGCCCATCTCAGTCTCCATTGCCGACACGTTGAACCCTGAGCCTGAGTACATTTGCTCCAAAGACCCTGACGAGCTTATCGCCCTGTTTCATGCCTCCCTTGAGTGGCGAGCCGCAGCCATCCGAGAGGCTGTGGCTGACCAATATATGCCTCCAAACCTTGAGAATCTCCCTGAGAAGCAACTCAAGCTCATCGACAAATGGTGCAACCAAGTGCCTGTGGTCGGCTTCAACTCAGGCCATTACGATTTCAAGCTTATTCGCAAATACTTTGTTTCTCATTTCGCTCAAGAGAACGGGGTCTTCGCCGCGGAGAAAGAGGGTCGCATCATGTTCATAAACATGCCTAACTTCAAGTTCTTGGACATCGTGAATTATTTGGCCCCAGGCATTACATACGACAAGTGGGTCAAGACGTATGGAGCGACACAGACCAAGTCCTGGCTCCCATACGAGTGGTTTGACAGCGCTGACAAGCTTGATTACCCGGGGCTCCCCCCATACGAGTGCTGGTACTCACAACTCAAAAATGCCTTCGTTCTTTCTCTCAAGGAGCACGAGGAATGCATTTGCATCTTTCACGAGAAAGGTATGCAGACATTCGGAGACTGGCTGGAGTATTACAACAATCTAGACGTGTCTCCCTTCCTCGAAGCTCTACAAACAATGAAGGGCTTTTACACGAGCCTCGGGGTTGACATCTTCAAAGACGCAGTCTCCTTGCCAGGAGTATCAATGCAATACGTCTTGCGAGGGTCATTGAGAGGGCGCAGGGCTCCAGAACTATACGCCCCCGGCCCAGAAGCGTACGCCATGCTGAAGGAGGCTGTGGTTGGCGGCCCAAGCCTGGTCTTCACCCGCAAACATGTAGCCGGCGAAACTCGCATCCGTTCTCACAAAGACGCCTTAGCCTCCCTCACGAAACGGATATTGGGGTTCGACGCTAACTCCCTTTACCCAAGCACGATGCCCTGTGGTAAAGAGAAGGTTGTGCATTACAATAACCCGGTGCTGGCAGCGATAGCTCTCAAAACGAAGCTGCATACAGGCAGGTGGTTCGGGTTTGCTGAGGTGGACATCGAAGTCCCTCGAGAGATGTGGGAGCAGTTCGAAGAGTTTCCCCCGTTCTTCATCAACCAACCAGTGCCTAACGAATGCTTGCCCCAGCATATGCACGATTACCTCCAAGAAAGTGGCCGAACTCGCTTTCCCGACCAGAAAAAGCTTCTGGGTGTGTTGTCAGCGAAAAAGATTGCTTATCTACGCACCCCTCTTGAAATGGTACCTCAACAGTGGGTTCAAGATCACGGCAGTCTACCGCACGATCGATTATAGCCCCAAAAAGCTCTTCGACTGGTTCGTTCGCGAGGTCGCCGACAACCGAAGGAAAGGCGACGCTGACAAGGATAAGGCACTGCTTGCCGAAGTGTTCAAGCTCCTTGGCAACAGTGCTTACGGCAAGTTCATCGAAGCTGTGGAGCGTCAGACAAAAACGTTGTACACAACTGACGAGGACGAGGTCGACAAGAATCTCCGCTCACCCTTGTTCGAAGACCTCGAAGAGATCGAAGAGGCCTACAAGATCGAGCTGCGCAAGCAAAAGATCACAATCGACCGCCCCTTTCAAGTCGGCAGTGTTGTGTATCAACTTTCCAAGCTCCGCATGCTGGAGTTCTATTACGACTTCCTTGATTACTTCATCGACAGGCGCGAATTCGAGCTTATCCAGATGGACAGGGACAGCATGTACTTCGCTCTTGCTAACGACACTCTCGAAGAAGCAGTTCGACCCGAGCTCCGCGACCAGTTCGAGGCGGAGAAGAAGAATTGGTTGACGTGGGACAAGTGGAGCAGCAGAGAGCTTGGCTTGTTCAAACTTAAAAAAGAAGGCACACGGGCCATCGCTCTGTGCAGCAAGTGCTATTACGTAGAAAACGAGGCTAGCGGAGAAGCCAAGATGTCCTCCAAGGGCGTCAACAAGAAGCAGAACGAGCTTCGCTGGGAAAGGTACGAAAGAGCCCTGCAAGGGGGCAGGGACATGGCCACCAACAGGGGCTTTAGAATGCACAACGGGGCCATGTTCACAGATCAGCAGAACAAGCTGGGCCTCAGCGCCTACTACGACAAGCGTTGGGTGCTGCCAGACGGCATCCACACAGAACCAATCGAGTTTCACAACCCAGCTGGTGGCAACTGAGTACCCGGCGGCACAACCATCTACTCCTCACGCACAAACCCACGCTTGGGGCCGTCGTAAAGGTAATACACGACAGTTGCATCTGGTTTGGTTACAACCTTCTCGATGTTGTAGACCTCCAAAGACCAGATCGGATCCGTCGCTCATCGATTACCACCTTCAAGCTCACCGGAACAATACAGATATCGCAAATTAACCCGATAAGGGAGCTTCTTCTCATTCACCCCCCACAGGCCTAGCATATGGAGTTGCGGGCTTGGCTGAGGTTGCTTTCTCTTTGATTGCTTGAGCAGGCTTCTTTCCAGTTAGCCGGGTCACTTCATTGTTCAAGGCCGTGACAACATCTGGCAATCTTTTAACCCAAGCAGTCGAACGGCCAGAGGGCAGATTCATTTCAACTGCGTACTGGTAACCAAACAATCGTTCAGCCAGGGTTCTGTTGAATCTTTCAACAATCCCTTGGTCTCTGTGGATATCAACGCGCCCACGACGAATGGTTGTTTTATGAGCCCCCATCTCTTTAGTCACAGCTCCCATAAACTCTGTCCCCGGATCGACTTGCAACAGTTGTGGCCATTTCAAAGGCCCGCGCCTATATACCCGGCCAACGCCTTCGAAACTTCATCAGACTCTTTCGAAGTCAATGGCTCTGCTGCTTTGTAACGGCTTGCTACATCAACAACTGTCAAAGCATATTTGTAAATCTTTCGCCCATGAGGCAGTTTATCGTGTGGCAAAAAAAGTAGATCCGCTTGATGCACTGCATTGGGAGTTTGGACGTCAAACTTTGGGCGAGGGATCTAGCGGGGCGCTGGGAGGTAAACTTGCCAAAGGGCTTGTTTGGCCAGCCATTACTTTGCGACATCATCAGAGACCTTGGCTGCTGCAGCTAGCTTTTTGACAGCGGCAAGACCTTTCCAGTAGCCTTTCGGACTGCAATAGATCTTTGAGAGTTTGGCCTCCATAGGGATGGTATATACTTATGTTTACAGAAAGCGATATGCCGCATACCCACCCGCAAGCAGGGTGCCTCCAATGAACGAAAGTTCACCAGTCTTCTGTTGTTAGCTGGGCTTATAGAAGTCTGAGAATTGAGGCTCTTTGTAATCTTTGATTTGTTTATCTGGTTGCGATTTATGCATCTGGTTATACAAGACCAGGGCTTGGTCAGTGGTTTGGAAGTTTTGGCTGGCTTGGTGTTTTACCCGATCGTTGGCTGCAATCCAGTCGAGGAGCTTGGTGCGGTCCTTCTGGTATTTTGCGTAAGCCGTTTGGTATTGTTCAAGGGCATGGTCATGCAGGATTTTCTCATCCATTGCTGCCTTTCCGTTATCACCAGACAGATACTTCGCGAGATAATTGCCGCCAGTGAAAGCTGCAGCATTTAAAACAGCGCCAAGGGTCATTATTGCAATGCTGGCCATTGTGGTGGTGTGTATACATATGGTTTTTATATGTTGTCTGGGAGGATTTTCTGGTCCTCAAGATATTTCTTAAGCGCGATGCTGCCAGCCATGACGGCTGTGAACTTGACGTAGTTCATCAAGCTTGCACTGGGGTCGGCAGTGAAGTTTTCTTTGATGGTCTCTTTCCCAATCCAACCAATACCAGCGACAAGGCCAGTTATTGTTGCGGCGTCGAGGATAGACGTCACAAGCTTATTGTCAGCCATGGTTTGTGTGCAGTATACATATGTGTTTTTTATTCCATTTTTTTAATTCCTTGTCTTACCGGAATTCGAGATGGGGGTTGTTCTGGTGGTGGGGCCGGTGTGTTTGCTGGTGGTGGTGTATTTGGTTTGCGACCAAGCTTTTGCATTATGGCTTCGCGTTGGTAATACACACCCGCAGCAGAGACAACCAACCCTCCAACCCCCAGAATATAAAAGATTGAGTTGCTGTTGGTGTCACTTGTTGTGTCACTTGTTGAGGGTTGGTTTGCAGCACTGGTGTCACTTGTTGAGGGTGCAGGCTTTTGTGCTTCGGCCTTTTTCTTTGCTTCACGGGCCAGGCGGTTGCGTTCTGCTAGCCTTTTGCCAGAAGCAACACGGCCGGGGTTCTTTTCTGTTGCAGGCTTTGTTTTCGGGGCCTCAGAGGTAACACGTGCAGGTGTTGGAGTCGGAGTTGGCGTTGGAGTTTGAGTTTCTTCAGGGGTCGCCTCGAGTGGTGTGTCCATAGTGGGTATATATATGATTTTGAAAATTTGCCAAGTGTGCTGACAGGTTCCACCTAGGTTTCACCTAGGTTCCAGCCAGGTTCCAGCCAGGTTCCTTCAAGGTTGCTGCGAGGTTGCCCCATGTCCCAGTCCAACTTCATCAAAGCCCTCAAGTGGATAGCCTTCACTGTCTCTTCTTGGATGTGTGGGTTGTGGTTCCAATTCTATTAAGTTAGGCTTGTGATCAGGCTCTAGTTCAAACTTGACGTGTTTTGTTGTGATGAGAGCAGCATTGGCAAGCGCCAGCCATCGTCCGCATCTCAGGGCAATACCTCCAGCAAGATTTGACAGCTCCTGGTAGATGATGTAGTCGTTCTTGAGTTCTTTCTGCAATTCCTTGACATAATCAATGTTGACCACCATGCCAACTCCTTTGGACACGAGCATTATGGCTGAATCAACTAGGGATTCTGTTGTCTTGTTGCCGACATAGGCCTCGTACCTTTTGAAGTACTTGTCAACGTCCTTGTCTGACAGGCGCTTGACATGATCGTGTGTGAGCTGCACGCCGATAGCTTCTTTGGCCTTGCCGGTTGAAACAAGGATTACCAGCTTCTCACGTTTGGCAGGAATGACATCGTCACACACGAGCCCTGTGGGAGGTGCGGTATCAGGGGTGGCCTCCAGTATCTGCATTACTTCGCTCAAGTCGACCTGGGCTTCAGCTGCTTGTGCCATCATCAGGGGTATATATGTGTTTTTTAATTTTCGATAATTCTCTTAATGGTGGGTAAAAGAGTTTCAAGCTCTCGTATAAGCCCCGCCATGGTGTCTGGCATAGAATTCAACTGCAATGGATATCTGTTGAGAAGCATAAGGCGCAGATCTTCCTCACTAGCGGCTTTGATAATTTTGTTTTGCGCATCAAGTGTGCGTTTGTGTAATTCATCCAAAAGCTGTGAAAGCACCGTGAGCTTGTGTAGGCTGGTTGGCGCATCCATGGTATATATATATATATATATATATATATATATATATATATATATATATATATATGTGTGTGTGTGTGTGTGTGTGTGTGTGTGTGTGTGTGTGTGTGTGTGTGTGTGTGTTTAAACCTTGTACTCAATTCCATACGGGTGTCTCAAAGAGAAAACCAGGTGGGAGAACTTGCGGGATTTGAACCTTGTGATAAGCTCTTTGTACTCCTCATGGGAGAGCTCGCCGGCATAGTCTTCGAAGATGGCCTTAGTTGTCTTGCTGGAGGGTGTGTAAAAGAGCACGATCGCTGCAATGTTATCACGATATGGCTTGGCAATGCTGGTGATGTGCTGTGTCAAGACCCACACGGATATGCCGTCATGCCTTGCGCTGAACCCCAGATTGACCAGTTGGCTCGTGCGGCCTTTGACATCTTTGGAGGCTGCGCAGTCATCGAGAATGAATAAAGTGTTGGTGCCTGTGAAAAAGAAGCTCGCCAGCTTCAACCAGTCTTCGATTTCATGCTGTTGGCAGATAATCACAAAGATGTGCGGATCGCGGTCCACGAAGCCATCGTAATTCTTGTTCTTGACAAGTGTGGGGCAGAATAAAACGATGTAATCAAAACAACCTCTAAAGGGACCTCGCAGTTGGTTTAGAAGATACTGAGTCTTGCCAGAGTTAGTGGGGCCCACGATTAGTGCGTTGAATGGCAACTTTCTTGGGTCCATAACCAGCACATATATTAGTTGGTTTGCAAACAATTGGTTCATGTGTTGGTGGGAGGGCACCTTTGCCAGAAGTCTTTGTATTTCATTGTATGATAAGGGTCTGGTAGATGGCAGGGGAGCCGGCTTATCATAGAAGTTGATCTTGCTTGTTGCTTGTTTTGTGACCATGGTATATATATATATATATATATATATATATATATATATATATATATATATATATATATATATATATATGCGTGTCTTAGTACTTTACAGATTCCAGCTGCCTGCTCATGATGTTCAACTGTGAGTCTGAGATGATGAAGATGTGGCAGTTTACATTTCCCGAGCCCGTACCGTTTCTTTCAATCTCGAGTTGCACGCCATCCTGTGTGTTGACAAGCCGTTGGCCGTTGCCGTGCAGAGCTGGGTCAGCCATGGACCGCAGGTCAATCCAGAGACCAAACTTTTTGCCTGTGAGATATTTGGTCAGGTTCATGTTGGGCCTGCCGCGCGTGTGAAAGTGTCGGGAGATTTCACTCCACATGTCAGTGCCGGCGATACCCTCGTTGTAGACCCTGTTTGGAACCCCATTTACGGTTACCTTTACTTTGGTGATGTCGGGATTGAAATAGTTCTCAGAATCCCTTGCACCCGCAGCATAGGGGTTGATGAACAGCAAGAGGATGCCCTTGAGAGACCGGCGCTGTGGGTTTACCCGAAGATTCATCCGAGTGTTCCCGCTTTTTGAGAAGGGATGCACCCGATCTCGCATTACGAAGTCATAGGCGAACCCCTTGCCGCTAGTATAAGTGCTTGTTGCTTCGTCGGCCAGCTCCTTACTTCTGATCGTCTCGTACTCCAGCTGGATGTTTTCCAACTTGTACACGAGCTTGCTTGTGTCTGAGCCTCGGACAACTTGGCTTGCGGGGGCTAGGGTTAGTTCGAAGACCAGATATAGGGCCTGAGGGTACATGATTCCGTGATCAGTTAAGATTTGGTGATCCAGTTTGATGTGATACTTATTCTTGTATATTGTCTCCAGCTTGTTCTCTGCATCCACGCCGGAAGTCTTCTTGTCGCCAGCAGCAGATCGAATCTTACACAAATTCACACTCTGGATGCCCTCCATAAGCATGTTGTCCCGCTCATCGGTTGATTTGAATAGGTCTTCGAAGATCTTATAGATGTCGTACCCAACCGTGTCCTCGACAGTGGTGGCGCCAAACTTTACAACGAGCCTGTCCACCAGGGCCCTAGAAACATTTTGCACGAGAAAGTTGTTAGCGTGGCCCCCGGCTAGGTTGATGTTGAGCACAAGTGCAAGCGAGCCGGACACAAGGACATCATGCTCGCCCAGCTTGGGCACCGAGACGTACAGTGTCTCGCCGGGATTGGCCTCAGAAGGGTTGAATGTGATGCGCTTAACGGTTCGCTCTGCCTTCATGGCGCCCACTGTCTTTTCACTGTGGGATGGAACTAGATTCGGTTGCACAGCCATGGTATATATTTGTGTCTTTTAAATTTAGATTTATATATCATCATGGCAGAAGGCGGATGTGATATACCTGACGAGACAACTGACAGAGATCCTCTCATCCCAGACACAGGGGATGTCGATGACAATGATGATGAGAGCTTAAACACCATGTGGAATGAAATGTCAGAAGAAGAAAAACAAGAAGCGCTCGACGCCTTGAAAGTCCTTGTCCCCGACACCACGCAACCATTTGATCCAGGTGCTGCTTCCACACCATATGGTGAACAAGTGCCTTTGGCAACAAGAACAAGGTTGCCCCCAGAACAGCAAGGCTCCCACACTGAAGAAACTTCTTTCATTACAGGGGCTACTCAAGGCCGGCGATTGTTAACAATGGATGATATGGCCTTTGACGAGGTTAAGGCAGAGTTTACCAGCGTAGACAGAAATCAACTTAATTTTCGGTACGAGGCGAAACCAAAATCAGGTGGGGCCATCATCGAGGTGAAATATCATACTAGAGACAAATGGTATCCTCTTCACACAAAAAGCCGTGGGGCTTTCGAAAAGACTCTCAACGCTTCTCTTCCAAAAGAGATCAAAGCTGCTCTAGGGAAGTCTTTGACTGAAGAGTTCAATGAGACAAATGCCGCATTTGAAGCAACTCAAAAAGAACTGGAAGCAAAACAAAAGGAACTACAACAAATGGAACAAAGGGCTGCGGAGGCACAAGAACTTCGCCGCGACATAGATGCCAACAGAAATGAAACGAAAGAGAAGGATGACCGGATTCAGGAACTGGAAGATGCACATGGACCGCTGGATACGGAGACAATACAAAGACTGAAAAATGAATAGAGAGCTCAGGAAGCTGAGTTTCAAGCTAAACGAAAAGAACTGGACAAGAGGCAAAAAGCCGCTCAACAAGCAGACAAACTACGAAAAGAAATCGACAAACTCATGCTTGACAAAAGGGGATTAGAAAGACGTCGAGAGGATCGAGCTTAGAGGAAAACAGGACGCTGTAAAACCACTGGACGAACTGAAACAGAACAAAGAAGAACTTGAACGACAGGACGCTGAAGACAGACTCGTCATAGAGGCTGAGGACACTTCCCCCTCTGAAAGAGAAGCCGCGAGAGCCCGGGTTGCTGAACGTGAAGGAGAGCTGGCAAGGGTCAACCCAGAAATTGAGGTTCGGGAAAGGGGCATGTCTTTGAGAGAGCGGGTTAGAGAAATCTTCAAGAAATATGGCTGGACCCTGCAAGCGATTGTTCTGGCAGCTGGCATCACCATCAGCGCTGTGGTACTAGCCACCTTGAACAGCCTTGCAAAGGCCACCAAGGCAATTGGAAATGGGCTTAAAGAGCTTGGGAAAAAGGCAGCCAACGCATTGCCTGGCTTGATTGGCTCAATTGTGAGTTTTATCTTCAAAGCTGCTGGGTCGGTCATCTCCTTTCTGGGTGAACGCGCCTGGCTGCTCATCCTTGCCGTGGTGGCCTTCCTTGTTGAAAGGGTCACCAAGCGTGCGAAATCTTGAACACTTATCTAAACCAAACGATAACGCCTGCTAAAGCAATCGCACCCGCACCAATGAGTGCCTTGTTTACGTGATGTGAGTCGGGCTGTGGTGTGGGTTGTGGTGTGGGCTGTGGTGTGGACTGTGGTGTTGTTGGGGCTGGTTGTGGTGTGGGTGTGTGCGTGCTGGTGGCTGGTTGTGGTGTGGCCTTTGCGATGCCCTGTGCCTGTGTGGCCTGTTTGGTGGATTTATTTTTGTTGGTCCCCCATCCATGGGGCGAAGGGAGGCTTTTTTGTGCCCAGGTTAACATCGTTGTTCACACCCAGCTTCATCCCTTGCTTTGCCTCCTTGAGATTGTTGTTGTACCCCACCACGCTCTCTGTGTTGATAATCATGCGTGATGGCATGAGCCAGCTTCCGGGCGCTGTCGCAAAGTCTAAGCGCACTTTCGTTGCTTGGATGGCAAGCTGATATCGCTGTACGCTTGTTGCGATGTCGTTCAGTATTATGGCCTCCTCTAGATGGGTGAGGAATACTCGCTGCGTTTCGAACGCCCGGCCTCCTCTTCCAATGATGCTGCTGCGGGTTTTGGCTTGTGAACCAAGAATGCAGTACACAAAGGCCTCGATTGATTGGTTCATACGCGCGAGCCCTGGCTGTGTTAGCTTTTGTGCGTAATTCGGTACAAAGTTTTCAAATTGACTAACCGCACCTTGGTCGTTACGAACGAAGTATATGCCGTTTGCGCGATAGTTTGGGTCTTTTCTGTTTGTCACACGCTCGTCATCAAACAGGGCTAGATCGGGATCAGGATAGTCGTAATCAGTAGAAAGGGGGCCATCATATGCGACCCAAATGTACACATTGCCAAGACCGTGTTTCTTCCCGTATGTGAAACGGAAGTCAGAATTGGGGTCTACACCGAACTCTTGACAAATCCTCTTGTATGCATCGATGTTAAACTTGTTGTCTTTCTGGTTGAATGTAGGGTCGTCTGGCAAAGCACTCACGCTCTGTTACCCACCCAGCTTGTAGAGTATTCGTCTTGTTGTGAAATAGACATGAAACCTGCAAAATGACAGGAGCTGCGGGGTTAGGGAGAGAGTAGAGTTCTTATCAAACAGAAGGTCACGCGAGATCCCGCAGCCGGTTGTTGCACACCACAGGGCGAAGTTCAGTTGTTGTGGCCAGAAACTCATTTGCGGGCTGCCGAGCCACTTTCTCCCATATTTCGCGGTTGTGAACGTAATCTGTGTGTCTCTGAAAATGTTTCTGTATTTTGTTGTGAGATAATCAGTTGGCGTGACATAGATATTTTGCTCTTCGTCGTTTATAACAGAGCCAATCATCATGTCTTTGTCGATTGAGGTGGAGAATTCAACAGCAGGGATTGGTTTTTGTGCGTTTCGGTTTAACGTCAACTGATAGGGGAAACCGCCAATATACTCTAAGCCAAGCGCGTCTTTCAGGGCTTGTGTCCAATTCTTGTGCGGTATGTCTGAGGGCATAGCCCAGGAGCCTTGCCCCTCTGGGAAAAGCACTACTGCTGAGGCTTTGTGCTTTTCGTCGAAAGAAACTTCTGTTGTAAATCTTGACATATCAGCGTGCGGGAAACGCCTTTTGAAGTTTGAGATAGCCTTAGCCTTGGCAGCTGTAGAGAGTTTTGCAGCCTCCGGAAAACTCATCCAAGCCAGTTGCGGATTTACTGTGGGTTGTGTTGTTCTAGGATGTTGATAGATATTAGGGGGACTATAAAACGGGGGTGGGGGCCCGTAATCGTGGCCGCCAATGTCTAGACCGAGATTTGAACCAGGATTAAAACCACCAGGGCGTCTGCCGAACATGATTATATAAATATAATTTAAATATATATATATACAATCATGGTTGTGTTAACAATCGTCGCACCTTCGAACCCTCACATCATCTACTTCGATCACCCGCTTACGAAACCGAGCTATATTCGGCTTGTCTCTTTTTTAACTTTACAACTCGTGGCATAATTTGAAAGAAAATGCAACTATTTCAACAACAATAAATGACTCAATGGAACAACTCCAATTGTGACATTACCTCAAGGGCATTACACCATTGATAGCCTAGCGAAAGAATTTAACGACTTAGCCACGCATAGAATAAAAATACAATTATCAACTACTATAAATACACCAGTCGGCTCAATGGTCATTCACAATGGAAGTAAAGTAAAGTTTAGTGACAATCTGGCAAATTTACTTGGCATAAGAGCTGTATTGTTTCTAGTAACATTCGTCAAAGGATTAACATCACCAAGCACTTACTTTAACGACTGTGATATGGTTGATAAAGAACAGAACCTGTTCAACGGTAAGCCTTCGACTGTTTTGGCTCGATTTGATCTTCGCGGAAAGCCATATGAGAAAGTTTTCTATGAATCAACACAGCAGAACATCTTGCGTGACGTCTCGTCTGGCGATTATGTAAACAGCATAACTCTGTCTGTGAGGGATGAGAACAATAACCTTTTTGACTTCAATAACAGACTTTTGAATTTGAAATTGAGATAAATTAAAATATAATATATACAAACCATGAGCTCGGCTAACGTGTTGCCATCAGCTCCTAAATACAGCGAGACTCAATCACTTTACCCAGTCTTATCCAACGGTGAAGACTTCAGACTCAAGAAAATCTCTGACTTGCAAAAGGAGCTTGAGTCGGAGGCTAATCATTACAGGCAAGTTGCTAAGAAATACAAGCGAACACACACCTTTGTTCAAGGAACATCCGTAAGTCTTGGTTTAATTTCTACAGGCTTGTCTTCAGCAACAATCGCCACAGCTCTGACCGGAGCCGGGCTCATCGCCAGTCCTGTTATTGCTGGTGTTGCTGTTATTACAGGTTTTTTATCGGCCGGTCTCACTATGTTTAGCAAGCGGCTCGAGAAGAAAATCAGGAAACACGAAAAAATCTACACACTCGCCCTTGCAAAACGAAACTCTGTCTGTGAGCTGGTTTCAAAGGCTCTAACTGACAAGAGAGTCAGCGATTCAGAGTTCAAAATCGTCCTCCGTGAAGTTGAGAGATATCATGAACTAAAGAACGAAATCCGTTCTGGCAAAACAAAGTCCTCACAAGACAAACAAACTCAAACTCCAGATCTTGAAAAACTCAGAGGCGAGCTTCGCAAATTAAAGAAGTCAAAGAAGAGTTTCAAAAAGAAATCAATCGTCTTGCTGCCGTGTCCAAGTCGGATTTGAAAGAGTAAACTCGGGTTTCTCGCTTTATCTAACAAAAGAACGCAACTGTGTGACAAAGCGTGACACATGACGTGACATTGTGCGTGACAACTGTGCCGTGACGTCACAACGTTCGGTAGAAATAAACGTGAACATTGTGAAGCACTGAATTATTTAGGTTGGCCGGCACAGCTGTGCCGTGACGTCATACATTTATACTTTAAAGTAAGTTTTGCTTTGTTTTTGAGACCGGCACAGCTGTGCCGTGACGTCATACATTTATACTTTAAAGTAAGTTTTGCTTTGTTTTTGAGACCGGCACAGCTGTGGCGTGACGTCATACATTTATACTTTAAAGTAAGTTTTGCTTCGTTTTTGAGACCGGCACAGCTGTGCCGTGACGTCATACATTTTTACTTTAAAGTAAGTTTTGCTTCGTTTTTGAGACCAGCACAGCTGTGGTGTGACGTCATACATTTATACTTTAAAGTAAGTTTTGCTTCGTTTTTGAGACCGGCACAGCTGTGCCGTGACGTAATGACTTCTTTGGATATTAGTGACAGTCACATAAAAGGAAGTCACGAGAACACCCAATTGAAAAAAACAATTGTATTGTATAAGCATGACTGACTTCGTCGTACGGCTCAATGAACTTGACAAACAACACAGATTTGCCATCCTTCGCTCGCTATACGGCAGCGATTACAGAAAAGAAATACACCGCTTGTGCCTGCCGGAAAAACATCATCATATCTACGAAGATATGGGGTTGGCAGAGATGGGGAAACAATATCTACAAGAACATTATAACAACATGCAGCGTGAACGTTGGACCCGAAGATTCCTGTCTTGTTATACTTGTGGTGGCTCATTTTTGCGATCAATCGATTCTTGTGAACTTAAATTTATTGCAAAAACTGCGGTCGTGTGGAAGTGCTAGATGATGATGCTCCGGCATATACGGATCAAAACATTTTTCACAAGCCAAGGAAAAGTCAGTCGGGGCGAAGTTAAGCGTTTGGGTATGCTTTTAACCGGCTTATCAAGAAGCTCGAATTTCTGCCTATGGAATTGACTCTAGATCAAATCAATGAGAAAAAACGCATCTTCAAACAAATAGAAGCTCGGCTTCCGAGAATCTCTTATAAGTTTGTGATCTACAAAATCCTGGACATTACAACGCCGCTTGAAGCCCCGCAACGAGCGATTGTAAATTGCCTGAGACAACAGATGTCAAATCATATGATAATTAAAAACGAACATTTATGGGACAATGCTTTCCGAGATCTGGAGTAAGCGTCGCCGCCTTCTCATTCAGAAAGGCTTCCAACATGGCATTGTCATCGCCGATGTTGTTTTCAAAAGTTTCATCAGGTCTGGTTTTATTAACCACTTGCTCTTCGTCGCTCCTTGATTTTGCGATGCTGAACTTGGATATCGATCGATGGCCTTCAGAATGCTCGGCTATTTTTTTTCGAAGGCTTGCCAAGTTCTCATGAAAGCGCTCGACCTTCATTTGAATGCTGTTCAAGAAGCTCGCTTGCTTGACAATTTGGCGTTCTGTGACATCCAATAATTTCCATGCAAACACTGCCACCGACCTAGGGCCCTCGTCTGGAGCAAGGAAAGCCTTTTGCATTCTTTGGTACCGCAAAAACTCCTCGTCTTCGTACTGTTTGCTGAACGACATTCCGACCGCGCCGTAAGAGCACCATAGGTCTTTCTCGGCTATTGAAGACATTATTTGCTCAAACGACTGAGTTTGCTTAAGAGCGCCGATGTCGATCAGTTTGTTTTGATTGCGTGTTAGCTTTTGTTTTGAAAACAAATAACAGATGCCCCATGCAAGAGCTGTGTGACATTTCGTCTTGTATATATTTCCACCGTTTAGAAGATTATTATGTTTCAAACTTGGCTCTATCTGTTGTAGAGAGCACATTCTGAAGTAAGAATCAACAAAAAGACCTTTATTGACCATAGCCCCACTGAAAGCAAGGCCAGCTTGTATCTGGGTTGCATAATAACGAGGAGCTCGAGACATAGCTATTTTCCGCTTGAAAGGACACTTGAACTCCAAAAGAATTAAAGTGTTTTCTTTGTCTAGATAATAGCCATCAGGACTGCATGTGACCTTTCGATATAGTGGATGATCTGTTGCTAGATTTATAGATATACTGTGAGCAAAAACTCTAACAGAATGCTTCTGCTCAAAGTACTTACGTGCAAGATGCTCGAACAGATTGCCCCAGGTACAGGCCGTATTGTTATGCATGTCTGCTGGCTGTATTTTCTTTAACAGCAAGCTCTTTGGTGTTTCAAATGGCGAAACTCCTGTCAAGGCTGCAATCTCTGACGCACCAATGGTGTTTTGTCGGTAGCTCACCCAGTCGGCGCTCTTTTGTTTCAGACCAGTGTTCCTCGATTTGAGAAAGTTCAAGAACAATTGTGTTGTCGTCATCATTGATATACGGGGGGTAAGTGTTTATTCAATTGGTAATCAATGCCACAAGTTGTTGTGGAGTCAGTCTTTGCGCGGCTTCAAGAATATATTGCGGTACAATGGATGGAGGAGATGTTTGCCCTCGAGTTTCTTCAAGGCATTCACAGAGTTCACATTTTCCTTTTCTGCATCCATAACAAAGAAGACTTCCATGTCTTGAATGGTTAAAAGCCGTTCGTTTACTTGATTGTGTCAGAACACTCTTTCTTCCTCTCCCCATCGTCGCTTATGTACCCGAGAGGGGTTTCTCCAATTGGCTATATATCGCTTGCCGTTGCGGGCTCGGGCAAAAATGCATTTACCCCCCGAAAATCGAGGTACCCCTGATCAAAATTACACTCTAGTTAATCAGTAATCAATGTACGAAGTCGGGCAGCCATTTTTTATATGATTGTAAACCGTTGCCTTAGACAATCTTCGATTGCAGCCGGGACAAAGCTCTTTCGGCCGTGGTTCTGTTCGCAGCTTCTTACAAGCGTATTTTTGATGCTCAACAAGCGAATGACCTTGTGTAAAGTTCAAGCCGCAATGTCTACAAGGGTTGTATTCGAACGTCCCTTTGTTCTTTGCATACAAGTCATCACCTTCTTTCAACTCAATTCCCCGCATTTTCAAAAATGCAACAGTAGTCATTGCTTTAATGTGTGCCATTGCGTATATACAAGGTTTTACCTTTCTTCAATTGGCTATGTATCGCTTGCCGTTGCGGAACCTCTTACGGAGTTTGAGGGAGGGGTACGTATAGTAGTTGGTGGGGAGGCACGTCAAATACCGTTTTTCAGACCCCTAAATAAGCCGCCAAACGCCCGAGTTACCGGGCCCCCAGGGCGAATGCAATGCAATGACTGCCTCCCCACCAACTACTGCGCAACCCCGACAACGAAGACGCCGTGATGACGATCAACGCGAGCTGATTGCCTGGCTGGATGAACAGGCACGAAATCTCGAGCGGTTCGAGCCTGATGATGATAATAATGCTGAGGTCGAGCCTCAAAACAACCTGCAGGAGTTAGATTTTGAACAATTTGTTCAAATCTATGATCAGGTTGACGGAGGGTTTGAACGTGGCAGACGAATAATCCGGTTTCTCTTTGTAAACGATCTCGAAAACTCTCTTGTTGCCAGAATTTTGAACAAAATCAAGCAACATGTTCACACACGACATACAATCAATTTACGCTTCACATTCGAGTTACGAAACACTGAAACCGAGGAGTTGAGACAGTTTTATCAAAACAACCACAACAGTCGTTGGTTAGCCACTCTTTCTGAGACACGACAGTGGTTGCAAGCTCAGGAAGAGTTTCGTCTTCAAAATGCAAACCTCAACAGACCTGATACCAAATGGGTTTACGAACGCACTGTCCTGCTTGATCTTAAAGTCGTGCTTGATCGACAACCACTGCAAATAGGCCTCGGGCGGCTTCCTGATTGGATACGCAACAAAAGAGAAGTCATTTCCCTTGACAATTTCAATGACAATCTTTGTCTCTTTCGTTGCTTGGCTGTCCATCGAGGAGCTCATAGAGATTACAACACTCGCAGAACCAGGGAACTCGCGGAAAGCTTCTTCGCCTTTTATCCGGGGCTTCGAGACCAGCTAACTTTGCGGGACTTCTCCAAAATCGAAAAGCATTTCAAGCAAGGCATTGCCGCATATCTTGTTCTCCCTACTGGTGAATTCCTTTTATCTCACACCCCTGCTAATTACGACAAGGTTGGAGTTTCAACCATGACCATCGGCATCTATGAAGGCCATGCCTTCTTGATCACCAATATCAATAAAGTCACAAACAATTACACTTGTGGCGAGTGCAGCGGGAGGTTCACACGGGCTGATAACTTGAAGCGCCACACCAAGACGTGTACTCGAGGCCAAACCAAAATCGACTGCCCCGGGAAACGTGTCCTCCCTCCGGAGTCAGCTTTTGAGAAAGCCTTTTATCCAGAAGGCGGTTTCGGCGTCAAGGCGGTGTGCTGGCTCGAGTGGGTAGCGAAACAGGCCGGCATTCACATCCACCATCACAGATGCGGCCATGGCGGTGAGAGCTATATTTGTGGGGCTCCAGTCGACGGCTATCACCCAGAAAGCAAGACAGTTTTTCAGTTTCATGGTTGTTTCTGGCACGGTTGCGAGGAGTGTTAACCCGAGGGCACGAGGGACGAAGTTGTATATGTTGACCGAAGGGGCAACACAATCACAAGGATGGTTGCTTATCAAAGGACTCTTCAACCAACTCAGTTGCTTCGAGATGCCGGGTACACCGTGGTTGAAAGGTGGGAGCACGAAAAGCCTTACCCCTGGGGGGATGCCCGTTGCCCACAGAAAAGAAACAAAACATATCCACACGCGATCGTCGACGACTTCAAAGCGTATCAGGACAAGACCAAGAACATGTGCCCATCTCAGTCTCCATTGCCGACACGTTGAACCCTGAGCCTGAGTACATTTGCTCCAAAGACCCTGACGAGCTTATCGCCCTGTTTTATGCCTCCCTTGAGTGGCGAGCCGCAGCCATCCGAGAGGCTGTGGCTGACCAATATATACCTCCAAACCTTGAGAATCTCCCTGAGAAGCAACTCAAGCTCATCGACAAATGGTGCAACCAAGTGCCTGTGGTCGGCTTCAACTCAGGGCATTACGATCTCAAGCTTATCCGCAAGTACTTTGTTTCTCATTTCGCTCAAGAGAACGGGGTCTTCGCTGCGGAGAAAGAGGGTCGCATCATGTTCATAAACACGCCCAACTTCAAGTTCTTGGACATCGTGAATTATTTGGCCCCAGGCATTACGTACGACAAGTGGGTCAAAATGTATGGAGCGACAAAAACTAAGTCCTGGCTCCCATACGAGTGGTTTGACAGCGCTGACAAGCTTTATTACCCGGGGCTCCCCCCATACGAGTGCTTGCACTCACAACTCAAAAAAGCCTTCGTTCTTTCTCCCAAGGAGCACGAAGAATGCAATCGCCTCTTGCACGAGAAAGGTATGCAGACATTCGGAGACTGGCTGGAGTATTACAACAATCTAGACGTGTCTCCCTTCCTCGAAGCTCTCCAAACGATGAAGGGTTTTTATACGAGCCTCGGGGTTGACATTTTCAAAGACGCGGTCTCCTTGCCAGGAGTATCAATGCAATACGTCTTGCGAGGCTCATTGAGAGGAGGATGGGGTCGCAGGGCTCCAGATCTATACGCCCCCGGCCCAGAAGCGTACGCCATGCTGAAGGGTGCTGTGGTTGGCGGCCCAAGCCTGGTCGTCACCCGCAAACACGTGAGCGGCGAAACCAGGATCCGCTCTCACAAATACGCCTTAGCCCCCCTCACAAAACGAATTGTGGGGTTCGATGCTAACTCCCTTTACCCAAGCACGATGCTCCAGGTTATGCCCTGTGGTAAAGAGAAGGTTGTGCATTACAATAACCCGGTGCTGGCAGCGATAGCTCTCAAAATGAAGCTGCATACAGGCAGGTGGTTCGGGTTTGCTGAGGTGGACATCGAAGTCCCTCGAGAGTTGTGGGAGAAGTTCGAAGAGTTTCCGCCGCTCTTCATCATCCAACCAACCTCCAAGAAAGTGACCGAACCCGCTTTCCCGACCAGAAAAAGCTTCTGGGTGTGTTGTCAGCGAAAAAGATGCTCATCTACGCACCCCTCTTGAAATGGTACCTCAACAGGGGGCTCAAGATAACGGCAGTCTACCGCACGATCGATTATAGACCCAAAAAGCTCTTCGACTGGTTCGTTCGCGAGGTCGCCGACAACCGAAGGAACGGTGACGCTGACAAGGTTAAGGCACTGCTTGCCGAAGTTTTCAAGCTTCTTGGCAACAGCGCTTACGGCAAGTTCATCGAAGCTGTGGAGCGTCAGACAAAAACGTTGTACACAATTGACGAGGACGAGGTCGACAAGAATCTCCGCTCATCCTTGTTCGAAGACCTCGAAGAGATCGGAGAGGCCTCAAGATCGAGCTGCGCAAGCAAAAGATCACAATCGATCGCCCTTTCCAAGTGGGTATTGTTGTGTATCAACTTGCCAAGCTCCGCATGCTGGAGTTCTATTACGACTTCCTAGATTACTTTATCGACAGGGGCGACTTCGAGCTCATCCAGATGAACACGGACAGTATGTACTTCGCTCTTGCTCACGACACTCTCGAAGAAGCAGTTCGCCCCGAGCTTCGCGGCCAGTTCGAGGCGGAGAAGAAGAATTGGTTGGCGTGGGACAAGTGGAGCGGCAGAGAGCCAGGCTTGTTCAAGCTTGAGAAGTAAGGCACACGGGCCATAGCCCTGTGCAGCAAGTGTTATTACGTAGAAAACGAGGCTAGCGGAAAAGCCAAGATGTCATCCAAGGGCGTCAACAAGAGGCAGAACGAGCTTCGCTGGGAAAGGTACGAAAGTGCCCTGCAAGGGGGCAGGGACATGGCCACCAACAGGGACTTTCGAATGCACAACGGGGCCATGTTCACATATCAGCAGCACAAGCTGGGCCTCAGCGCTTACTACGCCAAGCGTTGGGTGCTGCCAGACGGCATTCACACAGAACCAATCGAGTTTCACAACCCAGCTGGTGGCAACTGAGTGCCCGGCGGCACATCTATCAACTCTTCACGAACGAATCCCCGCTTGGGGCCGTCATACAGATAATACACGACAGGCGCATCTGGCTTGGTGACAACCTTCTCGATGTTGTACACCTTCAAAGACCAGATCGGGTCCGTCGCCCGTCGACTACCCCCCTCAAGCTCACCGGGGAAATACAGATATCGCAAATTAACCCGATGAGGGAGCTTCTTCTCATTCACCCCCCACAGGCCTAGCATATGCGGTTGCGGGCTTGGCTGAGGTTGCTTTCTCTTTGATTGCTTGAGCAGGCTTCTTTCCAGTTAGCCGGGTCACTTCATTGTTCAAGGCCGTGACAACATCTGGCAATCTTTTAACCCAAGCAGTCGAACGGCCAGAGGGCAGATTCATTTCAACTGCGTACTGGTAACCAAACAATCGTTCAGCCAGGGTTCTGTTGAATCTTTCAACAATCCCTTGGTCTCTGTGGATATCAACGCGCCCACGACGAATGGTTGTTTTATGAGCCCCCATCTCTTTAGTCACAGCTCCCATAAACTCTGTCCCCGGATCGACTTGCAACAGTTGTGGCCATTTCAAAGGCCCGCGCCTATATACCCGGCCAACGCCTTCGAAACTTCATCAGACTCTTTCGAAGTCAATGGCTCTGCTGCTTTGTAACGGCTTGCTACATCAACAACTGTCAAAGCATATTTGTAAATCTTTCGCCCATGAGGCAGTTTGTCGTGTGGCAAAAAAAGTAGATCCGCTTGATGCACTGCATTAGGAGTTTGAACATCAAACTTGGGCCGAGGGATATGTCGTGGTGCAGGGAGATATATTTGCCAAACGGTTTGTTTGACAAGCCAATTTTTAGCCACCTCTTCAGAGACCTTGGCTGCTGCAGCTAGCTTTTTGACAGCGGCAAGTCCTTTCCAGTAGTCTTTGGGGACGTAATAGATCTTTGAGAGTTTCACCTCCATATACATATGTGTTTTACAGAAAGCGAAACGCTGCATAGCCAAGAGCAAGGGCGCCAGTGCCGATAAACAAGAGTTCGCCTTGTTTCTGCTGTGGGCCTGGTTTGTAGAAGTCAGAGAACTCGGGCTTTTTGGGGAGTGTTATTTGCTGCTCCCGATGTGTTTGGTTGTAGAGCACCAGAGCTTGGTCAGTGTCTTGAAAGTTGTGGTTCGCTTCATCTTTGATCCGATCATTGCTGGCAACCCAGTCGAGGAGCTTTGTGCGGTCTTTTGATATTTAGCGTAGGCCGCTTGATAGGCCTCTAACGCCTTGTCGTGTCTGTTCTTCTCATCCAGAGCGGCTTGTCCGTTGTCGCCGGATAAGTATTTTGCGAGATAATTGCCACCTGTGAAAGCGGCAGCATTCAAAATTGCTCCACCAACCATAATAGCGATCGAGGCCATTGCTATATATATATGATTTACATTAATGCCGGCAGGATCTTCTGGTCCTCGAGATATTTCTTGAGAGCGATGCTCCCAGCCATAGCGGCAGTGAACTTCACGTAGTTCATGAGATTCGAGCTGGGGTCGGCCGTGAGATTTTCTTTGATGACCTTTTTGCCAATCCAGCCAATACCTTCGACAAGGCCAGTGATTGTGGCTGCATCGAGAACAGATTTCACGAGCTTGTTGTCAGCCATGGTGTATATATGATTTTTTTTACTCCATCTCGCGAATTCTTCGTCTCGGTGGTGGGGGAGTTTGAACTTCATTCACCTCTACAGGCGCAGGGGTCGAGGCTTTGCGCCTAAGTGTATTCATAATGGCCTTGCGTTGGTAATAGACGCCCCAAGCGGATATAATCACCCCAGCAACCGTTAAAATCCAGAAACCAGAGTTGCTGCTAGCTTCTTCATTTGTCGAGTTTTGGGGTGCCGAGTTTAGCGCAGGCTCGTTTGTTGCTTTAGAAGCTTGTGCTTGTTTTTTTGCCTCTCTTGCCAGGCGGTTGCGTTCAGCAAGCCTTTTGCCAGAAGCAACACGACCAGGGTTTTTGGCTGTGGCTGGAGCAGTCTTTGGGGTATCAGTGGTAACGTGCGTGTTGGTTATGGGTGCTGCTGGCGCGACTGTTTCTTCAGGTACCGTCTCGAGTGGTTGCGCCATCATGTATATATATATATATATATATATATATATATATATATATATATACATGATGGCGTATATATATATACATGCCACAGCATGAAATGTTAAATTTACGCTTCCGTATTGACGCCGTAAAGAATGCGTAAGGACACGCACTACGCGTCTTTACGAAGTTCTTTACAAGTTCGTAAAGGACGTCTTTACGCATTGGAAACGATAGTGCGTAAAGACTCCGGAGAGAGACTATAAAACGCAACTTTACGCGAATTGTAAAAAGTCGTAAAGGTTTTATGTACGACATTTTACGACTACGGTTAAGCGCATTGTAAAAAGTCGTAAAGAATTTATTTACGATATTTTACAACTACCTTTTAGCGCATTGTAAAAAGTCATAAAGATTTTATTTAAGATACTTTTCCACTGCGGTAAAGCAATCAAAAAGGTGTTGGCGTGTTTTAAAACTATCGTAAATGTGTTATTTACACGGCCGTTTGCCATTTTGTGCTTGGTTTTATTTGCCCCAGGAATTCGCTTTTGTAATTCTGGCTATAACAATAGGTTTCTGTTAATACCAGCATTGTTTTGGCAGTTTTTGAGATTATTGTTACTATATGAAGCAATGACGGATTGTCTGTGAATAAACCCTGCGTGAACAATTGTGCTGTTTGTGACTCTGAGTTCGTAATGTATGAGCACAGCACAAAGACAAATCTCAAGGACTGACCCAACAAGACCCAACAAGAACAAGACCAAACGTTTCCTTGCAATTCACTTTAATGCCATAACTTGACTTTTCCACTTGATGTTGCTGTTTATACAAATGGTTCAAATAATTAAAAACAGGATAACTACTTAAAAATGCAAATATTTTAACATACAGTAAGTATTGCACATAACTTACTTTCTTTTCCCCTTGAGGGAAATGCATATAGTGCAGAAAAATTTTCCACTGGCGCCTTTATACAGATACCATAAAAATTGCTTGTTAGATTTATTTTAGGTTTCCATCTCAAAATATTATCCAAAATCACTGTCCTTGATCGAAAATAACAGACAGTGGGAAAATTAAATGCCAGAGTAAGATAAAAAATGTCCTTACTGTAAGACTTCTGAGTACAATACTCATTATTTTAAAGAAAAACGACCGTATGGTAACCTATCCCCATGTAGATTCATCCATAAGCTACTATTTTTTTCACTTATGGGGAAAATACTTGTAACTGGAACAATGAACATGCACGTTAAAAAATTGTGGTTTCTGAATACTATAATTAAGACAAAACATCTCTAAGTTGTCCTTGTAAATTTTTGACTGATTTTAAAATATTTTGATTTATTAATCATGCAACATTAAACAAGAAGATCCACTTCATTCATGTACAGTATATTAGGGCCTGGCCCTTGATTCTCACCCAATTTTTATTAGGTTTTCTTAATAATTGGAGAAATTTGCATGTTATTGAGTCTGTGATATTTTGGTTTTATGTTTTCATTTTCATGAAATTTAAAGCATATGTCTAAAGCTTTATACAGTTTACAGGATGCTCAAGTCAATATTTACCACATGACTGAGACATCCAAATTTGCATTTTATGCCTGAAATTTAAGATGTGAAAGAAGGTGCCATCCCTTTTATACTGAAACTTCTTGTTTAATCTGGCCGCACAGGTGTGCTTGTAGCTACTGGTGTTAAACCACTCTTTAAGGTCCATTTAGGGGCATCTGGAGGGGGACCTCTTAGAGAAAATCTCTTACCAACTACTCTTGGCGTTTGAAAATTTATCACATGGGGATTAAAAGACCTTCTATAGACAAGGTCAAGAAGGTCTTTGATCTCCCTCAGCTTTGGCCGCTCCCAGGACAACCTCTTTGTCACAAATCTCTTTTTATCACATCCACTTTCATCCTCTGAGAGCTCGCTTTCATCAGAGCTTGTGTATTCGATATTCAAATACTTCTTGCAACGCCCCTTTTTTGCATCATCCCAGTTCATCTGGTCAACAGCTGAAACTCTCCGAGCAACTTTCTGCAAAAGATAGCAGGGGTTAATATCTTGACATCAAAACAAAATAACAATGATGGGTTAATTTGAAAGTTGCTCATGCCAATGAACAGTTAGACTGACTAATGTCTAATCACAGGGGGCCAAATACAAGCTGTGTGACTATTTGTAGTTTCAAAACAATTTACCATACCATGTTGAGCCACAAAGATGACAAGACAACAACTGAGGGAAGTTTGCATTTATAGTTAACTTAAATATAAATTTTACCCTCAATAGTTTGCAATTTTTAACCAGAAATTGAATGCTGGGCATCCTGGAGACATGTCTCTTATGAAATTTATAAAAGCTTAGGCGAATTTTTCATGAATTTCTTCCAAAACTAGGCATCCAAAGGACACCTGGATGCCCACCTGGCTAAAGGCAACCCTTTTGGTATTACCATTCATGTGTGACATGGTCACATCGTCACACAGCTTGTATAGGAATATAGTCTGATTTGTCTGCTTTTAGAAAGCTTTATTTTCAATGGGAAAAATGGCAGGATTAAGCATTTTTATCTTTGAATTTTTTGTTTGTACATGTACAATATATGACTACAGGTGCTTACTCCAATCATGACATGACTCACAAAACCAGACTAATTTGCAAAATAATACAGTTTAAGTAATGATCCGCATAAGAAGGAAAGTGCTGAACCGCTAAAAAGTCAAGGTTCAAAGTGCATTTTGTCTAATTTTTTTAAGGGTTCAAGTAATTTGAGACCCAATCGCACCACATGCAAGTTTTAAAAGATATTGTATTTGGGAAACTTTATCAAAGAAGCAAAATTATTAGCTATTGTCTTCTCCTGTTCTGATTGGTTAAGCACGAACATTTTCTAAAATTTACTTGACACAAATGGATTTTCTTAATTTTTATACTGAAATATAATTATGAACCATCATCCCTTCCTCTATTCTTGAAACCAAAGATATTCTATGTGGGAAAGAGCCAATTCCGCAGAACAATGAAGTTTACGGTAGTTCTTATGTGGAGCATTACTTAAGTTTGCTTGGTTGGAGCAATAGTTACATACATGTAAGCAAAGATGTGTTCTTTTATGGAGTTGTGCTCTTGCAACAACAATAACACAAAACAGGTTTCTTACCTCCCTAACTCTTCCCTGCCTTCTACAGATAATATTGTGTTCTAGCTTTCCAGGTACTCTTTGTCGTTTTAGTGAGTCTCTAAGACTTCTTAAGTATGTCAAAAATGCAGCTGCAGAAAACAAATAAAGAGTAAGTTAATAAAAATTCAGCTAAAATAAAGGGGAAAGTGTGATGAGCATACATCACATGAGAACCCACAGCAAAATATTCAAAAAGTTCTTTGTCTCACAAATTACAAAATTTTGTCAAGAAGAAAAAAAGGCCAGCTTTTTTGATAAAATTAAATTTTTGGTAATGGCTATCAATTGGCAAGCTTCTGTAATAATAATAATAATAATAATAATAATAATAATAATAAATAATATTTTTTTGGCAAGCTTCTGTAATAATAATAATAATAATAATAATAATAAATAATATATTTTTTAATAATACAAGATGTTTATTAACAATTAAAATAACTATTTACAATACATTAATAATAATAATAATAATAATAATAACAATGTTTAACCAGGGAACCCACATCACCGAGGTGCTTTTCAGTGGGGCCCTGCAAATAATAATTCATAAATAAAGAAAAAAAGCAAATTTATGGACTGTGAACTATTACTTTCTATTTCCATCTGACTGTGTTCTCTCATTCTGGATTCAGAACCCATCGGGAAAAAAAATTTACCTCTTTACCTGCTAAACTAAGGTAAAGTGGCATTTGGGCCAAACTGGCACACACGGGTGGAGCTTATCCTGGTTTTTGTAGCATGAAGTTGATTAGGAGTATTGTTACTGCCCTTGGATGGGAAGCTAGTCCATTACAGGTTACCCCAGCATTATGTTACCAGTACCCATTTATACATCTGGGAGGAGAGAGGCACTGTGAGAGTGAAGTACAGTACCTTGCCCGAGAACACACCACAATGACCCAGGCCAGCCCTCAAACCTGGACCACTCAGTCCAAAATGTCCAACATATATGTACTAACCATTATTAGGCCACTATATCTTACAAATAATCTAAATGAGCAAAAAAAGAGCCCAATTTTTCCTTGAAAGACTGGATCGAGTAACAACCAAAGTTGAAAATAGCAATATTTTTCTGTTATTCTGTTGAATTGAACTTTTCCTAGGAATTCAACTCCCAGTCCTTAATGAGGGGTCCATAAGGTGGGAGTTACATGTAACTGTGTGGAAATTAAAGTAAATTTATGAAAGTTATATGTAAACATGCAGTTAGCTGAACAATGAAAAAAGGATCAAATACATTTACATGTAGGATGCTAATAATACATGCTTCCATTTTCCTCTTTTCTGAAAGGTTCGCAATCAAGTAAAGTTGCCCACACTTGAAAAAACACACAAATTGAAATCTACATGTAAGAGATAATTTTTCGTTAAATTAACAGCACTAATGAGAAAGGAATGATTCAAAACCATTGCCTTGTCTACTTTCAAAATAATTTGCTTTTAGGTACTTCTTGATACTTATAAGTTATTGCACAGTAAAAAAGACAGTATAAGCTAATTAGTATACCTTTCCTCTAGATAAAAGCCATGAAAACTTGCATCATCTTCCATCAAGCATTTGTACATCTTTCGAAATTCAGTCTGAAATGTGATTTAATATATAGCAAGCAGTCAAAACTAATTGACAGAGAAGTTGCACAACAGACCAATTTTGATATACCAGTATTAAGATATAGCCTGAAACAATAGGCATCAATGTGAGGCTCTGGGGAATAAACCATATAAACTCTATATTTTAATCCCCATAGCCTCATATTTTTGTCTATTGTTTGAGGCTAAATTTTAATAATTTATTATATTGAAATCCGTCTATTCCTAGTTTGTGTAATTAACTATTATAGCGCGAAAGCGTGTGATATCGCCTAATCTTAGCCGATGAAGTCGTAGGCTGAGTTGGCTAAAATTAGGCGATATCACCCAAGCTTGAGCGGTATAATAGTTTTATAATTCAACACATTGATAATAAAGCACAGTTTGAAGAAAAAATATAGAGGCTGGTCCGTCATTTTTGCATTCTCTTGTCAAAATGCGAAATTTACCTCCATCGTTGGATATACGTCATGTAGACATAGTGTATATCAATAACTTTTTGACCATATTTGGGCAGTGTATCAATGTGTTGAATTATAAAAATTATAAAATACAGTATAGACTGTAGGGACGCAAAGGGAGGAAAGGCCATACCAGGCAGATGTGGGACATTGAAAGACATTAAATCAAGGATTTGACCTCATTTAACCAACAATTTGGCCTCATGGTGGGTACAACAGTAATTTTAAAACCTGCATCTGCCTAGCCTACCCCTGTCCCCATGTTGGTGGACATAAACTTAAAGACTTCTTGTCAGCTACACTGTACATGTACTTTAGACTCGCTTTTGATACATGTAATTCCACTAACTGTACCCCCTCGCCATTAATTGTCATTTGAATTTCTATGGATTAGATGTAAAACCATCAATTAAGTTCTTAAGTGTTTTAAAACTTTGATTCACCATCAAACAGTTGCTGTAAAGTCCAACATGTACTGGAATTCTTTTGTTCAAAGAGGAATTCATAACTTTTCAAGTCTAAATAAGGCAAACGAGCAGGGAAAAGCATGCATCAGAAACATTCTTACTTACGCGACACCTTGTAGGTACGTGGACTTTTGAACTTTTATTGCTTTTGGTTCGTCTTTGACTGCTCTCAAAAGCTTGCTGGTTCTCGAGAAGTTTACATTGCTCGTAAGTTCCTGGAACTTCACCGCGTTTTCTTCATCCCGAACCTTCAATTGTTTCCTTAACGTTTGATTTTCTTTCAAGGATTCGTCTAGCAACAAAGCATGGCTGTCGCTGAGTCTGATGTTGTCAGAATTCCTTGACATTTTGAAAGAGAATGCCTCAAAAGTACTCTCCTCGCCGTGAAGTAAATCAGAAATGATCGCGAATGACGCCAAAACGCGCGCCATTAATGCAAAATCGAATGTCTCACCTTGTGATTGGTAGGAGAAGGAGCGCGGGCTCATTTTCCCGAACAGCGGATGGTAATGGAGCCCACGAACTTCTACCGAACTGACCGAACTGACTACCGGTTGAAGTCGACTGAGGTCGAGCCAACGATCGATCTTCGGAAGCCTCGTTTATCCGAGACTACTTTTATAGCGTCGGAGCATCATGTCGAAATACACAAGTTCCCAATTTTTTTGTGGTCACTGCAAAGAATTCCTCGGAAAGTCAACATTTTATAAACACAAATTTTTCAAAAGGAACATGGCAACTGGCCGAAGCCACTGGCACAAAGGACACAAAGTCAGACAAGACTCGAATTTCGCGCTCGTACGTGTCTCAAGACGATTTGCCATCTGAGTCATTTGACGATGACTTCTTGGAACCAAACTTACCCAGAGATAAAGGAAAATAATTGTTTGCACAGACAACGACAAAAAAAATTGTTTGTCTTGAAAAAAAATTAATCCCACCCCCGCTCCAAATAATTAATGGTCCGTCCATTAGGATAAGATACCTAGCTAGTTGCCGTTGCTACCCATGGAGAGATAGATTTATCACTTCTTTCGGTAATTCAGTAAAAAGTGAATTATATTCTTCTTTATCCTGTCCTATACGCATCTGAAATTATGCGTAAAGGCTCGTAAAGAAGCGTAAGGGGTTTACAGCAAAGCCGATGAAAATAAGACGGTAATTAGTTCATGAGCTCACAGAAAGATAAATGTATCACTTCGTTCGCTAATTCAGTAAAAAGTAAGTAGTGAACTATATTTCTCTTTATCCTATCGTATACGAATCTTTTACGTCCTTTAAGTAACCTTTACGCGTTTTCAGAGTTTACGCGTCTTTACGCAACGCGCAATCTGTCCGTAAAGAAAGAGCGTCATATTTACGGTTCTTTACGCAAGAGCTTAAGATACGTAAATTCTTGATTTCACGCTGTGATGATATATATATATATATATATATATATATATATATATATATATATATATATATATATATATATATATATATACATATATATACATCATGTAAATATATATATATATATATATATATATATATATATATCATGTATATATATATATATATATATATATATATATATTTTATTTTAAACCTCCAAGATTCCTTCGTGGTTCCTGCCAGTTTCCTTCGTGGTTCCTGCCAGGCTCCTTTCAGATTATGTGTCAACTTCATCAAAACCATCGAGTGGATAACGTTCACCGTCTCTGCTTGGGTGTACAGGTGGAGAAGGTTGAGGAGGCAGCTCTTCTTGCTCCTTTTTGAAGTCGATGTGTTTTGTAGTGATCAAAACAGCATTGGCTAAGGCCAAGCCTCGTCCACAGCGCAGTGCAATGTTTCCAGCAAAAGATGACAGTTCATGGTTAATCATGTAGTCATTTTTTAGTTCTTTCTGCAGTGCCTCCATATCGTCAATCTTAACAACCATGCCGGCGCCTTTGGTTACGAGCATTATAACGCTGTCAATCAGAGACTCGGTCGTCTTGTTGCCGACAAAGGCTTCATACTTTTTGTAGTACATTTCAACCCTTTTATCCGTCAGGCGCTTCACCTGCTCATGTGTGAGCTGGGTACCGATGTTCTCTTTTGATTTGCCGGTTGAAACAAGGACTGCCAGTTTCTCGCGTTGAGCTGGAGTGTCATTACCTGTTAAGACTTCAGGAATCGCTGATGGCAAGGTGCTATCAGGCTCTGCCTCTAGAGTCTGCATGATTTCAGTCATTATGGCCACGTCTTCTGGGTGGTTTGTTGCCATTGCGTATATATTATGTATTTATTTTTCAATTATTTTCTTGATGTCAGGCAAAAGACTTTCAACCTCACGTATAAGCGCTGTCATGTTGTCTGGGCACACAGTGAGTTTCAAAGGATAGCGGTTAAGAAGCATGAAGCGCAGATCGTCCGCGTCAGCGGCTTTGATTATCTGTATTTGCATCTCCTCCGCACGACTCTGCAATTCACCCAGAAGCTGTGAAAAGACCGTGAGCTCGTGGATACTGGTTGAGGTGTTCATGGCACAGCGTATATATATATGTTTTTTACATTTTCACTTCTATCCCATAGGGATGTCGCAGAGAGAAGACTAGGTGAAAAAACTTGTGTTCCTTTAATTTTGCAATCAACTCTTTGTACTCTTGATGTTCAAGCTCACCGGCATAGTCATCGAAGATGGCCTTCGTTGTTTTGCTTGATGGGGTGTAAAAAAGCACAATCGCTGCAACGTTTTCCCTAAAGGGTTTCGCAATGCTGGTTAACTGTTGGGTTAGCACCCACACTGACAAGCCGTTGTGGCGAGCACTGAAGCCTAGTTTCACAAGTTGACTCGTGCGACCTTTCACATCCTTCGAAGCAGCACAGTCATCGAGCACAAAGAGCGTGTTTGTCCCGTCGAAGAAACAACTGGCTAAAGTTAACAATGCTTCAATCTCATGCTGCTGACAGTCTATCACGAAAATGCGTGGCTCCTTGTCCACGAAGCCATCATATGTCTTGTTGTGGACAAATGTTGGGCAGAAGAGAACGATATAGTCAAACTTGCCCCTGAAGGGGCCGCGCAGCTGATTCAGAAGATATTGTGTTTTGCCAGAGTTAGTTGGCCCGATAATTAGGGCATTGAAGGGCAGCTTTCTTGGATCCATTATATATTGTTTAATACTGAACCGCCTGCAGCTGTCTGTCCATGATATTCATCTGTGAGTCGCTGATGGTGTATATGTGGCAGTGCACGTTTCCCGAGCCGGAGGTTGTCCTTTCGATCTCAAGATGTACGCCGTCCTTTGTGTTGACGAGGCGTTGACCGTTGCCATGAAGGGTTGTATCAGCCATTGATCTAAGATCGATAAGGAGCCCGAACTTGTTGCCCGTGAGATATTTTGTTAGATTCATGTTGGGCCTACCGTCACCACTCTTTTTGAAGAGTCGGCTGACCTCACGCCACATGTCGGTCCCGTTGATGCCTTCGTTGTAAATCCTGTTGGGGGAGCCATTGATGGTGACATTAACTTTGGTTATGTCTGGGTTGAAGTATTTTTCTGAGTCCCTGGCTCCTGCCGTATAGGGTTCGATGAATAGCAGAAGGATGGCTTTCAGTGACCTGCGCTGAGGGTTTACCCTAAGATTCAGCCGTGCGTCTGAACCCTTCGAGAAGGGGACCACTTCCTCCCGCATGATATGGTCGTAGGCAAACTCCTTTCCGCTAGAGTATACACTTGCTGCCTCGTCAGCCAGCTGCTTACTTCGGATTGTCTCGTACTCAAGCTGGATATTTGTCAACTTGTAGACAAGCTTGCTTGCATCCGTACCCCTGACAACTTAAGAAGCAGGGGCGAGCGTAATCTCGAATATCAAATCGTTGTAGAGTGCCTGTGGGTACATGACGCCGTGGTCTGTTATAATCTGGTAGTCAAGATTGATGCGATATTTGTTTTTGTAAATGGTCTCCAGCTTGTTTTCCGCATCCACGCCAGAGGTCTTCTTGTCGCCGGCATTAGAGCGGATCTTGCATAAATCTAAACTCTGGATGCCCTCAGGGAGCATGTTGTCTCTCTTGTCAACAGAAAGGAAGAGGTCCTCAAAGATTTCGAAATATCATACCCAACGGTATCCTGGACAGTGGTTGCTGCAAACTTGACAACGAACCTGTCAACTATTGCTCTGGAGACATTTTGTACAAGATAGTTGTTTGCGTGGCCGCCGGCAAGGTCGATGTTAAAGAGCAAGACAAGCGAGCCCGACACTATAACCTCATGTTCGTTGAGCTTGGGCATCGAAACGTACAGAGTCTCGCCAGGCTTGGCTGTAGAGCGATCAAATGTGATGCGCTTTACGGTGCGCTCTGCTTTCATAGCACCAAGAGTCTTCTCGGCGTTCGTTGGGAGGAGATTTGGTTGCACGGCCATAGCCAGAGTATATATATATATATATATATATATAATTTATATTTATATACATCATGGCAGAAGGTGGATATGATATACCTGGCGAGAACGAAAATCCTTGGGAAGACTGGGAGATTGACCACGATGATGACGACGACGAAGAAGAAGTTGACACAACAACCCCCTTTCAACCAGGCGGCACATCCACCCCATATCATGGCGGTGAAGAGCATGAAATGCATACACTGCCTCGCGAACAGAGCGGTTTTGATACTGAGGACATCCCTCTGCTTACTGACTTCACACATCCTGACGACAGAGAAGGAATGGTTGCTATAGCTAGGGACTGGATCAAAAGGCTCTTTCCGAGAGTAGAATTTCGTAGATTAGGCCCAATTAATTTCGGCAAAAAAAGCGGAAACGAAGACAAAATCGTTTCCTTTGGGCCGAAGGGTGGTGAAACTCCCATTTTCAAACAAGATGGGTCTGGCCTTCTTAAATCATTTACAGATAGGCTCAAAGGGGCTCTTGGCCCAAGCGCTGAAGAGATTGTCTCTGAAAGCTATACAGCTATAAGGGAAGAAAGACAAAGATTGAAGGAGGCAGAAAAACAACTGAAGGAGGTGGAAAGAATTGCTGTTGAACAACAAAAAGCAGCAAGTGAGGTTCAAAACCTCAGGGGAAGAATCGAAGAAACTCAAGCGAGGATTGAAGCTCTGGAGCAGGAACACGGTTCAAACGTTGAGAGTCAAACTGAGCTAGATCGGTTAAAACAACTAAAGAAAAATCTTCAAGGCGATCTTGAAAACCAGAAAAAAGAATTAGGCGCCATTCAAAAAATACAAAAACAACGAGACCAAGAGCAGGCAAAGGTTGACAAACTCAGAACACAACTTTCTGAGAAAACAAGAGAAAGAAATGCTGTCGAAGCAAGACTGAACTCCACCAAGCCGCTGGATGAGTTAAACGAACAAGAGGCCGAGCTTTTACGACAAAACGAGAAAGACAGGCGCGTGATAGAGGATGAAAACACTTCTCCCTCTGACAGAGAAGCCGCGGAAGTCCGAGTTGCTGAGCGAGAAGAAGAGCTGGGAAGACTAAGAACACAAGTTCAGGAAAGAAAAGAAGCCTTACCTCTTCGAGAGCGGGTCAAAAAGACATTCAAGAAATATGGCTGGACCCTGCAAGCAGTTGTTCTGGCTGCAGGTCTAGTCATAGGCGCTGTGACGATTGCTGCAATGAATGGCTTAAAGGCCGGTACAAAGGCTATTGGCAATGGGCTTAAAGAAATAGGAAATAAGGTTGCCTCCATTCTGCCAGGCTTGATCGGCTCGATCGTGAGCTTTATCTTCAAAGCGGCCGGTCAGGTTATCTCCTTCCTTGGCGAGCACGCCTGGCTGCTGATCCTTGCCGTTGTAGTCCGGTAGCAGATCCCGAAAAATAGGGGTTTCGTTCAACCCACCAGGTAGAAAAGCTTTGATAGTTGATATTGGTAGAACTTGATGCCCTGAACACTGCTCGGTAGGTAGTAGAGTTGAATTGTGGTATAGGTACCGAGTTAAGAGGGTGTTTTTATTTCAGCTGAAAAACCACAGGGTACCCAAGTCTGATTTTTAGTAAACAATTTTTCTATCACTCTTACATGCTTCTGTGTCGCACAAACGCTGTAGAATTCCTTATCTAACTTCGTTCTACTCCTTGCTAATCAGTTTTTCACTATTAAGCCACATAATAGTCTTCTGCGCATGTCACAAACTCTTATGTAGTTGTCAAATACTTCTTCCTTTGTTTCCCGATAGAAAACGTAAAAAACAAAACAGTAAATGTTAAAGAACCCAATAATTATGCAAAGAACACAATTAAAAAAAATGAAGGCTCGACCTATTAAAGCCAAACAATTTATTGAAAGCAAGCAATTCCTCGAGTCGCCAAGGCAGATGTAAAATAAACATGTTAAACCCACTCAGAATTCATCGCAATGTAATAAGATAGTATGTATTTAGTAACACCCCATTTATCTGTTCCCCTTGAAACTGATTAAATTAATATCACAACGCCGATTTTGCACACCCGCCTCGTTTCTGTCAACTTCAAAACGAGGTTATGACATCACAACCAACATGGCGGCCTCCATGGACAGATCTCTGTTGTCACTGTAATAGATGGTTTTCACTCACGTGACCTTCAGTCCTGTGGGACTCAAATGACAAAGGCCATGGCGGCCATGTTGGTGCACATAACAAAAGAAGTTCATTAAAATTTTTCTGCAGGTGTGCACCTTCCGTGACGTAACGTGAAAACCACCGATAGGTACGATTCTCTTCACTTTGCCGGTCCTTTTCATATGTTTTGGGAATTTTGTTTTAAAGGGAACCTCCATTGTTATAACAAATTGACGTTAAATTGTTGGAAATAAAGTCTAAATTAATTTTTTTTAAAAAATAGGTGCAAATGTAATTTTAGTGTACAAAAAATGGATATGAATATCGCCTATTTTCGCTTTCAAATTCCCGCGCGCCACCATTTTGAATATTTATGACGTGTTACGGTTGTCTTTTTGTTGCATACAAAAGAACTTCGATTCTTAACAATAGCGGCAACCGTAACACGTCACAAATATTTAAAATGGCGGTGATATTTATATCCATTTTATTTGTACAATAAAATTATATTTGCACCTGCTTTTCAAAAATTTTAAATTTCGACTTTATTTCCAACAATTTAACGTCAAATTGTTCTGACAATGGAGGTTCCCTTTAAGGGAATTACCTGTTGAAATAGATACTTCTTTTTGCATGGCTAGGTTAGGAAAAACGTGTTATGTTTCAGATAAGGAAAGGACACACAATGAGGCTACAATGCAGTTTGTTTTATAACTGTGCCTTAATGGGGGAAATCTGGTCCAAATTTGGCAAAACTGGAGCAAATTACATGTAAAATTCACACATCTTAATAATAGATTCTCAAACCAAATGGTTTTAATAGTTTTATTTCTCATAGCACGAAAGGGGGGCTGTTGCACCTGAACTACTTAAAGAATTATTTAAAATGCAACAAAATATTAAAGACAGATAAACAACGGTCTCATTTACGTAACCTTAAACAAGTCACCCCGATTAAAGCATGACGAGCATGACATCCAGAAGCTCCTGACCTGAAGTTCACCAAAGATACCACAGATCTATTGAATTTCACGACTGGGGTAGTCTTGCCAGACGACATGGCAGATGCGTTGATCACTTGTACCGAGAAAGGAAGAGAGCAAATGACAACTTTTGTAGAGAAAAGAGTCAACACCAACACCATCCGATTTTTGGACTCTGTTGCGAACCTGAAAGTCAAGACGTTCCAGTCAACTACAAAGAAGCTACAGATCAAAGCAGCAGACGAAAAGCTGATCACCGTGAAAGCTGACAGGGATCTGTTTGGTAGGCTTCTCATCGCAGCCAATGCAAGGCAAGTCAACCTTAGAGACGTCCTTACTTATGAGCTATCTCCAGTTCCATATTCCCTCGTCCACCAAGATGGAACCCTGCGAAAGACTGCCAAAAGTGTCTTGGCATCTGTTCTGAAGGATGGTATTGATGCTACCCCAAGACTTCCCACTACATCGCATTCATCAGCTCACATCTTGGATGGTATGACCCTAATACAGATGCACAAGTCAGGCAGAGCAAGCACATTTGGGGAGCTAGCCTCTACGTTCTACAGTATCGTGACATCACCTCTATCCAGCAGCAACTGTTCAGCCGTTCACCTAGTGTTTGATCAGTATTAGCCAGTATTGATCAAAGCTGGAGAGCGTACCAGAAGAGGGTCATCAGCTGCTCTTGAAGTTAAGATATCCAGTCCTTCTACATCAGTTCCCAAGCAATGGGCGAAGTATATAACAAACCCCCAAAACAAGGCAAACCTTTTCTGACTTCCTGACATCTTCACTGTGCAAACTCGGAGAAGAAAGGCTTCCACAGGGCAAGCAACTACTCATCGCAGGAGGATTTGTAGAAGGCGAGAAGGCAGTAAGCATAACTAGTACAAGGCCAACAGATTAAGAGATAAGAGAGCTAAGGTCCAATCACGAGGAGACAGATACTGGGATGATCTTACATGCTGCCTACGCTGCGCGTCAGTCCCCAATGGCCATGATCATCATTCAGTCGCCATATACAGACGTCCTAGTCTTGTGTGTTACTCACTTCAGTGATATCGGCTGCGAACAGTTATGGTTTCGAACGGGCGTTAAAGACGGTCAGCGCTACATCCCAGTCCATTTCATTCAAGAGAACCTCGGAGGGAGACTCTGTCAGTCGCTGTCAGCATTCCATGCACTTAATGGCAGCGATTCCACGATTAGTCTGGCTGGAATAGGAAAGAAGTACTGGAATGCCCTGAAGCGCAGCGTCGACCATCAGATTACCCTCACGCTGTTTAGTCAGCGATAGCAGATAGACGGGACGACCGCAAAGAAGGCAGAGGCTTTCATCTGCGACCTGTACCCATCTACGAGAAGTGGTAGTAGCACCACGGATGACCTGAGGTATCTCATGTTCTGCCAGCATAAACACAAAAGTGAGATGCTCCCCCCGACATCCATACATAAAGCGGGCGTGTTACCAAACTTATGTCTGGAGATGCTCATTAGACGCCATGCAGGATTTGGAGGGCCCAGATGGACATGGTTGAGAAGTGGAAGAGGAGCAGTTGAAACCAGTCTACAAGACAAATGATCCAGCCCCAAAGAGCCTTGTCGAGCTGACGACTTGTAAATCCAACAAGTCACACTGCCAAGGGAACTGTTCCTGTTCCAATGCTGGTCTCTCATGCACGGAAACGTGCTCGTGTATGGCAGACGATACATGTAGGAACCCCCACACTATGGCTGTGCAGCACCTCAGTGACTCGGATGACGACTCGGAGACAGAGGGTGATGTGGAATGAACCACTTTGTTTCATAAGAGGTAAGAAGAACTGCTTTTACATGTCTGTTTGTTGTTCATGCCTTTACACCTATATTTTTCCATGGCTTATTAGAAACGCTGAATTGAAGCTCCGTTCGATACTACACCTTGATGTGAAGAGGCTGAGTCGATGGACCTTGCTGTACAACTGAAGACACCCCCGAGAGTCCAGATAGACAAGAAACATGTACAGGTCAATAGTTAGTGAGACCAGAGTAGTTTACTATAATATATATACATAGCCCAAGCCTAACAGCATCACACTTTGAACAAGCTTAACCAAGGTGAAACTTAACTAAGGTGAAAGGTTGGAAGCACAAGAATTAAGATTGACGAACGGGCTATTTTCAATTTTAGCAATTCTCAAAAACAGTATTATGCGACCGTCTGCACAGTACATTTTTATAGACCGTACAAAAGTTCAGAAAAACAACTTTTCTCTGTCTAGAATAACTAGTACCACTAGTTTCCGAATAAAATACAGTTTATGTTTGTCAAAAATTGACTGAGAAACCGATTTGAAAATCAAAAATTGCAAAAATACACAAACATATTTGCATAAGGCGATGCGAGTGAAGATAGAACTGTACTATAAAATCAGTCTTGTTTTGTTTACATAAAATAACTTTTCAATCTATCTAATGAATGAACAAACACATAAAAATGGACAACACAATATTCTTTCGAAAAAATTTATTCAAATCTCCATTAGTTTACGTTTAAAAGCAAAACGCGTACCATTTAATTATAGCTCATCGAGTTCAAGCTTTCTTCAATGAAATTCAAGAGATCGATACAACTGAATTTAAGCACGTTTTAAAATCAATTCTCAAAAACTAACAATAACACTAATAAAAAGTCACTCACAGATTGATATCAACATAAATTCTCATCGAAAACTGTAATCTGTTTTACTTTTAAGTCCCTCGCTTACTTGGAAATTCAAATCTCCGCTTCTGGTTCTGAAATCCGTAGAAAATAAACATCTCCCGCATTGATAAAAACGTAATACATGAAGTTCGTCGAAGCAAGATTTTATCCCTGAAAGCTCGTCTTTTTCCACTGAAGCGGCTTCTGAGTATACCTTAATTAGTATCCCTGTCTTGAGTAGCAAACCGCGAAAAATTGCAGGAAAATAACGACTTTAATTCTCTGCTAGACAACAAAACAACTAAAGTGTTTACCGAGCACACCGCTCTGTGGTCGCGCGAAAAACAAAGCATTGCTTTCAAGATCCCGGATGTTGTTCCAACACGGTGGGCGGGCACACACGCACCCGCGAAACATTCTGGTAGCCATGACCATGAAATATGACGGCATCGGTTCTATGAGTATGGGGCTGCGCAGCCAGGCCTTCGGCCTGGCAAGCGTTCCGCTATAAATAGTACATTTTTACCTCACACAGGGAGATTTTCCGGAAGAAGTAGTCTATTTGATTGGGTTGTAACAAAGCGGCCACTGTGTTTGTGACATGCGCAGAAGACTATTATGTGGCTTAATAGTGCAAAACTGGTTAGCAAGGAGTAGAACGAAGTTAGATAAGGAATTCCACAGTGTTTTGTGCGTCACAGAAGCATGCAAGAGTGATAGAAAAATTGTTTACTAAAAAATCAGACTTGGGCACCCTGTGGTTTTTCAGCTGAAATAAAAACACCCTCTTAACTCGGTACCTATACCACAATTCAACTCTACTACCTACCGAGCAGTGTTCAGGGCATCAAGTTCTACCAATATCAACTATCAAACCTTTTCTACCTCGTGGGTTGAACGAAACCACTATCTGCTACCGGACTATTGTGGGCTTCATGATTGAAAGGATCACCAAGCGCAGAAGATAATTATCTCATCCAGACAACAAAGCCTGCTAAAGCAAGCGCACCCACACCAATGAGCGCCTTGTTTACGTGATGCGGCTCGATCTTAGTCTCTTGTGTGGGGCCTGGTGTTGGTGTGGGTGGTGCTAGTTGTGGTGTGGGTGTGACCTTTGGTTTTAGCGCTATACCCTGTGCCTGTGTCGCCTGTTTGTGAATCGGGTTCGATGGGTGACTGTTTGGTGGATTTATCTTGCTCGGCCCACCCTCCATGGGACGCAAGGATGCTTTTTTTGTGCCCAGATTGACATCGTTGTTAACACCAAGCTTCATCCCTTGCGTTGCCTGCATAAGATTATTATTGTACCCCACCACGCTCTCTGTGTTGATAACCATGCGTGACGGCATCAGCCAGCTCCCAGGTGCAACTACAAAGTTTAGCCACACTTTCGTTGCTTGGATGGCCTGCTGATAATGCTATACGCTCTTAGATATGTCGTTTAGTCTTATGGCGTCCTCTAAGAGCGTGAGGAATACTCTCTGCGTTTCGAATGCACGGCCTCCATTCCCAAGAATGCTGCTGCGAGTGTTTGCTTATGCACCCAGAATGCAGTACACAAAAGCCTCGATTGATTGGTTCATACGAGCGAGCCCTGGCTGTGTTAGCCCTTGTGCATAATTCGGTACAAAGTGTTCAAACTGACTAACCGCGCCTTGGTCGTTGCGAACGAAGTATATGCCGTTTGCGCGATAGTTTGGGTCTTTTCTGTTTGTAATACGCTCGTCATCAAACAGGGCTAGATCGGGATCAGGATAGTCGTAATCAGTAGAAAGGGGGCAATCATATGCGACCCAAATGTACACATTGCCAAGACCGTGATTCTTCCCGTATGTGAAACGGAAGTCAGAATTGGGGTCTACACCGAACTCTTGACAAATCCTCTTGTATGCATCGATGTTGAACTTGTTGTCTTTCTGGTTGAATGTAGAGTCGTCTGGCAAAGCACTCACGCTCTGTTCCCCACCCAGCTTGTAGAGTATTCGTCTTGTTGTGAAATAGACGTGAAACCTGTAAAATGACAGGAGCTGCGGGGTTAGGGAGAGAGTAGAGTTCTTATCAAACAGAAGGTCACGCGAGATCCCGCAGCCGGTTGTTGCACACCACAGGGCGAAGTTCAGTTGTTGTGGCCAGAAACTCGTTTGCGGGCTGCCGGGCCACTTTCTCCCATATTTCGCGGTTGTGAACGTAATCTGTGTGTCTCTGAAAATGTTTCTGTTTTTCGTTGTGAAATAATCAGTTGGCGTGACATAGATCTTTTGCTCTTCGTCGTTTATAACAGAGCCAATCATCATGTCTTTGTCGATTGAGGTGGAGAATTCAACAGCAGGGATTGGTTTTTGTGCGTTTCGGTTTAACGTCAACTGATAAGGGAAACCGCCAATATACTCTAAGCCAAGCGCGTCTTTCAGGGTTTGTGTCCAATTCTTGTGCGGTATGTCTGAGGGCATAGCCCAGGAGCCTTGCCCCTCTGGGAAAAGCACTACTGCTGAGGCTTTGTGCTTTTCGTCGAAAGAAACTTCTGTTGTAAATCTTGACATATCAGCGTGCGGGAAACGCCTTTTGAAGTCTGAGATAGCCTTAGCCTTGGCAGCTGTAGAGAGTTTTGCGGCTTCTGGCGTTCTCATCCAAGCCAGTTGTGGATTTACTGCGGGTTGTGTTATTCTAGGATGTTGATAGAGAGGATTTTGGGGACGAGGCAAAAACGGGGGCGGGGGCCCGTAATCGTGGCCGCCAATGTTTAGACCGAGATTTGAACCAGGATTAAAACCACCAGGGCGTCTGCCAAACATGATTATATAAATATATTTATATATACACAATGGTTATGCTAAGAATCTTCACACATTCGAACCCCCACACAATCTACTTCGATCGGCGGCTTCCGAAACCGAGTTTCATCCGGCTTATCGCTTTCTGGCTTTATAATTCGTGGCATAATTTGGAAGGAGACGGAACAATAACATGGTATACAACTGGCGAAAATAAAAAAGGAACTGTCTTGAAATTACCGAAGGACATTACGATCCAGACTCTCTGAAGGCTTGGATAGAGGAGTTATTTAAGAATCAACCAGTAAAAGTATATATCGTAACCGATGAACCCAATGCGATATAATGCATGTGAAAAAACATTTTCCTAATGATGTAGAATTTAGTCTTAATTTGGCTAAATTGTTCGGTATAAGTACTTAATTACAGAGTAATACATACATTAAAACATTTACATCACCAGCGATGTATTCGTTCACTGTGATCTTATCGATAAAGAACAAACCTTACTCAATGGAAAGCCTTCAGATGTTTTGGGGATGGCGAAAAGTGTGTAAGGAGGTTGGTCCAGCTACAATACGTTTGCGTACGCTGAGGACAGAGATAATGCTGCATATCTTAAAACATCGTCTGGTGAATTTGTAAACAGTTTAACAATTTCAGTCAAGAGCGAACAGGGAGAGCTTTTTTATTTTAATGACTTACCTTTATTTTTTGAAATAGAAATAATATAAAACTATATATACACAATGGTGGTGCTAACAATCGTCGCGCCTTCGAACCCTCACACCATCTACTTCGATCACCCGCTTCAGAAACCGAGTTTCATCCGGCTCGTCTCGTGTTCGATCTACAACTCGTGGCACAATTTGAAACAAAATCAGGAAATATACATAAGACCATTTGGCTCAGAAGGCAAATACAACAAAAGTTATAATGGATAATTTTGCAGACTATGGTATAAATCTTAAAGCTCAATTGTATTCAGCTCGTGGTGCTATGGTGATTTTGAATCCAGGAGAGAAACATGAAATAGCCCTTTCACAAGGTTTTGTAACATTTCTTTGCGAGTCATCAAAAACACTCCCTCATTTAATCAGTAGAAGATTCGAAGCTCCAAGCGCTTACTTTATACACTGTGATCTGGTTGATAAAGAACAGAACCTGTTCAACGGTAAGCCTTCGACTGTTTTGGCTAAATTTGATCTTCGCGGAAAGCCATATGAGAAAGTTTTCTATGAATCAACACAGCAGAACATCTTGCGTGACGTCTCGTCTGGCGATTATGTAAACAATATAACTCTGTCTGTGAGGGATGAGAACAATGACCTTTTTGATTTCAATAACATGCCTCTTGAATTTGAAATTGAGATAAATTAAAATCTAATATATACAAACCATGAGCTCGGCTAATGTGTTACCATCAGCTCCTGAATACAACGAGACTCAATCACTTTACTCAGTCTTGCCCCAAAATGGTGAAGACTTCAGACTCAAGAAAATCTCTGACATGCAAAAAGAACTTGAGTCACAGGCTGACCACTATAGACAGGTCGCAAAGAAATACAAGCGAACACACACCATTTTTCACGGAACCGCAGTAAGTTTTGGTTTCATTTCTACAGGCTTGTCTTCAGCCACAATCGCCACATCTCTGACTGGAGTCGGGCTCGTCGCCAGCCCTGTTATTGCTGGTTTAGCCGCTATTTCAGGTTTTTCATCGGCTGGCCTCACTGTGTTTAGCAAGCGGCTCACGAAACAAAACAAAATCACGAAACATGAGAAAATCTACACACTCGCCCTTGCAAAACGAAACTCTGTCTTTTAGCTAGTTTCAAAAGCTCTAACTGACAAGAGTATCAGCGATTCAGAGTTCAAAATCATCTTGCGTGAAGTTGAAAAGTATCACGAACTAAAGAACGAAATCAGTTCTGGCAAAACAAAGCCCTCACAAGACAAACAAACTCAAACTCCAAATCTTGAAAAACTCAGAGGCGAGCTTCGCAAAGAAGTAAAAGAAGAATTTCAAAAAAAACTCAATCGTCTTGCTGCCGTGTCCAAGTCGGATTTGAAAGGGTAAACTCGGGTTTTTCGCTTAATCTAACAAAAGAACGCAATTGTGCGACAAAGCGTGACACGTGACGTGACATTGTGCGTGACTGTCACGCGTGACATTGCGTGACACATAACGAAAAGGGACAAAACCCTAGCAGGGGGTTGCTCGGGTGGCTGTTTCTGTTTGCCTAGCCTAGGCTAGGACTTTAACTCCTGACAAGGGAGTTGTCGTTTCCCATTTAGCCTCTGGGAACGAGGGCGAGTTCTCCTAGAAAATCTCTGGTTGAGCACCCCCCTGTATCTGGAGGGGGTCACTAACTGACTCAGCAACCCCACTACCCCTGGTCTGACATCGCATTAGCCGTAAGCAGGGTTCAGTGGAGGCCAACCACACACTCTGAGCTATACCGAATTATAGACTTAATATAATATATGGTACGAAAAGGTCATTTATATACGTCAAAGTTATCGTGCTTTCACATGTGGTAACTCATAAAGAACTACGCATGCGCAAATGATGTGTGACCAATTGAATATTTGTAATTTCTACTTATGAACATGAATGCTAAACTTCACAAACGCTTCAACGATTCTGAACTTTATAAACCCTTCTACGAGGCTGAACTTTATAAACGCTTCAACGAGCAAATGTCTGCCGTCAGATGTATGGATGGAAATAATAAATATAAGACTCAACTAGGGCGCTTGGATCTAAAGCACAAATTCATCCGGCTGCGAGGCTTCTATGGCAGTGACTATAAACCTGAGTTTTGCCGCTCACAACTACAAGAGAAGCTCCAAATCATCTTTGAATCTCTTTCTTTGACCGCTAGACAAGAACAAATCCAGCGGTATCGAGAAAACAGTTTTGTGTTCATTTTAAACAGAACAAACAAAAATATAAAATCGTGTCAAAGCTGTGGGGGATCTTTTACACTCATGTCTGAATCCACAGAACTTGTCTGCAATAACTGCAGCCGCATTGAACTACTAGACGGCGCTGCCTTTTCTCGTGTAGGCCTTTACAACGGCAGAGATATGAAAGTGAAAGGTCTGGCCACAAAAAATTATAATTTCAAACATCGGCTTAATCAGCTATTCAGAAATAAATCTCCGAGATTAACTGATGAAGAAATTAAACAAACTGTCCATGTTTACACAAGCGTGAAAGATCATCTACAGACCAACACGTCATATAATTTCGCAATTCATAAAATCTTGGCCCTAATTTTGCCAGAGGGGGCAAGAAAACAGAAACTTTTATCTTACATAAGGCTTCCGAGGCAATCGATGTGTCTAAAATACGAGCCGTATTGGCAGGCAGCAATTCAGACTGAAGAGATTGCTCCGCCAACTTATTCATAAGGAATACCTCAACTTGAGCAGTGTCGTCACGCACTGATCTTGCGAAGCTGAACTTAGCTGCCGGTCGAGGAACTTCAGAGTGCTCGGCTATTTTTTTGCGAAGGCTTGCCAAGTTCTTGTGAAAGCGCTCGACCTTCGGTTGAATACTGTTCAAGAACCCCTCGTGCTTGACAATTTGGCGTTCTGTTGCATCCAGCAACTTCCATACGAAAACTGCCACCGGCCTAGGACCCTCGTCTGGAGCAAGGAAAGCCTTTTTCATTCTGATGTAACGCAAAAACTCCTCTTCTCCATACTGTTTGCTGAACGACATTCTGACCGCGCCGTAAGAGCACCATAGATCTTTCTCAGCTATTGAAGACATTATTTGGTCAAACGACTGAGTTTGCTTAAGAGCGCCGATGTCAATCAATTCGGTTTGATTGCGTGTTAGCTTTTGTTTTGAAAACAAATAACAGATGCCCCAGGCGAGCGCTGTGCGCCCTTTTGTCTTGTAAATGTTTCCGCCATTTAGAAGATTATTATGATTTAGACTTGGCTCTATCTGTTGTAGAGAGCACATTCTGAAGTAAGAATCAACAAAAAGGCCTTTGTTGACCATGGCCCCGCTAAAAGCTAGGCCAGTTTGTAGCTGGGTTGCATAATAACTAGGAACTCGAGACATAGCTATTTTCTGCTTGAAAGGACACTTGAACTCCAAAAGAATTAAAGTGTTTTCTTTGTCTAGATAATAGCCATCAGAACTACATGTGACCTTTCGATATAGTGGGTGATCTGTTGCTAGATTTATAGATATACTGTGAGCAAAAACTCTAACAGAATGCTTCTGCTCAAAGTACTTACGTGCAAGCGGCTCGAACAGATTGCCCCAGGTACAGGCCGTATTGTTATGTATGTCGGCTGGCTGTATTTTCTTTAAAAGCAAGCTCTTTGGTGTTTCAAATGGCGAATCTCCGGTCAAGGCTGCAATTTCTGACGCACCAATAGTATTTTGTCGGTAGCTCACCCAGTCGGCGCTCTTTTGTTTCAGACCAGTGTTCCTCGATTTGAGAAAGTTCAAGAACACTTGTGTTGTCGTCATCATTGATATACGGAGGGTAAGTGTTTCTTCAATTGGTAATAACAGCGACAAGTTGTTGTGGAGTCAATCTTTGTGCGGCTTCAAGAATATATTGCGGTACAATGGATGGAGGAGATGTTTGCCCTCGAGTTTCTTCAAGGTGTTCACAGAGTTCGCCTTTTCCTTTTCTGCATCCATAGCAAAGAAGACTTCCATGTCTTGAGTGGTTAAAGGCCGTTCGTTTACGTGATTGTGTCAGAACGCTCTTTCTTCCTCTCCCCATCGTCGCTTATATACCCGAGAGGGGTTTCTCCAATTGGCTATGTATAGCTTGCCGTTGCGGGCTCGGGCAAAAATGCATTTACCCCTACCAAAGGTAGCCGAAAATCGAGGTAGTCCTGATCAAAATTACACTCTAGTTAATCAGTAATCAATGTACGAAGTCGGGCAGCCATTTTTTATATGATTGTAAACCGTTGCCTTAGACAATCTTCGATTGCAGCCGGGACAAAGCTCTTTCGGCCGTGGTTCTGTTCGCAGCTTCTTACAAGCGTATTTTTGATGCTCAACAAGCGAATGACCTTGTGTAAAGTTCAAGCCACAATGTCTACAAGGGTTGTATTCGAACGTCCCTTTGTTCTTTGCATACAAGTCATCACCTTCTTTCAACTCAATTCCCCGCATTTTCAAAAATGCAACAGCAGTCATTGCTTTACTGTGTGCCATTGCGTATATACAAGGGTTTTGGCTTTCTTCAATTGGCTATGTCTCGCTTGCCGTTGCGGAGCCTCTTACGGGGTTTGAGGGAGGGGTACGTATAGTAGTTGGTGGGGAGGCACGTCAAATACGGTTTTTCACCCCCCCCCCCTAAATAAGCCGCCAAACGCCCGAGTTACCGGGCCCCCAGGGCGAATGCAGTGAGACCTGGGGGCCTGGTAACTCGGGCGTTTGGCGGCTTATTTAGGGGTCTGAAAAACCGTATTTGACTGCCTCCCCACCAACTACTCAAAAAGGACTTGTTGACTTTAAAATTCGTCGATTATTTCGATAAAACCGGCTAAGCTCGACAAGGCAGTGTAAGTAGTAGATAAAATATGAGCGGGAGCCGAAGGCGAGCCATTGTAAAGCCCATACAGATCGGACGCAAATATTTTATCGTACTTGTGAAATGAAACAATGGGCGATTTCCATTCGGCAGAAATTTCCGGTTCGAGTTTTCGGAATTTTCGGTGGTCGAATGGAACGGACGGAACGGGTTTTATACAACACTTGGAAATCGCGTGCTCTATTCCAAGGACATACCGGGCCGAAGTGACATTAAAATGGCGAACTTTTTAAATGTTTTCGCGGCTTTAGAACAAGATGATTCCGAAACATTGCTTGTATAAGCAGGCAATTCTGCTTCTATACTGGTCGTTGCTATAGACAAGTCTGGAGAATAATAATAACAATATTTTGAACATAAACTCTCTGCCCCGAGTATCCTTTAAAAAAGGCGGGAACAAAACCAACGAGTAAAACAGACTTTTACCGAATGTAAACCAGACAAAACTAAACGCAGTTGATCTTACCGTTGCCAGCTGCAGCTCCAAAGCACGAGTGATGCAATAATAATTGGAGATCGGTACAGAAATACCCACATGATAAAAGACTGTTCGGTCGCCATCTTTCCCGGGTCGTGCACTTTAAGCTTAATACATTACGAGGGCCGAGACAAATTACGAATGGAACACAACAGTTTTGTTAATTCCGTAATTTCCATCAGAGGACAACCTCAAAACGTATTCCTAAAATTTCGGAATTTTCTCCCGAAAATTTTCTGTTCCATTGGATTTCCGACCAAAAATTTCGTAAATTTTGACTGAATGGAAAGCGCCCAATGAGTAGAGATCTGTATGAAAAGTTAATGAATACTAATTTGTTGCCATCACCACGTGCGATTTGGTAGAGAACTGGCGTTCGCGCTAGTTTTTCTATCTTTTTGCTGCTACACCGTGCTGACGAGACCCAACCAAAAATGACATAACAGATGTTAAAATCGGGTTTTTTCTTTTCACGATCGCATATTGGTCGGGATTCGGGATTTTCAAGTCAAATCGGGGTAATCCCGACGAAATCGGGATAATTTGACAGTCTGGAAAAGAAATGGAATGCATTATGTTCGACAAATTCAATTCAAAGGTTTATTTTGATGTTCTGCATGTTCAATTTCTAATGTCAGTAGACCCACATAAAGTATGACAACAATGATGTAAAACTGATTTTTTATAATGGTTTTGAGGTTAAAGTTTTCATGTGATCTGTTAAGATGTCATGTTATTTAAAAGAAATTAGATAACAGAAATATTAAGACACAATGAACTCCTGTTTTTAGACAACATTGGTTTATTAAATAAAAGAACATAGCTTGGATGTAAAGACTGCACTCAGCTTTGCTAGCCTACAGGCAGGGATTTGCACCAACCAACCAACCCATCGAAAAATGTCTATGATTTGTAGGAATTTTTTTGGGCGCACAATCCATGCATGTTATTTTTTCCCTCAGAGTTTACCATGCATGAACTTTTTTCCTTGCTTGGGCGACTGCAGGGAATTTTTTTTTAAATCTTCTAACCACTTCTTCATCCCCTAGTACCATCACCCCACCCTGTCGAACACACTCCCCTAATTTCCAATTACTACTAGTCAGTTAAGAATATCCAATTGCTTGAATTTAACTGTTACGTTTCTCTTGCAATGGTTTCCAAACCATAATTCACACCGTCTACAACGGAAGACCCCATGTAAGACACCTGGAACGCCATTTTGTCAACGGGTAGCTAGACATGCGCAATTCCACCGGAAGTCCGGTATTTTCGGACTTCCAATCAGTTCATTCCAGGGTCGCTCGTTTCCCGACCGCTGGTCAAGGGGAACGAAGACACTGGGTACGAGGATGGTGTGTGTATCGTCCGCCATTTTGAAATTACAATCGTTGCTACGCATGCGTAACGGCTTAAAATTCGTTCAAAATTATTAGAAATCGAACATTTTTTGGCACGGTGCCTTCTTTTACCCGTGCCGAGACCACCTCCTGGAGGTAATCTCGGCACCCCTGAAATTTTGGGCACCAGTGCCACATTGTGTTTGGGTCCGACACGTTTACACGTAGATAATTGGGAGTGCCGTGCCCAAAAATCATTAGTACCGTGCCGAATATTTAGGGAGGGTGTGAATGGGGTTAACCGACTAGCGACAAAGGGCGAAAAATATTACTGACTACCGACAAAACGAGGAAAAATTACCGACTAGCGACAAATAAATTCTAACCGACAACCGACATGGTCCGACATTATAGCGATGTTTGTATTCAGAAAGAAGAGCATTTTGAATTTATTTTTAGCGCAGGAAATGTTCAGATCCTTTGGTGGGCTCTATTTCACCAGACGTAACCACATTAATTCCAAATTTCGTCAATTATAGAATTTCCTGTCTTCAAATTACTTTAAAGCCCCGGGATCCTCCTTTTCGAAGACCAGCGGCGGGCTCATTTCTAGAACAACGGCGCGGAAGCGAGCCGACAAGACGTCCTGCTGTTGTGTCATGATTCAGAAAGAACAAGAATGATGCCACTCTTAAAGTAATTGGTCTTATACTTAAAGTTGACGAGAAATTCGTGAAAAAGCATCCACTTCCAGACCCTGAAAAGATAAAGACCAATCTAATCACCAGCGCAGACGTAACCATTGCGACCTCGCTTGATAACGGTGCTGCAATGCCGTGGCGGTTCATTTCCGACCCAAATCTGTGACTGGAAAAGAAACATTTTCTTACATGAAAGATAGTATTAGAACCGTACAAACCTGTGAAAATTGCTTGAAAGGTCAGCGAAGTGTTAAACATATTGTGATGAGTGAGGCCTCACAATGTGCAGCAATGAGCAAATGCGAAGAGTGCCTAAAAGCAAAATCGGTCTGTACAAGCTGCAAGAACAAGGGACAAGTTTCTTATCACCTATCTTTAAGGGCATGTGATTCCTGCTTAGATAGAAACGTAACGTGTCAAAAGTTAGTTGTCATGGCAGAGCAACCGACTGCGAGGAGTGCAACAAAAAGGCACTTGTTCGCTTAAGTGACAAGGAACTGCAACCGAAATTAGAATTGGTAGTTCCCTTGCCAGATGTCGTTCACGTTGGAAAAAGCTGTAAGTGCAGCTTGGTCGAACTGGTTTATCAACTTCGACGGTGAATTTAGCAATCTCGTGTTCCTTCGAAGATTACGGGACAAGAATGCGGAGGTGTTTATCAAAAAGAAGCTTCGAAAGCTGCTTTCACTTGAATATGTTAGGCCGGAATAAAGACAGAATGGCTGTCGAATCCATTATTCGTTTAACACGGCCAGAAGTTCTCAAAGTGCTGGAGGGCGTTAAGTTCGTTGTGCATACCATCGTTCCAGAACAATACAGATTTTGGACAAGTAACCAACAAGGTGTATGCCCTCACCCGATCGCAGTTTCTAATGGCCCAACAGGCTCGATCCTTACGCTTGATTACAACTTTGAGACAGGTTTATCAAGACTCCTAACAATAAGATTGCACCAGCCAGCAGATGTCTCTGTTGTGCGAGATGGACTGAGGGATGCTAGGAACTTGTGCTTCATCGATGAGATTGCATTCTTGTGCGAAAGGGGAAAATCAACAATTTCTTTTGTCGACTTCAAGGGAAAAGTGAAAATAAGTACAAAGTCACTCAAGCGACGAGCTGAACTTCTGAGTCACTTAAAGGCACCATCTCTCCCAACGGATGGAACGGTTCCCGTTTTGTGCCAAAGACTTAACGACCACTTGGGTGCCATTTCTAAGAGCACTGACTGTGCGGAACACATCCAGATACATCCTAATCGTCTTAGTAAGCCTTCTGCTATCTGTGATGCAAGCAATGATTTGTTATTTTGTAGTGATGACGAGAGTCAATATGTCTATCAGATAGCATTGACATTTGATGGAGTGACCATTCTCGGCAATGCTACGAAATTCACTGCCTATCCATCCAGCATCGTAAACCTTTTGTCTATTACTCCACTTGACCAATGCGCATTCTTCTCAGGAGCCTCGAGCCAAGGTGGGCTGTACAAATGTGAACTTAGCACAAAGGCGGTGACACAAGCTGTATGCAACTCGACTCTTCCTTGCTCTGTGGTAAACCAAGTATGCGTCTTGAACGGGAAGGTAGTATACACGGATGCAAAGGCGGGAAAGGTCATGCAGTACAACCCTGATGATAACTCGGTTAGAGCTTTGGTAGGAAGTGGCCACAACAGTTCTTCCGATGGGACACAAGATTCATGCTCATTCAAACAAATCAAGGGGATATGCTCCGTAGCCGAAGACTTTGTATGTTACAGATGTTGCCGCTGGAAAAGTGAAGATAGTGACGAGCCTCTCAGAAACGATATATTTTCTGGGGATTCTTGGTTCTTTTACGATACCTTTGGAATTCATTCTAAAGGTATGAAACCTGAAGGAGTGACCTTGAAACAAGCAAAAGAGAACGTGACAAAGATTGACAAATACGTAAAAGATTCTGTGAGTAAGGTGAAGGAACGCTACCAGTTGAGCGAGACATCTGCAACTAATGGTCCACAGGGAACTGTATCACAGAAGACGCAAGTATCTGTGTCTTTGCTTAAAATGGGGATGGACAGGCTATACAAGAACATGATGGACGTTAACCTCCAATTTCTAGATGATCTGCTGCTCGAAACGTTGCTCACAACAGAAGTGGAAAATTTGCACGCTGTCTCGCACTTTAAACATGAGACATTTACGGTACTTACATATGCGCAGGATTTTGGAACAATTTGCAAGGAATCTCTGAAGCGCACATCTAGATGGGCAGCAAAGTACTACACGCATGACAAATCATACTATCCGGTCCCTCAATCTGCCATGCCCCTTTCTGCTATAGCTATGGTGACACCTTTGCCAAGTGAGGACATAACATCAGCTATGCAAGGACAGATTAAAGAGTGGCTAGAGAGTTATAGACCAGTACGCCAACGGACGGTTAGGAGCGAGACCACAAAAGATAAGGCTGGGGCCTTGCAGCCAGCTGTCTGAAGAAAACAATGTATCATCAGCGAATGCAGTACCACAACGCGTTGTTAGCATACAATTTGTGAACGAAGGGGATGTTACGGAGGTGTTTGAGGATCACAGGGAAGTACAAATTGATGAATATGAGACAGATTCGGATGACGAGGAATCAGATTTTGAAGAACATTCAGAGCTTGTCAACAGAGCGTGTGTTACACGATCCGGTAGGGCTGTTCGTGCATTTGTGCGTCTCGACATGTGACGGTAAGAGGTAATAAATAGTTGTAAAATCATTAAAGATCCATTAAACGGTGCATGATACGCATGGCAGCAAATTTTTGGCAAAAAACCCAAAGAAACCCCACAGTAGAGGCACGAGCGCCGAATTTACCTATGATTTTTTTATTTGTTTTATCAAAATATGGTGAATTTTCTGGGTAATCACTATTATCGAATTTCTCTTTATCATTCCAAAAGTCTTGGTATACATCTTCAGCTTCGATTTCATAGGTCAAGCTGTCTGTGTCTGTGAAGAGTAACTTGGCTTTGTCTTCATATTTCTTTTTAATGTAGTTATAATAGAAATCGTACATTAACGCCTTGCTTAAATCTAAGATGCACATACCCACATATGCCGGCCTGTTTAGGGTAAGTGTTTCTTTGATCTTATGCACAGCTACTAGATTTTCGTTGAAGATCTTACTACTAACATACGTTGGTTTACTGGCATATTTCAATAGTTTTTTTTCATCGGTGATTAGTCTTACATCTACTCGCTTTCTAATATTTTCCATCGTTTTACCAAATACAGAGTTATTCATAAGTTTAAAGAAGTCTTTTTCAAAAGCATTTTTTGCGTTCTTCCTTTTTTCTGTATTAAAGTCGATATACTGTTTTAACCAAGGAGATTGATCAAACTCTAGTACTCGATGGACTTTAGTTATTGTCAAACCAAGATCAGTGTATAATTGAAGGTTCCTATAATGGAGCACGTATTTTTCTTTGTTCTTCAAGGTTGGTATCAATTTATGAACTAAACCAGTTGATATTTTATATTTCTTCGCGATGTTTTTACAATACCCTGACAACATACTCTCAGTTACTTTAACCTTTTCCGGTCCTAGCGGGTAGTCATTATGAAGATTGTGTAACCCTTCAGGATACTCTAAATTTACTTCCAGTATCAAACCCTTCTCACTATCTTCTTTATACTTGGCTAGGTCTATCTTATCGATCTGTTTTTGTGTCATCCATCTGAATCCGCCTGTTGGAAGGTATTGACTCATTGCCCAGCCATACAGATTATTGGCGTCAAGATACATGATATACTTTGAGGGCGCCTTCTCATCATATGTTTTCATGTATTTATTATTTGCTTTTCCATAGCGGTTGGCTATATAGCTGATTCCGCCACGCATGCCCTTTTCAATAAATTGAAACATATCAACATCGACCATAAGCTCTAATTTAATGTCAGTCATTTTTAGCATAGCATCCCATGACAAACCGGGAGATGTGAAATAATGACATGGATCAAGTTTATAGTATTCTAGGCATGTTTTCCTGAAGTTTTCGAATACATCAGCTAACAGAATGATGTCAGATTTAAGGTATAAGTCATGGTACTCACCCATATTTTTAAGAGAGAATGTATTCCACACATTTTGGGCATGTTTATAGTCTTCGTCTGATATATGTTCATCATTTAATATGCTGTAAAATTCTTCTTTCGGTGGTAGCTTTTCGTCGAATTTATTAAAACTGTCCATGTAGTCGTAAGGGTATACTCCTTTTCTAGCCATCAGATCAAGCTTTTTACCTTTGAATTTTTGAGAGGTATATTTTAATGATTTTCTTGGTAGATTACTCACTAGTTTTTCCAAACCAGAGCTCATGAATTGGAAACTATCGAGAAAGGTTAAGTGATTACCCAACATGAAAGCCATATACTTTTCCATATTATTCGGAATTGCATTGATATTCATTTGACATTTTTCACCTTTTTTATTTGTATATGTATGCTTCTTGACTATTTCACCGATCTCTTGCATGATGAAATGAGAGTCATACCCACGGAGATTATGGAATATCACAGGTATTTTAATTTCATCTGGTTTTATTCTGAGTTTTAAATTACAATCTTGATGAGCGGATCCTCTGTACTGACCAGTTATGACAGTGATCTCTTACTCTTAGATCGGTTTTGTTATATTCTTTCTCGCATATATGGCATTTATCAGCTTTTTGGAATTCTTCTTCATCGTCTTTGGTCATTCTTAATGGTTTATTGAATTCTTTTTTCATAACCTTCTTACAATATTTAACTTCCTCCAGCATAGCTTCCATGAATTTGTATACAGCTCTTTCGCCTCTGTAGACCTGAACTGGTTTACTGTATTTATCATCATAGCAACAGACGACTTTGTATCCATATCCACAGTCTTTATGTTTTTGATATGATTCAGTATATGATTTATCATTGTTTGGTTGACATCCTTGTACTTTTTCTGTAATAGCCTCAAAATCAGCATAGATTACAAATGGAACAGCTAACTGTTTATGATAATTGTTAAATTTTGATATGTTATTATCTTTTTCAGGCATTTTTACCGCTTGTTTACCATTAATTACAATACAGTTTTCTTTATGATTATTAAGGATTGTTTCAGAACTGAAGCATTGTAGACAATGCATGCAAAAATGTTTTCTGTGTTCGTGTTTCGTCTGATTGTACATGAATTTATTGAAGTCTTTTATTAATACATAATGTTTGTTTTTGTTTTCTGTGATCAATAACAAGTTCATATGATCTTCGTACTTTTCTTTGGATACATAGATAGGATATGGTTGCTTTTCCTCATAACCGAATACATTGATGTTGATTTCATTTTGTTTTTCTATTTTATTATACAGTTTGACAGTCACTGGGAATTGAATTCCAGAGTAATCTAATTTTTCAATAAAATCTTTGTCGACTTTTTTGATTCTCTGTGGATATTTGTCTTGAGGGTTCAAGTACCTTATATGACACCATCTAAAACACTCATTGTCTTTATTTTTCATGTTTATCAATCCCTTAGCACTGTTTCTTAGTTCTGAAGGTAATTGAATGTAAGATGATCCCTTTAATGGTTCGTATTTAACAATATTAATATAGTGGTTGTCAATAGATCTAATTGTCCATCCAGAACCCTCAGAAATCCATTGAGCTACACTATTTAATATCTGTTGTTTAGACAATTGTAACGCTTCAGCGATTTCTATGTGGGTAATAATCGTCTGAGCCACACTGTTAAAATATGCAGTCTTAGACACTATTTCATCACCAGCTAGTTTCTCAAATGTGACCTTAAGTGTTTCAACAAATTTAATTCCTTTTGTATCACTTAGTAGGGTTTTAAAATGGTTTTCAATACCTTTTCTTGTTTGTTGTAATTGTGTTAAAGGGTCTTTATTATTCTTTAATGTAATTTCGAAGGATTTAGTATAACCTTTTAGAGCTTTGTCTGTTTGCTCTATCTTAGTCCTTGGAGCTGGTACAGGTTTAACTGTTTTTTTAGTCCTTGGTGTAGGAATTGGTGTCTTTTTTAATTGTTCTATTTCTTCTAACCATTCAGAAGGTGGGGGTGGTAATCTTTTCCTCTCAAAATAGTCAACCAATTCTTTTACTGTTTGTCTTGGTGATTGGTTTGGTTTTACACTCTTGCGAGGTGTTGGAATAGGCCTCCTTGGTGTTGGAACTGGTTTGGTATCATCTACGATGATAATTTCAGGCTTTTTCTTCTGTTGCTTTAAAAGCAATTTGATTAGTTCTGATTTACTAAGTTTCTCAAGATCGCTCTTGTTCATTTTATATACTATAGTATAGATAATTCTTTATATGTATTCAGTTGGTGCGTTTAAGTATGGTTGAGAATTTAAGTGATCCAATCATGGATCCATTAAACTTTATGTTTCTTAGTTTTCATGGTGTGTTTCAATGATCAAATTATGGATTCTCCTATTAATATTATCCATATGTTTATTTGTTTTCAAATGACAGAATTTTCCAGCAAGCGAGTAGTTGATATTGTTATTGCATACACGACAATACCACTCTTTATTTAACATATAACGAGTTTGGGATCTTTTAATAGCTTCTTTTTTGGCTTCTTGGGTGTGGTATATAGGCGGTCGTCCTCTACCTCTTTTTATTACTTCTTTTTCCATTATATTAGTACTATATATTATTTTCTCTTTATAAGTGTTTATGTATGTATTTTAAATGGTTTTTTAATGTTTTTGATGACTTAAATTTTCTAGAACAGTGATTACATTTGATCCTTACTCCATCAAAATAATGAATGATTTCTTCTAGAATTTCATCATAATCATTACTAACTAACACTTTAAAACTGTTGTTTCTATATTCTTGCAACATTACTTTTTGATTCTCTGATAATTTCCCATTTCCTTTAGGGTTTTTAAATTCAATAGCAAAGCCTGAATACACTTTATGTAGATTTTGAATGATCAGATCAGGTGATCCTTTTTGATAACCCATATTATAAGATCTTAATCTCATATCACTATTTATTTGGTTTTCACCTAGTGATGCATTTAAAAAGGCTTTTGGATGATGGTTTCTTATATAGTTAACCACTTCTTTATGTAAGTCATACTCTGACTGTATATTAAAAGTTAACATTTTAAAAGGTTTGTGGTTATATTCGTACCGTCCAGTTTTTCTGATTGATGGTAAAACCTCTTTTGTAACCCATCGTTTGAATTCCTTTGCTTTATCCATATCAGATCTCAAAATGAGGCTATACAGTCCGGATTCATTTATATAAATCACATGGTTATTTCGTTCCCCCTAGATTTTAGGTTGTTTAACGTAATTTTATCTTCAGAATCAACATGATCACGAATAGCTTTACGAGTATTTGTATACTTTAAGATGTTAGCAACAGTCTTAGCTTGAAACCATATATCATCATCCTTCTTGATAATATCTAGTTTAGTTTCTTCATAAATAAAAATTTCTGTCATAATAGACATAATATATCAATATATTATATTCTTCAATTTAAGTGACTATTATTAGTGTCTTTAAATGAATAGCCAGAAACATTAATATTTTTGGCTACCAATGAATAGCGAATACAAAGATATAAATATCTCAGAAATTTCTGGGATACTTGTAAATAGTAACATTCCTTTAAAACAATTTTGTATATCCCTTTAAATCCCTGATTAGTGTTCTAATGTTGCTGATTGTATTTTTTAAACCAGGTGCCCTGAATCAGATGAATATTTCTACATCTTTCCAAATCCGCGTTGCTGCTTGTTTTTGTTGTGCCAGATATACTATTTTCTTGTTTGAGATATTTAATATTATTCATTGTGGTGGTTTTTAAAACGTCATATGAATTGTCATATCGATCAAGTTCCACGTCATTTATAATGCATTTTATTAGATCTTTCAATGTGATATCATCATCCATTTCTTCTATCTTACGCGTGTATAAATTCATCAATCGTCTTTTATGAGATAACCAATTGATTCGTTTATTATGTGTTTCTATTTGCTCCTCTAAAATAGCTATCTCTTTTTCATGGTAGATTATTTTTTCTAATATTTCAGATGAATAATTTTTGAAGTTTTCCATATTTGTATATATGTTAGATATTTTTAACGTCCTTTAGAGGTACCCATGAATTGAACTCTTTTGGATAACCAGACCATGATACCAAAGCTTGTTTCTTTTTATAATCTCGTTTGATGACCTTATCAATACGAAAAATATCTTGTTTAGCTTTCAATAACTCCTGTTGATAGAAAGATCCTTGTATTGATTCATCATTGAAATCTTTTAATTTGTAAGTTATAGGATTAGTGTATTGTATCTTATCGACTGTAAACACTTCTTCAGTCCAGTTTGGTGTATAACCCTTGTCGAACACATTCCGTTTATACTTAGATATTCGAACTTTATCACCAACTTTGAATTTTGGTTTATATGATAATAGTTCCGTATCAAATAGATTGAAATAAACAGTTCCTTCATTCTTTTTCATAGATGCTTCAATAGGTTTCATTTTAATACTTGAATGCTTTGTACTGTTGTATTCATTTAATAGTTTTGGTAACATGTCTAAATATTGTGTTGTATTTTGAGCTGTAAATTGTTTCCACATTTTAGATTTTAATGTTCTGTTAAATCTCTCAATAATAACAGCTTTACCTTCATTGAAAGTAGAATACATCTCAATATTATTTTTCTTTAGCCAGTCTTTGAAAGTTTTATTATAGAATTCAGACCCTTGGTCTACCCAAATAAATTTAGGTTTCCGTTTGTATTTTTTAATAACATCATCAAATGATTCAGTAACTGTATTACCTGTTTTATTTTTAATAGGGATGCTCCAAGCAAATTTCGAAAACACATCAATGATGTTCAACAAATATCTATATCCTTTATTCCATTTTGAAAACTTCTGCATTTCTACAAGGTCAGCGCTCCAAATATCATCTATTCCATTAACAATAACACGTCTCTTTTGAAATTTCCGTTTGATTGGTTTATGTAGTTCATTTGCAAGGAGTTCAGCCCAATCATTACTCAACTCCTTTTTACGTTTTTTGACTTCCTTTTAACACCTAATCCAAGTTTTTGTTTTACATCAATCGTGTTTCTAGCCAACCAATGCCCCCATTGTCTTTCATTATACGGTACGTTGTCTAAAGCTTTGACCATTTTTCTGTCTGCTCTATTCTTGCACTTTCTGTCGTCTTTACAAACACTATAATCGACATCATGTTGCATGGCAATGGCATGCGTTCTTCCTGTAGGTTGGTCATATATTTCTAATATTTGGCCAGTTGTTGGGTCATATTTCACTTGACTCTCTAAATCATTATAAGGCCCAGTATATTTATGACCGGGTAATGTCCAACCGCCTTTTGGTTTCGGAAGCTTCCCAATGGCCTTATGAATATCAATCCCACTACCTTTATGCAATGGATCTAGTTTCTTACTAATATCTGAAGTTAAACTATCTAAGGCTTGATCCAAATATTTATCAGCCATTCCTTTTATTTTTTGTTTAGCATAACCAGATTTAATTGCCTTTGATGCTCCGATTCTACCTAAATTATACAAACCTTTTAAAGCGCTTTTAGCTGCTATTTCACCAAGACTGTGACTACCTTCTATATTTAAAAAGCCCCCATCTTGTGAGGGCTCAATTAGTTTCCCTGTTTTTGTTTTATAAATTTGGTTTTTGTTATACCACATTCAACGCAAGTGCAATTCAACATAGTTCGACCATTTTTAGTTTTCACATATCGTTCGCTTCCTGGAACACATTCAGTGACTTTCTTCTGTCTAACACAATATGATTTTACCATTATATATATAAGTTAGATATTTCTGAAATAATGTTCGAGGAATCTCTCATTCTTCATTGTGCTATATATGTCAAATACTTGCAATAAATTATAATACGAATTCCCCTTATTCATTTCGTTCAGAAAGTATAAACAGAAGTAGCCACATGTAGACGTTTTTATGTTTTGGATTTGGTTGTTTTGGTGAAGCAGTGTCATATTCCTTCTTTTTGCATGATTTACGATCTCTTGAAATGGAGGCATACCAAAACTGTAAAAATAATTTATCACGTTGTCTTTTACATAAGTTGTAACCCAATGAGATCCTGCCATATAACTAGGTTCTAGTTAAGCAATAGAACACATTTTCTATGACTTTACCGGCGTAATAGAACCACGCGGGATGTTGGGAGAACACGAGAAAAGCTTGTAAACCACGAGCCGTAGGCGAGTGGTTTACAAGCTTTTCGAGTGTTCTCCCAACATCCCAAGTGATTCTATTACGCCGGTAAAGTCATAGAAAATGTGTTCTATTGCTTTTATGAAATAACTATGAAAAGCGTTTGGAAAGAGAGAAATTTGTTGTAGTTTTGTGCCGATCAAGTAGCTTGTTCTCATAACATTCATCATATGACCGGGAAAACCAATCAGAGCCGCTGAAAGAATGAACTTTACACGATGCCACTGACAAAGCTGCACTGACAAATTCACGGGTTCAACGAAAGTGATGAAAAGTTTTAGCGCTTTGAAATTCGTCAGTTGGAATTTAGCAGCTGAAAGAAGAAAATATATTCAATGATTCAAAAGTTCTTTGAATGGGAAATCCAGAAAATTGTGTCCGGAATCTGCCGCCGCAAACATGAATGTACGAGGAAAGTTTGAAAGTCTAAAATTTTTATGGCGTATGTTGGATTCAAAGATTGCCTTCTTGTCAAGAATTTTTCAATTGGAATAAAGGTTAGTTCCAGAAACTCAGTTTCTGAAAATGTTTTCGACTTTATCCACTTACTTTAAAGTGTACAATGAAGCCCGTACTTCTCTACATTTTAAGTTCTGAATGAAAACTAAGCTCATTGTTTTTTAAGCCTACAGTTGAATTGTTTGATCATTCCATGCAAATAATTTGTTTAACCATAAACCTATAATTTTTGTTAGCTTCATTTTCTTCTTGCTAATTGATCATCCTTGCTTGGACACATAATCAGAATTTAAACTGCATCGGGTACAAAAGTATTCAATGAAAAAATCTCAAAAACAAAACACGATAAAGCGTAAGATAAATGGAATCGGCGTAAAATAATTATCCTAAACAACAAAGCTATAAGCTTAAGCTTAAGCTTAAGCCTTGCTTTTTAATTCCACTGTGAAAATCCGTCTTATTTAGAAGTTATCTTAGGATTTGTAGGAACATTTATAAACTTCAGTTCAGTGAATTTCAATCGAAAATTCCTCAGTTTGAAAGCCATTGTTTTCTCTTTGGGATCCATAATTTTTGAGCTTTCCACTAATAGCTAAACCTTCAGTTCAATGAACTTCACAAAGCACGTATCCAGGTTGTTTTGATTGTCATTGATCGCTGCATGTAATCCTTTCCAAGCCAATGTTAAATGAAAATATATTCCTGTTGTTGATATCAGTTTTAAAATATTAAAGCTTAGTGTTCTTTTGTCGTTAAGCCGTTTTTTGTTTGCGTGCGTGGGAAATTTTTTTTTATTTTGTAGGTTTGAGCAGCAACTTATCGTTTACAAGAAACATATCTTCTCTTCCCTTCTCTTCTCATCTTCTAACAGACCACAATATGCAATAAGACACTAAACCGGCTCGTGTTGTGAAATTCTTTCTCCTCACGCTTGTGTTGATGCAGTGGAAAATTGAACTTTGTTTACTTTGCAGTTTCGCTTGCGCGGTTTTCTATGAGTTTACCGGCACAATAGTTAATAGGTCTTTGGCCAATCAGAACGCGCGTAGTATCTCAGTTATTTTATAAATTGTAAATAAATAATGCTTGGCTATGATTATGTGGAACTCTTTCATCCCTTGACAGAACATCACTGATTGGGATGTTTAAATATCTGCACCATTTTATTAGATCATGATTACTTAACGGGATGTCTTTGTGGAATTCGGTTTTACAGTATTGCCCCTAGAAGTGGAATTCCGTTGAACGGTGAGTTTTTTCCTAATAGCAAGCCTTCGCCTCTTTTGGTTGTCTTTTTTTTTTGGTTGTTTTTTTTAATCCCCATACCGATCGTATTATCGGGCCAACTCCCATAAAATGGGGGTGGTTGTCTATATACACCAATTCTTGGAGCTCCCGTACCCTTTTTCTTACTATTTCCAATTCGAGGAGCACCACTACCAGTTTTACCAGTTAAAGCATTTAGAAGGAGTGGGACACCAATGCTTGCCAACAGAGTGCCTAAAAATCCTCCTGATTGTGTTTTTGTTGGTGTGATATGAACACCTGAACCTGATTGAAGGGCATTCAATATATCCTGTTTTTGTTTCGTCGATAAAAGATGCTTATATTCTATCAGCTTATTGATTTTTTCTTGTGGTATGAGAAAACCACCAGACTGTATGCCTTTTCCAGATATCGCTTTAACAACCTGACTAGCACCTTCTGAAGCCAAACCAGCAAGAGCTGAAAGACCAAGGGTTTTACCAATAGTTGGTAAAGCTGCACGTCCAAGGGTTAGAATAGTAGTTAACAAACTTCCACCGACTTGTTTTCTGATATTAGTCTTAGCTAGTTTAATATCCATCCCCTTCTTCAATTGCCTATTCTTCTCCAACCTTTTTTTCACCATCGCCGGGACATGTAGAGTATCATCACCACGAAGAGAGTCCTTTGAAAGCCTGAGAACAATCGTCTCCCTTTTATGGAAAGCATTGCTAAGATTTTTCTTTTGATTGTCAGACAATTTCACATTAATCTCATAAAGTTGAGTCATTTGTTGTATATAATATATTTTATATAATTTTCTGGTTATAAAACATATATGAAATAATGATATTATTTGATTAGTAATTTATTACTTTTTACACTATAACCAATTCATTCCCAACTTTGTCAATGACTCTTCATATAGGACTATAGCATGTATGCTGAAAGGACTATTTCCAGCACTATTGGCGTTCAGTTTATACCTGAAGATCAACTGCTTTGGGTCTCTTGTTACTTTCTCTGTTTGATATGATAGATTGAAATAGATTAGTGGATAGAGACCATTGTAATTCGATAGGTTAAGCTGTGTACCGCTGTTGTAATCATTCCTTCTCATACCATAGGACATTAAATCATTGAAGATCCTTACTTTTGATTCTGAATCGTATTCAGTCTCTGGGTAGAATACTCCATTACCATATTCCAATCTACATGTTGTAAGAGTACAATTATCATCACCTGAATTTACTTTAAAAGTGTCAAACAGGTACGGATTCGCCTCTGCATTGTTTGTTTTAGCTCTTTGTAGATATACAAATATAGCCTTAACATTATCAATACTGGATGAGATTTGGAAGAATCCACTACTATGTGTTGGTGCGGACACCTCATACATTTCTCTCAGATATGTCCATTTATCATCTTTCAAAAAAGAACTAACAAACTTATCATATAGACTGTCCTTAGGTGTCAATTTTGGTACCCAAAGTAGTAATCTATCAATAACAACTCTTCCGGCATCGGCTGCACCTGCCTTAAATATTAATTCATTGTCATTCTGCAACTGTATATTAAACTGAAGTTGCATTGGGACTAACATTCGACCCTCTAGCTCTTCGAAGAAACTGTAACGATTAAGAGGTATGACTACATTGACATCATGGTTACCTGTCGTTAAAAGACGTCTTGACTCAAACCCTGCATTAGTATTGGCTGTAGTGTCATCTGTTTCCAAATACCATAAAGAGTTTTTAGCAACACTACGAGCACAATCGTCACTATATTCAAGCAGGTTCTTGACATAAGTCACTTTATGGAGATTATCAGTATCATACACGATCTTTCCTGCTGATTTTATCATCATGTGACTAATCAAACTATGGGCTCCATTAATAACTGTTATACGATCTGCACCATAGGCTGTACCATCAGCCAATTTTTGTACCTGGAGCTGGACCTCAAAATAAGCATTGTACCAATCGAAAAAGCTCGATCGATCATTAATTGTAAATTTATACCCATTTTTGTCTTGGTGTTGATTGTTAGCTGGGGCTCTGATTACATCATCAAGTTGGAATCGTACCAACTCATATATTTGTAGAAATTCACTTGTTCTAAAAGCCATATATTATTATGTTACATAATTTTACAATTATATACCATAATTTTGTAATATATAGATGTTTTCAATCATTTTATTGATTCTATACTACTCTTACTCTACGCCTTCTTTTCACACCAGATCCTGATATCAATCTATTGAGTATCATATCAGTACTTTCATCTTGCTGTTGCTGTTTAATGGGTGAGGATGGAACATTTGCCGTTTGTCTTGTAGCTCCTTTTCTCAAATTTGCCAATCTTTTCATGATCAAATCACCAGATTTTTCAACTGCTTTTTTGCCCAGTTTTTCTCCAGCGTGAGAAATTCCCGATTCTAACGCCTTCTTTGCTATTGGCTTAGCAAATTTCTTAAAAACAGCTGATGCCACACTCTTTAATGGTTTGAAAATATTATCAACGATAAGCCCAGACCCTTTGTGTTGATATACAAATTTACCAAGTTTTGGATGGTAAAATCTTTTGAATTCATATGGTTTCATTTATACTATTATGTTATATTATTCTAAACTTTTCAGAATTAGTGAGAAAGATGTATCTGCTCCATTCAGGTTAACTAATCTTCTTTTTCCATCGGTGATATAAATCCTTCTACTAGAAATCGTATTCTTATTCGCAGGATTGTAGGTGACTCTCCGGGGTTCTAAGGTGAATGAATAACTGGGTTGGAGAACACTGGTTGAAAATGAATAAATGATGTCGGTATCTTGACCATCCACCAGGCTAGCATTAATCAGATCACAATGAACATTGAGGACATCTGTATCTTGAGATAGATTTGGAACCCTTGGTCCAATGTTTGTCCCACTTGTTAATACTTTCTTATCGAACCCGATTAGGTCATTAAAATTACTTGCTGTCAAATCAAGCCGATAACTCTGAGCTAACGTGACCGTGACCCTAAATGTTGTATTATCGAATTCAAGAGTGATAGGATACGTATCACCAGTTTTTGTTATATCTTTAATATATGTATTGAAGTCTGTATAATTCCATACTCCGGCTGGAAAAGTGATGTTGTTAAATGTTGAACCACTATTGGAGCTATATTTGATTAATTGATTGTTGTATCCAGCATTAACATTAAACCATGTAAAACTCATATTGATAATTCTGTTAAGACCAATAACATATTGCATATTACTATCCAAAATTATAGGTCTAGTAAATTTTGTTGTAAAATCCTCAGGTTTATTATTCCCTTGATTTTTTACACTATAAGATGATAATACTATCTCTCGTGCCATTATATAATAAAGTTATTATTATTGAAATATTGACCAAACAATTTATTATATTGCGGTCTATTGATTGTCGACATTTTCAATAATGTGTCCAATATAGTTACTCCCATCTTTCGCATCTCAATGCTGGTATTCCCTGCCAATCTTTCACCAATAATCAATTCCAATTTTTTAACAAGCTGCTTTACATCATTATGAAATACAATATTTCCACCCATCTGTTTTCATCCTCTGCCTTTTATCCCGGAACCTTTTTTTGTTTGCAATTTTTTCTCATAGTGCTTTATGTATTCATTTAAAATATGTCTCCCGTCATCTATTCTTTTATTGTATTCATCTCTTTGCTTTTCTGAAAATTCCCCCGTCTTAAGTCGTTTTGTAACAGTTGCTTTATGGCCACTTAATTGCGCCCTTTTTGCTTTAGCATCTTTCACAATCTTTGTAAGAAAACTTTTAGTTTTTTTGTCTGTTATTTGTTCTTGATTCAATATTTTTGACACATTTTCATAAGTCATAACTCCCATATCATCTAATATCGTATCATCAATATCATGATTTTCTAACATTTCATCAATTTCCTCAAGAGTATGTTCTTGTTCTTTATTTGATTGTATTGCATAATTAATTGATCATATTTCTTATCAATATTTTCTTTTTCGTCATCTTGTTGTTTCATTATATCAGTATCATATTCGAATTCGGGCAATGTTTCATATTTTGGCTTCAAGTACATAGGATCCACATAAATCTCCTTATTTCCTTCTAAAATATCTTTTAAAGATTCTTCATATGTTGGAGGTTTTGGAACAATCTGTTCATTGTGTTGTGGCGGCATATAATCACCAAAATCAATAAGACCTTCTACATCCATTTCTTCATATGGATCAACATCAGGCATATAGTCAATACCTGGCTCACCTTTCTTACGTAGTCGCATTTTTCTCAGAGGTACCCTGAAATCTATATTCCTATCAATAACATCATCTAATCTTGTAGTCACTGGTTTGAATACCCTTGCCAATGTATCTTGGCTTGTTTTTTTACCAACATCCTGTCTTGTAATTGTATCATGAACATAATTTATCTTATTACCTAATTCAGATTTTCTCTTTGCGAGTTCTTTCCACTTAAGTAAACTCATTTATTGTTATATTATTACATTACATAAAAATGAAAATCATATATAAAAAATAACGTTTTACACTGTGTTATACACCGTGTTATACACCGTGTTGTACACCGTGTTATACACCGTGTTATATTGAAATAATATACCCATATAATATAAATGAAAATACCAAATTATGACGTTAAAGACGATGTTGTCTCAACCTTTAAACAGTTATATGAATTCATGCCAAATAAATGTTTTCGAAATCTGATTTGTGGACCTAGTGGTTCTGGTAAAACAAATACACTATTACATATGATTTATAATTTATTGTACTTTGATAAAATATACCTGTATGCGAAAAACTTAGAGCAGTCAAAGTACCAGAATCTTATGGATATGTTCCAACCGATAAGTAATGAAGTTGGTTATGATGTTATTGAAGCAAGTAATAACGAGATTATTCCTGTAAATGATCTTGATAGTGAAAGTCAGAAATTGGTTATTTTTGATGATTTTGTATGTGAAAAAAATCAAAAACCATTGGTCGACTATTTTATACGAGGGAGACACAAAAATTGCAGTGTGATTTATCTGAGTCAAAGCTACTATAAGACACCAAAAGACATAAGATTGAACTGTTCACATTTCTCTATTTACGAATTCCCAAGTGCTAATGAGAAGAGTCTAATTTGCCGCGAAAACAATATTCCAATAGAATTATATAATAAAGCAACTGATGAACCATATAGCTTTATATATATTGATAAGCCACGGAAAATCACAACCAAAAATTTCGATGAACAAATATAATATAAATAACATATATATGAGTTACTCAAATGGAATTTTACCATCGTCAACATCAACGGTAACACCTCAACGTGGATTACCTGGCGTAGGGTTCAAACTAACGCCTTTAGGTGACTACGACATGCAAGGTCGACAATTAGTAAATATAGGACAAGTTACTGGCTTGGATAATGTGATAAATTTTAATTTTGCTAGAAATACATTTGTTAGTAAGCATTTGCCATTAGTTACAGCGAACCTTGATATGAAAAACCATAATATACGAAATTTAAAAACACCAATTTCAGAAAAAGATGCTGTTAATAGAGAGTATGGAGACACGCATTATTTAAAGTTAGATGGGACGACTCATATGACTGCAGATTTGGATCTGCGAGGAAATAAAATCATTAATCCTTCAGAAATCAACATGAATCGAAAACTGATCACAAATATGGATACGGATGAAAACAATGATCTTTCTGCGGTGAATATGGTAACTTTGAAAAAATATCACCCTGATGCCCCAGCACATACACATGAAGTGACCAAAGATATTGATTTGAAGGAGATGTACAATATTGTCCAGTCAAAACAACAAACATGGCATGATTTGGGAGCACATTATAACAATCTAGTTTCTTACAATGATGTCAAAAATATATTCATATCCCGTAAAGAGATGCTTCCTATGGAGAATTCAATTGATATGAACAACCACGTGATATATAATGTTCAAACCCCAACTGTAAGCGATATGGCTACGAATAAAGGTTATGTTGATACACATTTAAACGAAAAATTAGACAAAACGATTTCCAGCGATCTCAATATGCAAAGTTATAAAATTACTAATTTAGCAACACCTAAACCAAATGAGAATGGCGCTGCCGTAAATGTTTCATTCTTCAACGCCGAACTCAATGATTCTAATACAAACATGTATACACGAATAACAGACGATTATAAGAGTTATGTGAACAAGTCACACATAACTTCCTCTACTGCAGAAAAAGACGTTTTCAGATACCTGATGGAAGATGTGAACGAGAGCTCGTCGGAGAGTAATATTGTTGTTAATGTTGTGTAATCGAAGTAATATGCTAATTACAGTAATATGCTAATCGAAGTTGCATGTTGTGATATGACGGTTTATATGCTAATTAGGATCTTATAGCGAACGCACGGGTTCGTTCGAGTCAGTTGGCGATTAAACTTGTTACTACTCAGAGCTCCTTGTCTCGTCCTTGAAAGTTGAACTCAACATGGTGTCAGGAGAGGGATAATTTTTTTCAGCGAGTTCGAAATGCCTGCAGATCCGCCAAGCATCGCAAGTGTTCCACAGAGTACGATCGTTCCGCCAGAGCAATTCAACTTCACCAAGCCAGCAGAATGGCCAAAATGGATTAGAAGATACGGCCGATACCGGATAGCGTCGGGGCTGGATAACAAAAGCGACGAGATTCAAGTGAATTCGCTCCTCTATACTATGGGCGACGAGGCCGATAACATTATGATGAGCTTCGTATTTAGTCCTCCCGAAGACAGCGGAAAATACGAGAAAGTCAAGGAAAAATTCGACAGTCATTTTGTGGTGAAAAGGAACACGATATACGAGCGAGCCAAATTCAATCAACGGGTTCAAGGAACTGATGAGCCTGTCGAGTCATTTATCACTTCATTGTATTGCCTGGTCGAATACTGCGAGTATGGAACACTCCGCGACGAGATGATTCGCGATCGACTGGTTGTTGGCTTGCAGAATGCTAAGCTCAGTGAAAAACTGCAGATGGATGCGAATTTGAATTTAGAAACGGCGGTGAACATGGCAAGACAAAGTGAAAGCATTCACAAGCAACAAGAAATCGTCCGAGGGGCGACCGGTGTGGGCGAACGGAAAGATGTCGACGCCATTAGATTTGCTAAGAAAGGCCCGGCCAAGAAACAAGAATCTGGAAGACGATTACCGAACCCAAGACCTTCCAATTCGGTCCACAAACCGACATGCCAGAGATGTGGAAATGATTTCCACAATCGTCATGTTTGCCCAGCCCGAGACGCCACATGTCACAATTGCGGCCGTGTGGGACACTTCGCACGAGTGTGCAAGTCAACGAAGCTGAATGAGGTTCATGGTATCGAAAGTTCAGATAGCGAAAGCGACAGCCCAGAGATATTTTTGGGCGAAATATCGGACACGGGAAAGGACCAAGGAGCGTGGGAAATCGGAATTGCAGTAAATGGGAAGGTTATCAATTTCAAGCTTGACAGCGGGGCGGATGTGAGTGTCATTCCAAGGGAAATCTACACCGCTATACCGGATCACCGCCCACTGGAAAAAGCAAACAAAAAGCTTTACGGTCCCTGTCGTTACCGGTTGAAATGCATCGGAAAATTCACCGCAACCCTGAACTACCAAGGAGAATCTTGTGAAGAAGAAATTTACGTCATCACAGACCTCGAAAGACCTCTGTTGAGCAGACAAGCTTGTGATGCGCTGCATGTGATTGCAAAAGTCGCCGAAATCCGATCTATGGGTGACAGAGAACAGTACGTACAGAAACACCCCCGGTTATTCAAAGGTCTAGGTTGTCTCGAAGGCGAATACGAGATCAAAACGGACCCGGAGGTACGGCCATTCAACCTTACCACACCACGTCGTATTCCAATTCCGCAGCTTCCAAGCGTGAAAGAAGAGATACGCCGGATGGAAGAACTTGGTGTCATTGAACAAATTGACGAACCGACCGATTGGTGCTCTCCGATGGTTGTGGTGCCGAAAAGCAACGGCAAAGTAAGAATATGTGGTGATTTCATACAGCTCAATAAAGCCGTCCAGAGAGAAAACCACCCGATGCCAACGACAGAACAGACACTCGGGAAATTAGCAGGAGCTAAAGTCGTTTCGAAGTTGGATGCTAATTCCGGGTTTTGGCAGAGGAAACTTGCAGCTGAGTCCAAGAAACTCACCACCTTCATCACTCCGTGGGGAAGATACTGTTATACAAGACTACCGTTCGGGATTTCGTCGGCCCCAGAACATTTTCAGAGAACCATGCAACGCGTCCTCGAAGGACTCGAGGGTGTGGAGTGTCAAACAGACGACATACTGGTCTATGGCGAGAATCAAGCTCAGCATGACGAGAGATTGGAAGCGGTCCTCAAGAGACTGGAAGAAGCGAACGTGACCCTTAATCTGGAGAAATGCGAGTTCTCTAAGGAGACCGTTGTGTTCCTTGGAAATTTAGTGGGAAAACACGGAATCCAGGTTGACCCCCGCAAAGTGTCAGCCGTTAAGGACATAAAGGAACCAACCAACGTCAGTGAGCTGAGGCGATTTCTGGGGATGGCAAATCAACTGGGAAAATACATTCCCCATTTGGCCAGCATCAACCAACCTCTGAGAGATCTCCTCAGTCAGAAGAATGCCTGGCTGTGGAGCGATGCTCAGCAAGATGCCTTCGATAGAATTAAAGGTGCCCTTGTCTCAGCACCAGCACTGGCCATTTATGACCCAAGGAGAAAGACAACAGTGTCGGCAGATGCTTCCTCTTATGGCCTCGGAGCGGTGCTCACTCAAGAGCAGGATGATGGAGAAAGCAAAGCAGTGGCGTTCATATCAAGGGCTCTGACACCGGTGGAATGCAGATATGCCCAGATTGAGAAGGAAGCCCTCGCGACTACATGGGCGTGCGAGAGGCTATCAGACTACCTGATTGGAAAGTCATTTCACATAGAGACGGATCACAAGCCTCTCGTACCACTACTGGGATCCAAGAATTTGGACGAGATGCCGCCACGCATACAACGTCTGAGGTTGAGGTTGATGAAGTTTCATTACACCATATCGCACGTCCCCGGAAAGGAACTCGTGGCTGCTGATACCCTGTCACGCGCTCCAGTTGAATCACCACCAAGCCAGAGTGGAGGGGAAGAAGAAATAAATTTGTATGTTGACAGTATTCTGGCCCAGTTGCCAGCGTCAGACATCCGTCTGCGTGAAATCAGAGAGCGTCAAGAGGAAGATGAAGTCTGCCAACAGTTGACCGAATATATCAGAGAAGGTTGGCCAGATAAGCACAGACTTCCAAGTGCAGTTAAGCCCTATTGGTCCGTGAGAGGTGAAATTACTATGAACCATGGATTACTTCTGAAGTCTTCAAGGATCATTATTCCATCCAGCCTGAGGCTCGAGATGCTGGATTGTATCCATGAAGGTCACCAGGGAATCGCCAAGTGTCGCCAACGCACAAAGTCGTCTATCTGGTGGCCTGGTTTAAGTCGACAACTGGAAGATATGATCCAATCCTGTCGCAAGTGTGTGGAGCACAGAGTCCAACGACCTGAACCGCTTATTCCGTCTGCTGTCCCAGACCGTCCCTGGCAGGTACTTGGAACGGATCTATTTACCCTGAAGGGTCGCACTTATCTCTTGGTGATTGATTACCGGTCCCGCTATGTCGAAGTGTCAATCCTGTTGTCTTCACAAACGTCTCACGAAGTCATCCGAGCCCTAAAGTCGATATTTGCACGTCATGGGATACCGGAAGTTGTGCGTTCAGATAACGGGCCCCAGTACGACTCTTCCGAGTTCACGAAATTTGCCAAGGAATGGGGATTTCAACATGTTACGAGTAGTCCTCGATATGCTCAATCAAATGGCGAAGTCGAAAGAAGTGTGCAAACTGTCAAGAATCTCCTCAAGAAGGAGGATGACCCCACAAAAGCCCTGATGGCGTATCGCTCAACACCACTGGAGTGTGGCTACAGTCCTGCACAATTGCTATTTGGACGCAAGCTACGCACTACAGTTCCTACTACACCAGTGGAACTCGCTCCTAAGTGGCCAGACTTCGGTGAGCTAAAGCTGTGCGAAGAGGAGTCGAAGCAGCGACAGAGCGATCACTTCAATATCCGCCATCGTGCTCGACCCTTACGAGAATTGTTACCAGGAGAACAAGTATGGATTCGGGACATGAAGGTACCCGCTACTACAGTTCAGACGACATGCCTGCCTCGGTCCTACATTGTCCAGACTCCTGTAGGAACGCCAGTGAGAAGAAACCGTCGTGATCTGATTCCCTTGAGTCCAGCGACAACACCGGATGCAGAAAACCACGTGCAGCCCAGCCCCATCAAACCAGTGACCAGCCCCGTCAGACCAGTGAGAAGAAACCACCGTTGTTTGGCTTCCTTGGATCCAGCAACAACGGCTGAAGCAGGACACACCGTGCAGCCCAGCAAACCAATTGTCCGTACCAGCGTGTCAAGTTCTGGACTGGAAAAAGCCCCAGCTGGTCTGAAGCCTGTTGTCACTACGCGAGCTGGCCGGCACGTAAAGCCGCCAACCAGACTGAACCTATAACAGCACCGTAGCTTAAGACTGATTTGTCCGACATGATTTATTTACAATAACAGTTAAGTCCCTTGTTGTTAGGGGAGATGTTGTGTAATCGAAGTAATATGCTAATTACAGTAATATGCTAATCGAAGTTGCATGTTGTGATATGACGGTTTATATGCTAATTAGGATCTTATAGCGAACGCACGGGTTCGTTCGAGTCAGTTGGCGATTAAACTTGTTACTACTCAGAGCTCCTTGTCTCGTCCTTGAAAGTTGAACTCAACAGTTAATGGAATTATCAATTTTGTATCAAGCCCACACAAAATCAATAAGAAAGCCTATGATATGACTCTTACGACAGACAATAACGATGAGTTCAGGTCAAGGATAGGTTTTAATGCATACAAACTTCCTCAAGGTGAGTACACTATGGTGATTGAGTTTTTCGTTCCAGATAAAGCTCACATTAGTTCGACATCTGTCAATGTTGTCTCATCAGTTCTTAATATCGGACAGCAAACTACAAAGATATTCAACACTGAAGGATATACAAAAAGCATTGTTCATTTACATAAGTATCAGGTATCTCCACCTGAATATATTATGATAGATCTTCATGGAAGTATATCGAATGGTAATACAAAGAAAGCACATCTAATCGTTTATGGTGTTCAAGGCTATGTCTCGAGTGTCGACCCAGATGTATTTGATACTGTTTTTGTAATTGAAGGTGGAAAAATGACTATGCAAACTGATTTGAATATGAATTCATACAAAATCATGAATACAACCCATCACATATTTGGGCAATTAAAAACAGATAATAATGGGGGTAAAACGTTTTTATTAAATAGTTGTGACAAAATAATAATTCCAAACGGCTGTCAATTTAAAAAAATAATAGGTCACTATAATCTCTTAGATTTTTCCTACAAAGCAATATCCTTAAAAATACTCCATGGATTCTCTTTAACTCAAATAACAACCTATAGTTTATCTGGAGGTCAAAGACAAACGATAGATATAAACTTAGATTTACCATACGGTCATATGGCTGTGGAGATGGTCGAACCGATTAAGAATCAGGACATATCAATACTAATTGAATATACCACACCATAAATTAATATAAATATATAATATAAATGACTAAAATAGGCATCTTCAATTTTAATCATATCGATAAAAACATCAGCCAAGAAAAATTATCTGAAATCAAAGCATTGTATAAATTTTATCATAAACGCTTTTGGTGCTATAAGAAGGCTTTCAAATATTTCAAGAGACTGAATTTAGCTATTAATTTAACATCAGTTTCTTTAGTAACCACTGGTACAATAGCTGGTTCAATTACATTAAATCCTATTATTTTAGGTGTAATTAGTGGTAGTGGCTTATTGCTTAAGACATTATCTGAAATCAAGAACTATAAGAAAAAAATCGAAATGTCTAAATTTGCATACACAACATATGAAAAAGTATTAGTTGATTTACGGTCTTGTTTAAGAGGAAATCAATTTAACCATACTGCATTTATAAATGAATTGAGGCTGATTGATGAAATAATCATTGATCTTTGTCCTCTTGCTGATAAATTTGAAAACAGTATGATAAAAAATTCACTTCCGAGTAAACTTTACTAACAAACTTTACTTTTACGATAAACTTTACTAACAAACTTTGTTCAATAACTCATTCATAGGGAAAACCCCCTTTGTATGACGTATGACTAATTTTAGCAGCATCATCCTTTATTAATTCATATATGTTGTCCCACCAAGTCTCATAAAATTTTAATGTCTTCATTGACTTCGTTACTTTGATACTCTTGTATGGAAGCTCAAGCATCCTAAATAATTGCTTGATAACAAATTTAATACTAATCATCCGTTTACTTTTATTGTTAACCTGTGATAATACTTCATTAATTAAAGCGAATATTGTCAGGATTTTCTCTCTATTATCATTACTGATTTGTACATGATTCTGTTGTGCTATATCATTGACAACGTTTAAAATATGATATTTTCTTATATACACACTCTTTCTCGTCATTTTATATTTGTTATCATGGAAATCGATATATGGAGCTTGTAAATCATATCCATTAACAACACCACAATTTTTACAAACATTCATTCCATTGTCATTAAACATATCTTTTTTATCACAACATGATTCAACAACTTCCGTATTTCTAACAACATCTGCTAATCGTTGGTCACAAAAGGGACAGGTTAACTCTCCTGTATTCTTAAATTCGTCATGAATTCCCAAATTACAATTCATTCTATACTATTATATGAGATTATATTTTTTAAACAAAACCGAAGTTGTGACCATATTATCAAAAACAAAAGTAGCGAACATCTAAAATCGGCTAACGCGTTAGCGATATTTCAATAGAAAAAAAATAGACAGCAGGGAAAGTCCCATAACATCATCAATTTCCTGTTTACCAGTTGATAAAAAACTGACTTACGCGCAAGCCGAAAAATATAAAGCATATCATCGGGGAACCCCCTATTGTATGACATCATCGACTTCTTGTGTTTCCGAGAATTGTGTCACGCAAAGGATTCTATTATGTGGAATCACGCAATGGAATAAACGCAAAGGAAATCACGCAATGGAATAAACGCACCATTTGTTTTTATTAACATATAGTTTAATTATTTGATGGAAACATATAGTTTAATTATTTTATGGAAACATATAGTTTTCCAAAAACTGGTTTACATTAAATGGAAACAAAAAACTGGTTACCGTCATATGGAAAGTAGTTAAGACTTGGCTTGGCATCAGATCAGTTTTGCAAAACTGATCTGGTGCCGCCAAGTCCTTAACTACTAAAATGGCCGCCGGCTCGATGCTGGCGCCTAGGCTTATGGGATTGCCTGGTCCATATATGGTATGCATGACCTTTTGTGGAAACTTTTTCGCGCTGCATATTTTCGCTTTTAATGACTTTGGTATTTCTATATATTTGAGGCCAAGACCAATTAGTGAATTCCGAGTGCAACATGCTATAGAATTGACTTACCCTGTTGCTGGGTTGTATTCTTTGTTGTTTGCTTGCTCCTCGGGGCAATTTAGCGCGATTTCGGCGAATTATCGTTATTTTTGGTGCTCCACTGCAGTGGAGTGGAGCACACCTCTCGTATGACGTATTTCCGTCACCAGTATGTTGCGGTCCACATCCTACGAAAGTCAACTTTGAACGCCATAAAGAGCGATCACCGAAAAGAGCGTTTAATGGATCTCTTCATCGAAATTGTTGAAAAAATGTCCAGAGACTGTCCATATAAAGTTACATGCCAAAAATCAGAACTTTTTATTGAATCAAAAGCGAGTAATCGGGGATCAAAAATTAGGCTCAAATCTGTTTCCTCCCTTGTCTCTCTTCTTGCTGCGTAACGATTTTGTGGCGCCCACAGTCAGCAATTTGCGGTTACCCAACGGAAAGCTCCGATTACGCTTGGGGTCCCGCTGGGGCGAAAAACAGACTCGTAAACAACAGATCGAAGATCGAACGCGTAAAGGTCAAATTTGGCTCCTCTGCTCCCTGTGTTCACTCTTGTCAAATTTACCTCCCTTGATTTACTTCAATGCCCTGTAATCGACAGGAAAACAAATTCACATCTAGAATAAAAGCTTTGGTGATTTTATCGGTATACTAGATTTGCAAATAAAAGTGGGGTAGACGATCACGTTGCTAAAAAAAACAGAGTTAACTAGGTTTAAGTGCAATCAAATAATGAATTATTACAAGTTTTACACTTCGTCTAGAGTTTAAAGTCTTAAAACTGCGCAAATTACATAACAAATGTGAATAATTAACTTGCATGATCTTCCATTTTTAATTATTAACTGAGATTTACCGACAACCGACAAAGTAATGACATTTTCACCGACAACCGACATGTGGACCCCCCCCCCCCCCCCCCCCATTCAGACCCTCTTTAGGGTGCTGTGCCGAACTTTTAGCGCGTATAAATGGGGTTTAAATTTCGTACAAAACCAACATTAGATTCTGAAAGTTCATGCAAACAAATGGAGCATCGGGAAATAAAAAAACGCCAAACTTTTGTAATGGCTGTTTTTTGCATTTACATTTTCAAATCTACTAATACATCAGTCAATATAAATTACGACCAGAGAACTATACCTATTTATATTTTCCTCATCTTTGTGACTAAAACAACACTTACTATAACATGACGATCAAAGTGATGCTACTGACCTCTAAACAGTCAAGTCGTAAAAGTTTATTTTACTCCCTAATAAAATTTCTAGCCGTCATGGAATTAACATAAATTCCTTTGGCAACGTTTGGACAGCTGCTGTAAGGGCGATTCATGACAAAACATCTCTTGCACATCTCTATGACTTCTGCATCTGCAACTGTTGGCTCTTCACTTTCCGTTTGTGGTTTCATGTGAGAGTCTTGTAGCTGTAATTAAGAAAATAGAAATCTCCTAAGTTCTTCAACTCACTATCGTTCCAAAAATACTGGATATATTACGCTATAGTTTTGAAAAGGAGATTTATGTGATAAAATAAACGAATTTGTATTCCCTGTGCCAGACATGATTTGAGTGGTATCCCTGGGAGGTAACATCCGGGAATGTAATAATTAAGCAGTTGAGTGAACAAGGCCTGGTCACAGTCTACTTTGCAGCCTTTAAGAGCGTACTTTTAATACAATGTATCAATAACCCCCGGGGTGGGGGGGGAGAGGGTACTCTGCAAATGTTTGGGTGGGGGTGTGCCGCTGGGACTCTGAGACCTTTAACCTATACTAGACCATTTTCGCTGCATTTTGCAATCCTATTCTAAACTAAACACCGAAAAACCGTACTCTATCCTAGCCCTATTACAGACTCGCTTTCTTTGTTATTAGTTAACAGGGGTCAGTAAAAATGCCGTACTGCCGGCCGTACCGATTTTTAAATATGCCATTTGCCAGTAAACATCGGCGTACGGGAAAAATTTCGTCGGGGGGGGGGAGGGGTGAACTTAATTTCCCCGAATGAAACTCGTGACGTCATGTTTATTCGTCATGATGATGATTCTAGCACTCGCTGACACATTACTGTACTTTTCTACACTGTGAACGATGCGAGAATGAGCTTCTGCATCTCGCATTCTTCGCACTTCACACGGTATCGATAAGATATATTTTACGAGACTTCGACAAAGACATAATTTGAACGATCAGATACCAACCACACATAGGTCGTGTTCTATTGGGATCAACCGTTTCAACCTAAACCGGTTTTGGTTGATTTGGTTGAGGTGTCCCAATAGGACACTTTTCAACCATTTTCGGTTTCAACTATTTCAACCAAGTTCAGAGCTGGTTGAAATGGTTGATCAACCAAACCAACCGAAAACGGTTTTTTTCAATAGAACACGAAAAGATCCAACCCACCCAACCAACCGAAAATGGTTAATCCCAATAGAACACGGCCATAATGTCCTAATAAGCAAGATGGTCGCCAAATGTTATACTTAGTTTCAGTCCCTGCACGGTCTATAATATCATTCCCACCCTTGGCGGACCACAACGCAAATTTGTCGTTCTATGGCCCTATTTTATAGAAAGAGGATGATCATAGTGCTAGGATGATCCTAGAAGGTTCATTTGGTTTACATGCGTAAATACGGCATCCAGGATCAACTTTTCATTTGGTTTACGTGAAAAATTCGGCAGCATGGAGTACCTTTGAATTCGGCGCGGTTGCAAATCAAGAAGGTGGGCGACAATAACAAAAGCGAAGATAACCTTGGGCTCCCGAGGCCATTTACATGGAGGTCGGATGATCCTAGTGCTAGGATCATCCTACCTTTCAACGTAGGATGAACCTAGCGCTAGGATGATCTTAGCGCTAGGGCCAAATGCAATCCTTCGCATGTTAACTGAAAGTAGAAAACATGTTGCGCTCGGATGATCCTAGCACTAGGATCATCCCCTTTCCATGTAAATAGGGCCTATGTCTGCTCACGCGGTTAACATCTTATGGAGCTATCACATCAATGACATGATGGATGTAGTATAGAACTCGGTTAGAAAGTAAAGTGAGTAATGTGAGTTACGAAATAAAAACAATTAATTTAAGACATTAAATCACAAAACAATTCAGTAATTTTTTCTGTGTCTGTCGTGCCCGAATAGTCGACCAGTTTTGCCCAAATAATACTATATTTTTAACGACGGGGGGGGGGGGGGGGGGGGCTACAGCCCCTCCCCCTCGTACGCCTATGCCAGTAAACCTTATCTAGACTAAATTCTTCACGCAACTGATCAGTTTCGCGGAAAATGATACCCTAGACCAAAACTCTCTAATTACTATACCCTATCTCATACTAAACTGCCTGAAAACCATGCCCTTCACAGCGGCACATACCTATATAGCTCATATATGGAAGTACCCCCCCCCCCCCCCACTCCTCCCCATCAATAACGGGTTAAGACTAAGGAACATTTAGCAAAATGCCTAATTATATTCAACAATCAAACCATAACAATGGGAATGTTTAAAAATGCTTGAAGGAGATTGGAGGACAAGAAAAGATAAGAAATTTACTAACACACAAGAACAGGGCTGTTTATCAGTCCACAAAGGGACTGTGGAATAATTATCGGGGAGGGGGGGTTGGAAAACAGAGGGGGGGGGGGCATAAAGTAAAATCAAAGCAAGGATAGGGGGGGCTCAAAGTTAAATAAGTCACTCAAGAGGAGGATGGGCTTAACATTTTATTTCAAGTGTTTATAGTTCTCACTAAAAGGCTTGATGATCTGTTCTGTGGCTGAACTGCAATTTCAATCTGTTGCAATACGATTAACTATTCTTCTCTATCTCAATAATATAGAGACGAATATTGTGGTAGTTTCTTGGTGTTGCGGATGGTGTGATCACCAAATGACGTAAAACAAAAGATTCAAAAGACACTGAACAATACTCACCACAACACAAAAGCTAACCAACAATGGCTTCCGCAACACCAAGAAACACCCAATAGTGTGATAAAGCGTTTCTGGCTTTTTAAATTTGAATAGCCCAATTTCGATATATTAAAATTCAACTTGAAACAAAAGACATCACTGCGAGGCTTAGAGGAATGATAGTAAGGATTTACAGCTATTTCAATTAACGTTGTCGGATGAAAAAAGCTCAAAGCCAAGACCGCAAGGTAGTATGGGATTTATATGCATAAATTCACCACAATGGCTATTAACAACTATCCACACTACCTTGCGGTCTTGGCTTGTAGGATTTGAGCTTTCATCCGACAACGTTAATTGAAATAGCTGTATATGGTTTATTCCCCTAAGCCCCATAGTGTTGTCTTTTGTTTCAAGTTGAATTTTAATATATCGAAATTGGGCTATTGTCAACAACATTTGAACAGTAGAATATATTTATACACCAGTGCAAATATTTTGCCCTGGTGAAAATACTTTGCTCCAGTTCAAATATTTTGCACTGGTTCAAAATAAATTTGAACCAGTGCAGACAAAATTGCACCAAAACCATAACTTCACTACAATGTAGATAATCGTATTGCAACAGATTGAAGATGTACCTCAATTAGCATGGTCTTAAGATCAGTGGAGGTAAAGTGGCACTGGTTGCACGAGTTCTCCAGTACGCTCGTGGTGATCATTCTTGCATCCCACGAGAAACCCAAGAGAACGTTAACGAGGAAATGAGTTCCAGTGCAAGAAACTCGGATTCGCAATGAAGTGATTCAGAAGTGGAATCGGATGGCTTTGTTGAACACTGCTTCGAGGTCATGTTTGTTCCAGACACGCATGTCCAACAAGTAAACATGTAGTATTGCTGTTTAGTATATATTGAAACAGTGGATAGCATTGTTGGCAGGAATAAATGAGTTAAAAAGCATCATTTTCGTTATATTATCTCACTGCTTCAGTATATACTAAAACAACTATCGACCACTATCCACTTCGGTGAATAGTTGTTAAATATCCACGTCTGGAACAAACATTACCTCGTAGCAATAACAGGTGGGTGTATATTAAGAAAATGCTGGGTCTGGGTAATTCTATATAAAAGGAGTGTGAAGGGGGGGAGGGGGGTCATACAAAATTTCTGAGTGATCAGAGGGGGGGGGAGGCAATAACTAAATTCAGTCCTTTAGAAGGGGGGTATTACCTAATATTTCCTTCTTGAAGCCCATTTTCCAACCCCTCCTCCTGATAATTATTGCACAGTCCCAAAGTTGCGTGAAATACTGACTCACCTCTCGCAGCATATCATCTAGAAAGTGACTTTTCATGTGGGGGTTAAAGTAGCTTGCCAGGGCAGCCACACTTGATTCAATGTGTAAAAAATGATCACATTTAGCCAGGAGTAAAATATCCACAAGGACTTGCGTTCCTAGAGCCTTGTGAAATTGATCTGGATTGTGCTGGACTTGGAAGATGTGTGGAGGTTTACCATGGTAACGTTTGGCTCTTGTGGCCTCGGTGAAAAATACCTGTTTATTAAGCAAAGGGCCTGTTTTATGAGATCATAATCACTGCGATCTCTAAATCATGCCTCGTCCTAGTGTTTGGGTTAACATTAATCTGCATGGGGATAAATGTAATTCGAATTTCTATTTCTCTTGTTTGAAAGCGTTTTCACTGTTAATTAAGGCAAAGTTCAATTAAATTATAGTAAAAATAATGTACATGAATCTGGGGATGGGGAGAGGAGGGTGGGGGAGGTGAAGGGTGTACTGTTGAAAAACGGGGGGGGGCGGAGTGAAAATGTCAGATGTTATTTTTTTGTAACAGGGGTAACGGTCCCCCGGACCACTCCACTAGCTCCGCAAATGGATGTTAAAAGCAAAACTGAAAACAACGTATATTTAATTTCGTACAATATTTCAGATAGCCAGATTTAATCGAATATCGCATTGAATATTTTTAATCACTAGAGGTTACAAATTGTAATGATAATGCTGCGAGCAGATGCTGGGCAGTAAAACATGATGGCAACAGTAAATTTACATACAGATTTTGATAATTTCATAAATTTATTTATTGGGTCAATTACCATGATTTTCGAATTACATAAACGAAAAAAAGCAAGGCTGATTTGCTATTATTTATAGCTGATTAGATCCTCAATTTGGATCCGGTGCTTCTGTTTTGTTATGTTGGTCCTTGCCTTCAAAATTACAATCGAATTACATACGATATAAGTAGTTTTTTGTGATCCATTGTTCAATCGACAAACTCTGAGCACATAACAACGCTAAAAAACTCATAAAAGAACATTGCCTTTCAGTTTCCCGTGAAATGTCACCAAATCGTTCGTGACCTTGATGAATGCTCTTTGTGATCCATTGTTTCGTGACCTTGATGAATTGTTCCGCGTAACGCGTAGGCAACACACTTGAATATTTAACGACTGCTGTCCTCTTGATTATTTAACGACTACGTACCACGTACCGCGTAGGCAAGAAAAACTATTGCCCTGTCCTCTTGGATTATTTAACGACTGCGTACCGCGTACCGCGTAGGCAAGAAAATATGTTGTCTTGTCATGTCTTCATACTGCCACTGCGTATCGCGTACAGACTTTTTTCCTGAGGCACTCGAAATGGCAGGGTATTCTGCAGTTACTATTGTTCAATCGGCAAACTCTGAGCATGTAACAACGTTGAAAAACTCATAAAAAAACATTGTCTTCCCCGTGAAATGCTATTAAATCGTTCGTGACCTTGATGAATGCTTCCAGCAACAAATTAGTTTGAATTTGGCATGAGCACTGCTATGAACGGATCGGGCGGAGGTGCATCCAGATCCAGGCGCATCTAAGTTATGATGACACCGCTGGACGAACGCTTTCTCAAAATCATCGTGACAAACATCAAAATCATAAAGCACAGGGAACCCAAGCAACCACAGGCAAACCAAAGATGACTGTACTACTCGCCTGGGGGCTCGCTGCAACAATGTAAATTTTAGTCAATTTTCTAATTACTCCAGGAAATTCCATACACTCGGGGAAACTTCGCTCGAAAAATCGTTATGCTAAACGAAATATCGTTCGAAATTTCACCTGATTGAAGCTAAATTTGTGGTGAGGTGAGGGGATTACGGAAAATTCAGTGTTTTTTTGTTCTTCAAAGAACAAGCCATGAGACGATATAGGCTCTATGGTTATTCGATGAGATGGAAATCAGTATAAACAAGAGAGATCGGTGAATTAATTTTCTGCAATCCTGCATCTGGGAGCGAAATTTCGAACATGTGAGGACAATACGAAAGTTGGAAGAAGTTTCGTTTCCTTCGACATTTCGCTGATTTTGGCCGATTTTCGTCAAACTTTGCTTTCATTACCTTGGTGTACAGTCAGCAAGAGTTTGTAAATGTTTATTACAATGGACATTTTCCTTAGTTCCTTGTTTATGAGTTAAACTAGTAACGCAGCCATTCGTCAACCGACTGGACATTAAACTTTGCAGGAATGTTATGGTTTGACTTTATGATATTGTTTTTAGTTTTCTTGGATGTAATTGCCTTAAAAGAAAAAGTCTTGAGGGGATTCGGAGAAATGAATTCGATATTATTATTTATTTTGTGTTATGTGGTGTACTTCATTGATTGCTATTCTTATTTCCAAAACTATGTTATGTTGGAAAATATTGATTTTAGAGTATGTCTTACCTCGTCTTGTCCAAAATGCTTTAGGAATTCAGTTATCACTTCTGCATTGTCGCTAGCAATGAAAATTTTTCTTGGTTCTGGAAGGTTTTCAAAAATTGAAGCAGCATTATTTACCCAGTGTGATAAAGCAGGTAGTTTCCCTTCGCGTGCCTCCATCCAGTGGTCGGTACCTAGCTCGAACATGCACTCCAAGAAGTGAGTTTCCTGCCAAATGTCGTTTGAAGAAATCGTCAACTTTTTGCTTGATTCTCGTGTTAGGTCTGACAAAGCGTTTTAGCCAACGGTTTACTCTTAGTCTTTCTTGTGAAGTTATAATAGTTCTGTGGCGATACCCGTCAACATTTGAGCGATCTCTAAAGCTACTGTCTAAAACAGGCCACAAGTCGGGTTGGATTTCAGATATTTTAGCTTCCTTGGAAAGGGGACATATCACCTTTTTCGCTTTGGTCTCGATTCCTTTATTAACCGGCTCGAAGTACCACTCCCAAGAATTCACATGAGGATCTTTAGAGCATCCTGAGAAGCAATTCCGCCAAAACACTGTAGGCGTAGTGTTTCCCATAGCATAACAAACGAAGATATAATCCAGTGTACCCAAAAGAAATGCAGCTATTCCGGCACCTTCGCATTCAATCAAAGCCGGATCCACAACGCACGCGGTACCCTCCGTTAAAGCGTGCTCAGTATTAATCTTTGTAGCAAAAATGTCACCGACAGTTTGCGCGGTTATTAGCCTGTTTAACGCCGAATTGTCTTTGAAAGTAAACCTGAGATCTGACAAAGCTTTTCCTTTTGAGTTTTCCTTGCTCTGACTATTAATTAAGATGAACGTGATTACTAACGAGAAAACAGTCATAATAATGCAAACACGGAAACGTTTTTAACGCTTGAGCCGTCCGCCGATCATACTATTACTCAGTCAGTTTGCGTTACACGTTTTGAGTTGGACTGAAGTCCTTCTCCGGCTGATGAAGCGAACTATGACGAAAAAGACCAATTACCCTATCGCGTTGCTATCATTGTGAATAATTTTAATGAGTTGATTCAGCTGTCTTTTACTATCTATTCATTGTTCTCTTGAATTTATAAGTCTATACGTAGATTATTTACCGCACGTATTGGCTCTTAAAGTGCTGATCACGCAGTTTACACCAATTTGAAGAAACGTTGTCGGGTGAAAAGCATAAACCATGAACGATGCGACCCAAAGGTTTACTGGGAAGCTGGAAAATTTAATCTTCGTCTGTGACAGAATATACATTATATTAACACAGGATGCGTAAATCATGCTCTTAAATGTCTCAAACAAAGAAACCATTTTGATTATCAAGAAATAGAATATTACTAGCTTTCCAATGCTGCCTACTCAGAATCCCATTCGGTCTCATCGTTCATGGTTTATGCTTTTCACGAGTCAACGTTTCTTCAATTTGGTGTATATACTTCTCAGTTTTGTCCAAGCATATATTTTGGTTTTATTTGGGTCTTTGGGAAATGATCTAATTGTGATAACAGAAAATTAGGGATTTTATTTTATATCGTTTTATGAAAGTGATCACTAACGAAAAAACGGTCACAATAATGCAAACACGGAAACATTTTAAACGCTTGTGCCGTGCGCCGATCATACTACTTACACAGTCAGTTTGCGCTACACGTTTTGACAGTATTTGGACTAAAGTCTTGTCAAGTCCTGTTTGGCCGATGAAGGGAACTGTGAGGAAAAAGACCAAATAATTCCGGTAGTTTTTGTGAGTACCGGAGAACGAATTATGTAAAACAAAAACAAAAAAGACACAAAAGATATAACTCCAATACAAGATTTTTAAAAAAACTGGCCTCATAAACAATGGAATAGAAAGTGTTCCGGTACTCTCAGAAGGACCCCAATTACCCTGGCTAAGTGCGTTACCATCATGGTAAATAATTTTAAAGAGTTGACAGCTGTCTTTTATCATCTATTTACTGTTCTCTTGAATTCATATTCAGTATTCAGGGATTCATACCCTTTTAATTACAAAGAATTAAACTTGTATTTTATTTACCGCACGCATGGGCTCTTATATAGTGCTGATCACGCAGTTTATACACTTTCCAGTTTAATTTTGTCTAAGCACATATTCTGCTTTTATTTGCATGGGTGTTTGGGAAATGATCTGATTCAAAACAAATTATACGCAAAGAACATAAGCAGTGACGTTGTAATTTACTAAACTCAGATCATATGAATAACAGTCAAATGACCAACAGCTGATCAGAAGTCACCTGTCAATTTAAGGTGTTGAGCCTTCCAACCAAAAAAAACAGTTACTTTGTTATTTTCTAAACTGATATGAATAATCGTCAAATGACAAACAGCTGAAGTCACCTGCAATTTAAGGTATTGTGCCTTCTAATCAGGTGATTTGTCTTAATGAATAGAGTAAATGCACATAGATTCATTTTGCCGAATCTAATTACTAAAACGGTCGAGTTTGAATAACGGTGGGACCCGGCATGAAAATTGGGGGGGGGGGGGTACCCTCCCCAAAATGCGGCACTGATTGACCTCATTCATTTATGGCGTACAAGTCATAAAAAATCATTGAGATAATGCCTGCATTTGATAGATTTGGAACGCGACAGGAAAGACCGTAACATATTTAAAAAATCCACTTACATTTTTACTCCCGAAGGTGTCTTTGTGGTCACATTTCAAAAACAATGGCAAACTCTAACTTGGATATTCTGTTATAGACGATTAAAAATCGAATATTTAAACGCAGAGCGCGCACCAAGAAGGAAAAAGAAGCCCTGCGAAAGCAAATAAATTACACGCGAGAAAACCAGGAACATAGCGCGACAAATATTCTAGCATGTATTTAGTGCGTGGAAAGCGTCACTTAAACAAAAGATATCGATTGATAAACACAACGTCACAACGTGTATGCCAACTTCCGGTCCACTCAAGTTAAGTCATTGATGCTACGATAAAAGAGCTAAAGATATCTGTTCATTTCACGAATAAATAACGACTTTTCCACAGGAAATAAACGGTCTGACATCAACTTTAACCTTTCAGATACAACTCAGTGTGATTTTTGAGCTTAATTCCAACGGTTAAGAGACGGAACGGCTTCCGAAGAAATTTGTCCTCAAATGAGTTTCGTCCCTTGTCAATTTTCTCTTTTTCCTTATTTCCAGACGCCGAAATACGAGACCATGCCGCATGACGGCTGACAAGTTAAAATTTACCGTATTTTCTCGATTAAACGCCGGGTATAATAGAGGGAAGTTGGAGTAAGCCCCTCAAACGTTTATTTGTGGTATAATAAACTTAAGATTTAAGGGCAAGGTACACCGCTGCCAAGAAAAAACGAACAATAACCCTTTCTTAAAAAATGGCGGGCGAGGAAAAACTGCTGATTCAAAGAAACGCCGGGTCCACTAGGCCAAGTTTGAAATAAACGCTTGGGGCGTTTAATTGAGAAAATACGGTACTAACAGACGGCGAAATGCGAGACCATTTAAAAATAACAGGCACGATCGTTTCGAAATCGCATCAACGGATTTGATCGGACCCCGGGATCGGACCGTTGTGGCTGCTATAAATCCCGACATAAGCTGATTTCAGTTATTCAACAGCACATTTGGATTGAAACACTACATCACGTAAGTCCATTTGTAACTTTATTCTCTGATCATTCTAAATAAGCGCGTGGGTTCCCTATGTCGGATGGGAAATAAATTAGGATTGTAAACTTCCTTTAATACTCCGTAAAAACTCAGTTTTTAGCACTTGAATACTCCTTGAATTTTATGTCCAAAAACCAGCACAGACTGTGCAGAATTAAAGTAGCAAACATGAAGGTACTTGTAAGGTACTTGTTAAAAAGCTCAGTCATAGCAATTTTCAGTTGTTTTTTTTTTTTTGTCAAAACTGCCTCAAATTAGAATTAAAGTACTTTTGTCGTACACGAAAGGCTTAAAGAACACTAACAGGAAGATATCAAGTCAATTTTCGAAGAGAAAATAAACCATAATCTGAGTTTTGCAAGTTCTCCAAGACAGAAGTGATAAAATTTGAAAAAATTAGCTTCATTTTTCCATTTCCATCCTGGCCATCAGCAGCCCAAGACACTAATGTTTACTCTTAGAGAATAACTTTAAACAAAACGGAACCCTTATTTTTGGGTTTCCACTGATAGAAATGTGTCTTGACTTTTTAAAGTAACACTAAAAATGGTGACAGAGCCCCTTTAAAGTACTCTACTTAACTGGGTGTGTTGAACTGTTGATATTCATCAAACACTTTAGTGTGTCTTAATGTTTGAATAGAAGTAGCAAACAGGTGTTCTGCTTTCAGTTTCAGAAATATGTTCATATTTTGGTTCATTTTTGTCCCCAACTTATGCAAATAACTTTGTTTATCATGTCAACAAGTACATGGCTTTAAAAGTTTAAATCAATCAGCTCTTTCAAGGCAGGCTTAAATATCCAGAGGTGCTTACATGTCCAGTACATAAGTAGCCTGTGAACAGGCTTCTTTTTGGGGAATTGGGTTAGGTTAAAATCGGCGAGCGAAGCGTGGACTGGGTAGAGGGAAGGGGCGCCGCCCCTTCCCCCTTCCCCAGTCCGCGCTCGACTGGCTTTGCTCGCCGATTTTACCCTAACCCAATTCCCCAAAAAGAAGCCTGTTCACAGGCTAGTACATAAGACTTTATTGCAGAAGTTAGTTATCCTTCTAAAAAGTTATTTTCGTAAAAAAGGTTGTTGTTGTTGTTCATCGTGGTGAACACACTAGTAAAGAAGTGCTTTTTTCGTTTGTCTCACGATGTAGTCACTTCCGATGTGGATCGCGACGTTTCGGCGATGGGGTCGACTGGTTACGCGTCACCTTATGAAGCACGATGTTCTGCTGTGATTGGTTGGTTTTCAACAGCTGTGACTGGCGCATTTTGATCCTCGTTGTTTCGGCGAATTGTTCCCTCGGCGGTCCGTAGTCGTACGGCTCTCCTGTTGTTGTGTTTCTTGATCGTGGGCATCCATGCTTCTGGAATTTCTATTCCACTCTCCCTGTTGATGTTGTTAGCGTTAAGTCTTATGTGGACCGCCTCTTTGACCCTGCGTGTATACCAATGAGGATCACGATCAATAAACTTTACTTCATTCCAAAGCGGGTGGTGTCCGGTGTTGTTGGCGTGCTCTGAAACGGCGGAGGTCTGGGTACGAGCGAATCGGATGTCTCGGTCATGCTCTTTTATTCTGTCTTGCATAGGTCGTCCAGTCTCGCCGATATAAACTTTACCGCATTCACAGGGGATTCTGTAAACCACGCCATCTTGTTTAGTCGGGTCAACAGCGTCTTTAATCTAAGTGTAGTCTCCGACTTGAAAACAGCGCGTACGCCTTGTTGTTGTAGGCAGCGGCGAAGTTGTTCGGACAGACCTTTTACATAAGGTAAAACCGCAGTAGATTTGAACTCGGTCGAGGGCTCAGCACTGGTGTTGGGTTTTCTGGTCTTGGTAATTTTCTGCAAGAAAGAAAAAGGATAACCATTAGAAACAAGAACAGATGACAGATGTTTTTTCTCCTTGGAGATAACAGAGGGTTTCGTTACGAGACGTTTGGCGCGCTCGTAAAGACACTTGACAATACCGCGTTTTACTGATTGCGGGTGGTGTGAATCATACGCTAAGTATTGATCAGTGTGTGTAGGCTTCCTGTATACGCTGGTGGTGAGGAGGGAACAATTCGCCGAAACAACGAGGATCAAAATGCGCCAGTCACAGCTGTTGAAAACCAACCAATCACAGCAGAACATCGTGCTTCATAAGGTGACGCGTAACCAGTCGACCCCATCGCCTGAAGAAGACTAGCAGTATGCAGTCGAAACGTCGCGATCCACATCGGAAGTGACTACATCGTGAGACAAACGAAAAAAATACTTCTTTACTAAAATTTATTTCGTTTGGCATTTACAGTCGACTGGCAAAGTAAATGTCAGTTCCAAAATCTTTCCTTAAGATTATGCTATACCTTTACATTCAAAAGTATACAAGACATTTTTTTTATTCTGAAAAATGCATTATCAAACATTATCAAGAAAGTCCTATTGGGCTTAAGCCAGACCCCAAAAAAGTCTGATGGCCCAGAACGTAACCTAAAAAAGTTCCTTTTTTGCACTCCATAAAAACGTTAACACACAAAAAAAACACATCAAGATAGTTCCAGACAGTTTTTGCATTCATCTTTCTAAATTCATCATGTATCTGTCAGTGATCTGTGACAAACTTTAGGCAGACTGCAGTCATTCTTGAAACTGATACAATTTATTGTTTGATACAATATTTTGCTTGTTTTAGAACCCTGGGTTTTGCTTTTGGTCAACTCCCAATAAAGTCCTTACCACAACCTTTCACCCAAATTTTTCTAACCAAAAAAGGCCTCAGATTGCTAATTTCAAACCCAAAAAAGGTCTTCACACTTTCTCATCACTGATATACCTAAGGACCCCCCACCCCCTATGAATGAACCACAGCATTATTATACAATGCATCTACAGTATTTCAATAACTGTACTAGATGCCACTTTAACTTTGGCCAGGTTTTAATATTGTTTTTTCTTTTTGTTTAGTTTTTATGTAAAGCTTTCAAAAATGAGACTTAAAAGGCATTTAAATGGCATATCTCAGAATTCACAGGCTTGGACACAATAGCAAGTGTTCTGTAGCTTAATTAAATGTCTGCAGATTCCTATAAGAATAAGTATATTGTCCACTGGTTTACATCTGGTTTGTCACTGTTATATTTCATGTAAAGATCATTTGGATGTGCAATAAAATTAGGGGGATTTGCGGAGATAAACAATACAGTATCTTATGTCCCGGCCTGAATTGTATGTTCTTATCGAGTTTTTGTTACATGGTACTAACGGTGTACCATCAAAACGTTTGTCTTGCAGCAGTTTTTTGATATGTTTAGTTGACATTTGTTAGTTGATATTCTATTTTCCCTTCAGTCTATGGTAATATAAATGATTAACATGACACAATTGCAAAATAACACAAGATTTCCACAAAGGGCAAAATTGCACTGTACGTAATAAGCTATACTCTACTTGCACCGGGTTTCTGTTGAATAAAGCAATGCACTCTTAAACTGAATTTCTTAAAACATATCGACAGGTTAGAACTTTTTTGTTGTTAAATTAAATTTCTTATTTTAAGAATTTAGTTATTATTTTAAGAAAACTTCAACTTTCTTCCATAAAATCAATATCTTAAGACTTAATAAGGTAAGGAGCCAATTTTTGGCAAAACTCTTAAATCAAGAACAGACACCTCAAATAAGAAATCCTTTTTTAAGAAAAAAAAATAAGAAATTACCTCTATTTAAACTAAGAAAAACCTTCTTAATTAAAACTTCAGGTTTAATTAAGAGTGATGACTAATGTTGGTTTAATATTGCTGTTAAAACTTTTAAGAAAACACTTCCTAGTTAACTGATTGACAATAAATATACTGTTCATTTATCAGGCTTTGTTTTTTACCTTTGAATCCTTTGTAGAAGCTATACTTGTATGTGATCAGGAATAAAAGCATAGTTTTGGGTGCCACTACTCTGCACACTGCTTTGAGTTTGATTGATCTCGATTTTATTCGTTACGATTCATCGCTGCAAAAACGGTGATACACTGCCTCTGCCAGAAGGTACAAAGCGCAAATAAACACAACGTTACGATTCCAAGTTCCTTTTAAATCTTATTACCTGAGATGAAAAGTATAATTTGCTTTTTCCGTGGTTCGGTTCGCTTTCTCGTCGCGACCACCATTTTAAAATTTTCTTTGCAATAACAACCATGCATACATGAAGGGCCTACCTTTTATGGCGAAAACCGCTGCCTGCTCGTTCCCAGACCCCCGTTCCCCGTTCCCCGTTCCCCGTTCCTGGTTTTAGTAACATCCCCGACCCCCCACCCCCCAATATAAAAATATAAAAACTGAGTTGATAAATGTTGTTTCAGTACTGCACTTTTCAAGTAAAAATATTAAAGTTCACACAATTTTCAAAACTGGCCGCCTATTGTCTTACCTTTCAAGTGCCACAGAAGTGAAAGTTTTCAATTTTTGTTAACGTCTTATTTGCCAACATTCGTGGCCTTGGTGTCTTTCCATCATGGTATGTTGCAACAGAAGAATCTGGCTATTTAAAAATTCAATAGCAACTTCACTTGAAAAAGCGTTTCAATCAACGGCGACCTTTATACCGTGTCAGTGGATTGAACGTAAGCATAATTTTAATCAAAATTAATAACATTAACAAGAATCGACGGGAGATTATTGGTCAAAAGTTTTGCGTAAACATGACACAAATATTTAGAACGGAAACTAGACGCTTTATGAGCGTAAACTGGGCTACCCGAAGAATACAAATCGAAGCCTATTCAGTTTAATATACTTACTGCTCTTGATGAAAAAAAAAAAAGGCCTATATGATTATCTGAATTTCGTGGTGGTTGTTATTAGTTTGAGTTATCTTGTATCTAGCTGAATTTATCTTTGTAACTGGTTTGTGTTTCCGACAATTGAAGCCGTGAATCTTTTGTTTATTTTGCCAGCTCCGCATCCGGGGTCAAAACAACTTTTCGAATTGAAAGTATTGACATATTCCCACCATTATCACAATAGAAAATTGAATAAAACTTGTCAATTTAATCAAAGTTAACGACAGAATTGATAATTCTGGAGGAGAAAAACAAATTTAGCCCTTTGAATCAAATATACTTTTTCAGTTGTGGTAAAAAATTTTCGCAATTTGCATAATGTCAAAAGTATTTTGAAACCTTTCAGTAACACAACATGACCATTTCATAGAACATCTCGCAAGACACAACGAAAATATCCAAGTTTTATTCCTCTATATCTGTAACACAGAAAAGATAATTAAATGAAAAAGTGATCGCTTTAAGGTTATTTTCGCCCGAGAAACATTCACTAGCGCAAGCGAAACTCATGATGACTGGTTTCTCAGAAATAGTACAGCATTCGGTGGAAAATCTTCAAATCTTCTCGAGTCTTTTTCAGCTACGCGATTGTTTGACAACGAGAAATGGATCACAAGACACGTGCAGTTTACATCTTATAATGGTGGTGAATTTTTCGCAGCTGAAGTTTTTGTTGGCTGTTCTATCCCTCTTTAACCTGGCGAAATAAAAATTCATGAAAGGCAAACAATCGAAACAATTGAGAAATTTATTTGAACACGGAATTTGAATTTTATAGTTTCGGTTTCTTTCCGCTTCAAATAGTGAGGCTTCGTTCGTTGTATTACAACAAAATACTTTTTAAAAAACATTTCATCAACTGCGAAAAAGGGATTGAGATTGAAGACATTGAACTCACCGACAGCTGAGGAGAAGTTTACGTTGTTCTTGTATTGGAGAGTGAGCACATGGTAGGGGGGCTGTCATAATTGTGATTTTATGAAGAGGGGGGTGTCTTAATTGCAATTTTGTGTCGCCGGAGAAATTCAACGTAAACCTAGACTGGTCTCCCCCTGCGGGGGGTAGCCCAGTAATAAGTAATACTGAGGTAGAACGAAAGAATTCCTAGCATGAATAAAGATCCATTTATTTGTGAGCAATTATTGCTTCCATCAATATTATAAATCATTGAAATGACAATTTTGATCTTGTCCCATGGGTCGGGCATTTGCACTCTTTCAGATGCCCCACCGTGGACGGATTTGTACATATAAGCTGACCTCACCGTGGGGCATTTGCAACTTTTTTAAAAAAAATGACAAATGCCCGGGGGGGGGGGGGGATGAGTGGGCTTGGAATTGACGGAACCATTATGACATGAAATCCTCCGGGATCCTGTCATTAGAAAGATTATCCAAAGATCAATGGGTCAATATTATCGAGCAA